>JAHTLZ010003305.1:3988787-4006795 GCA_023846285.1 Phrynocephalus versicolor
TATTATTATTATTATTATTATTATTATTATTATTATTATTATTATTAGTAGTAGTAGTAGTAGTAGTAGTAGTAGTAGTAGTAGTAGTAGTAGTAGTAGTAGCCATTGTCATCGTCGTATTTAAAACTTTTAACTTACAACACAGTCAACAATTAGTTCTCTGGAGAGGAGAGGCTTTCTTCCCTGAACATGTTTTGTCGAGCCCTGGATGTTCCGCTGCTGATTCATAGGTCCCTTTGCTGCTTTGGATTAACTGTCAGCGGTTGTAATTCAGACAGTAAATTTGGTGCAAGGCTATCCAGCTGCTAGTCCTTAGCTCAGGAGTGCGAGATTGCTAACAGGGAGGAAGAAAACGTTTTGGCATAATGTGAGAGGCAAGGGTGGGAGAGTGACTGAGGTAAAGTGAGGGTCATTTGGTTGTTCTGGAAATAAGCT
This sequence comes from Phrynocephalus versicolor, assembly GCA_023846285.1. NCBI lineage: Eukaryota > Metazoa > Chordata > Lepidosauria > Squamata > Agamidae > Phrynocephalus > Phrynocephalus versicolor. The sequence continues at coordinate 3,989,223 of JAHTLZ010003305.1, forward strand.
TAAGCCACCTTCCATTAAGTAGATATATAGAGGTGTTTGCTTTGTTGTTTGTGTAAGAGGAGTTTCTTTTGAAAGCACCTGTACCCTACACAAAAAGTGTGTGTGTGAACACAAAATTGGCTTTGTTCAGTGCTTATATCCAGTATCTTGTTTCTCCATAGAGGTCCTTGATAGAAATTTGCCATGCCTTTGTTCAGTAACAAAAGTCATTGGTCCCTTCTCACCTGATTTGACCTTCCAGAATTTTACTTCTTAGATACTACTCCACTAAGGCTTGCATCTGTTTAAAATTTCTGCAAGAATTTTGGCATGTTCCAGGTGCTATAAATTTCAATTCCAATGCTCTGTTCCCAGGTGCTATAAATTTCCATTCCAATGCCCTGTTCCCAGTGCATAACATATGTCCCCCCCCACCTGCTTTTCTAGCTGACATCTGCCAATTTTAAAATTGCAACAACTTTTATGTCACACACTTTTGTGCAACTGCATGCAACTGTTCTCCACGATAACTGTATTCATCCTGACACTGCTCTGATATTGGAGGTGGTTTGTGCGGCTTTCAGTTCTTAAGCAGCATGTTATGCATTTTGTATAACATGAAAAACAAATGGGATGGCAGTATATTACGGACATTTTATTGCAAGTGCCTTGCTGGGGATTGGGATCAAGTGTTAAGGAGAGAAGGGTATGGAGTGCAACTCGTGTTGGCCAACTTTCCCTTATGGCTGCATTTTCACCCTTCAGAAAAAAGTACTGCCCAGAGCAGTAGCAAGAGAGATCGCAAACGGTGAGGTCAGGAGGTAATCCCCAGCTCCACATGCATCATGAAGTTGAGGACTTGGTCTTCCATTTGACAAATATGAGAACAGAGAGTTAAGAATAAAATCAAGCAGATGCCTCTCAGTATCATTTTTTATGTGTTCAGTGTATGCACGCAATCGCCAGCCTGCAGCATCTTCACTCCTTCTTTTCCAGGACAAGCTTGGCCGCAGGAATGAAGAGCTGTTTCTAGGGATCACTACCTCGTCCCTTTTAAGCAAACCTTTAACCTTGGATGGTTGAGGTTTGACCAACCTCCTCATCTCCATTCTGTATTCTCAAAGTGAAAATTTCACCATTCACTTTAGGTATCAGGGAAAAAAGAGCTAAATTTTGACCAAAAATGTATGGTGAAATTTTTGGGACCTGGCAATGCTAGCTTTGAAGCCATGTGTGTATTTGTGCTGTCTATTGTAAGTTACTAATAGCTTATTGTTCTTCAAATGAAGTCAAGAATGTGATTTATAAATAAGACATAAACTAGCATAGCGCTTGTTTGGCTCAGGTAGGTTCATCTTGCATTGGGCTTTTTGGTTCCAAGGGTGTGGCCACACCAGTGTTTCCATCTGTGTTTGAGTTATAAACCCAAATATGCTTAAGAAGGAGCATGCCTTATTCAAGGCAGTAGATTTTGTGTCAGAGAAAACATAGATAGGATTGCAGTGGGAATTTCATTTCACTTTCTCCCTACTTTGTGTGCTTCCAGGGTTAGCAGAATCATGGGATGGGGCTTGACTTCTGACTCTCCCTACACACATGGTTGTGTTATTATACTCCAGCTCCCATAAGCTGTAGACAGTGGTCATGAATGATGGCCGCTGTAGTCCAACAACGCTTGAAAGAAAAATAATACCAAAATTGTCAGATGGTGGCCCCACACCCAATACAATCCACCTTCACCACATCTGATGTTGAGGAAGAACATTGCTAAGGAACAGTGGCTTCTGTGATCATGAGGCCGACTGTTTGTTTGTTTGTTTGTTTATTTATTTATTTATATACCACCCATCTTCCAAGGGAACTTTGGGTGGTTAACAATCAGGAGCAATTAAAGAAAAAACCAACAACAACATAATTAGGAAAAAAGATGTATACAAAATGAGTTGACTATTCTAAGCCAATAAACAGAATAAAATAAAATAAAATAAAATAAAATAAAATAAAATAAAATACTCAGCAAGATGGCGGAGTAGAATAAGGGGAAAAAAAAGAATTAAATTAAAATTAAAATTAGAGGTTGCCCAATCCCCCATGAAAAAGCCAAGTCTTCAAATGGTCTTGTGAAAATGTGAGAAATTTGCATAGTATTTCATCTTTGCTAGGGCATGAAGCAGAGATAGCTGCCCACAACAAGCATGTTGTATCTTTATCTAGTGTTTTTCTTTTTTAAAAAATTGTGCGTGGAGGTGAAGGGAGAACTTTTGGCAAATTATTTTTGTGAGGTGTCCTAAAAAGCCATTCTTGATCACCTGGAATGCATGTTTAACAAGGTAAAAGCAAAGTGTTCTGTTTATAGCTATAGGTAACTATACTTTTATACAGTGAAGGGACTCATTGTAAAAGAAGGGAGGTACTGTATTGCTGAGTGGGATGTTATTCAGACTGGCAATGATACTTTTCTTTTTAATTAGGGAGACATGTTCAGTCACATTAAATGGAAAATTGGACAAGAACAATGGCCAGAGTCCTCCTGGGGATCTGTGACAGCATAAGGGCAATTGTCTGAACAGTGGCAATGAATGGCAGCTAATTAACAGACATGCTGCTTGCATGTCTGATTGTGTGCCAGCCATGTGACTTGACATAAGGAGTGACCTGTTCATAAAGGATAATGTGCACTTGCACGTTATGCAATTACACTGATACTGGCCTAAATTCCCAATAAGGATCTAATCACTAGGTCAGAGATTGTGGGATGAAGTGCAGGTAGTGCCATTGCTTGGTGATTTTCTTTTTCTTTTTTCTTTTTGCAGCAGATTTCACCCAAGCTTTACATGGTGGAGGAGCTTTGTGTTGGCCATAGTTTTTGCTGGCCAGGGTCCTTAGATTGTAACATGCCCCTTTCTCTCCAAAATATAGTCTTACTGTATCATATCTTGAAAAAAGGATTGAGCAGTTGGGTTCGCCAGGTCAGCCACATCAGATTCTCTGGCCTTTCAAAGTCAGGAAGAGGATGTGGGCCCATGTGATAGCAGAGAGGGAGGGCAGGCAAGGGTGGGGTGGGTGGACAGGGGGCAGAAATGCTGTGGGGCCAGTGGGCTGTGGGGACAGGCAGCAGGATGATCAAATTAAATGGACATGAATTGGGATAAAGCCTGACTAATGAGGCAAGATGTCAACTCAGAGCAAGGACAGAGCCTTTATTTGGTGGCTGGGCAGGTGGTACAGTGTAGGGCTGCCATCTTTCCTGTGAGGATTTTCATCTCAAAGAGCCTTACCTACTGCACACATGGCATGTAGGGAGTGTTCACTGGTACTCTCCTGCTGCTAAAGTTTATGGAAGGTTCACCTATGGTGCTGGGCTGTACTTCCTCTTCTGCTCCAAATGGCATAATGATGTGGGGACTTTTTCCTTAGAAATCTGCCAGGAGATGCATTAATACGGGAGATATTAGGAAAGCTTTTATCAATGCCAGCAGGGAGATCAATGCCTACACATGCTTAAGGTGTAGGTCTAGACATCTGAAGTTCCAGAATGAATATGATAGCTTTTGTAGAACCACACAAAGCAAAGTAAAGTGGTCTGCTTATATATCATCCCATACCACTTCAAGTAGTCTCTGGGTGGTTTACAGTTTTTAAATTATAGTATGCAGGTTACACATTGCCCCTGCCCCCCCGCCCCCCAGCAAGCTGGGTACTCATTTTACCAACCTCGGAAGGATAGAAGGCTGAGTCAATCATGAGCCGGCTACCAGGGATTGAACCCCAAGTTATGAGCACAGTTTTACCTGCAGTACAGTCATTTAACCACTGCACCATGAGGAAGTAATTAAATAAGTAATTAAATCTTGATTCACTATTCCTTTCATGTTTCTCCCTTACATGATTTTCTTTGAAGTACATTTACTTACAGGATGTTTCTCCAATAGTAAGCATTTCCTTTCTGCATCTGGCCTGTCCAAAATGATGGATAGAGTTTATTTGTGTCCTTAGCTTGTTTATTCAAGGAATAGGATCCCAGTGTTAATTGTTTTATGTGGCTTCTTTGCTGCTGCAAGAATTCCAGGCTGTTTCCCATGATACATTTAAGCAGCTACTGTATACTTAAAAGAAAGCACATTGGCTATTTTAATATTGTACATTGATACTGTTGCTAATTTCCAATTCCTATGGTTACAGTAAGTTTCAAAAGTTACAATGAGGAGGAATCTCCTCTTTGAGACCAAATGCACGCCTGACCCTCTATCCCTCTCCTCTCTTTTTGTTTTTGGTAAATGCAACATATGTACACAGACACTTTTGTGGTTGAACCAGAGAGATCCCATTCCAGCCAGTGTTGGGTGCAGACAGGCTTTAAAGCCACTGCAAAAATAAATGGTACAGTATTCCTCCTTCGTCTCTATTCACCCTCCAGTTTGTCTCCCTGTCTCGAGATCTTCAGAACCCTAGTGATTGCCTGAGACTAGCCAGTGCCCTTAGATCTGCAAACCCTTATGAGATGATGTTCTAGGCAGGATAGCCATGAAGTCTCTTTAGCCACAGTTAAGCAACACAGCATGAAATGTGACCTTCAAGGTCGTACTGTAGTTGTTAGTTGGCGTAAGAGACGGATGTATCATCTGCTACATGTATCTAATTTATGGAGATAGCACGCTTCCTTTATTGCAGCTTTTACATTTCTGAGGCAAAGAACAAGCATGCAAAACCCGAGCTGACTGGGTGAAAGAATCTTATTTTAATGCAAGTCAGAGGTTAGAAGTCACAAGTTGCAAGTAAGATTATTACCTGTAAATGTGTTGCTCTCTTATTTTGTGTGATGAGGGCACAATGAAGCTTTGTTTAGAAAGCAACCAGCAAGTGGGTATTTTTGGAGACATTCCAGCAAGATGTCTTCATGTTTATACCATTCTTTACTCAATTCCAAGGTTCCCTTTCAAAAGAAACGATAAAAGAATGTAACAAGTAACCTAACTTAATTTCAACGCAGCAACAAAAGATAAATGCCTGTACTGCAGCCAAAACTGTGCTCACGACCTGGAGTTCAATCCCACGTTGCCGGCTCAGAGACTACTTGAAGTGGTAAGGGGGTGGTATAGCATTTATTTATTTATTAAATTTATATACCGCTCCATCTAGCTGCACGGCTACTCTGGGCGGTTTACAAAGTTGCACAGATATCAATCGAGACACACAATAAATAAACAATCCAATAATGAAAACATAATAAGAAATAAACCAATATCTATCTGAGCAGAAAAATCAGAAAAATTAGAAGTAAATTTAAAAATTTAAAAATTTTAAATTTTATTTTTTAAATTTTAATTTTTAAAATCAGAAAAATTAGAAGTATTGCTGCAAGCCACTCAATAGAAGCGGAACACTTGCTTTTAAAAGGACTTTTCAAGATGTTGAGGCTAGTACATTTGAACACAACAGGGTAGCTTAGACTGAGGATGCAGGACAGGGCCCTTCTCTGTTCTCAAAAAGCTTGGTGTTGCTGTGCGGCCTCTGCAAATATACTGCTTGTTTGAACTGTTGGATAGCTCAGTGGTTGAGGTTTCTAGCTGCAGAACCAGAGGTTGGGAGTTCGATCCCCCCACTGTGCCTCTTCCATAAGAGTAGACTTGATGACCCATGGAGTCCCTTCCAGCTCTGCAGTTCTGAGGCTATTATTATTATTTGGTTGAGCTGTTTATGCAGCAAAGCACGTGGAATATTGTAAAGTTTTATTTGTTCCAAGAATGGTGATGTCATTGCTCATCAAATGGATTGCAGGGCACTTGACAGGCATTAAAAGCACCTAGAAGGCAATGGTGACAGTTCTTTGAGAACGCAAGTGTCCTGCCAGAAACTGGCATTCGAGGTAGCCCATAATTAGTAATGAAAGCACATGAATCTTGCAAATAAGTGATTGGCGCAGTCTTTCCGTGTTTGTGGAATCTATCCTTGAAATAACCCTGTGCTGAAGTCTTGAAGATCAAGTGAAAAGCGAAAAGCAAGTTAATCTGCCTAATCCTAGAAAGGGGAGTAGGTCCTGCTGTGATCCTCAAGTCACCCTCTTCCAGTCGTTTGTTTCTGGCAAAGACCTTGAATACAGTACAAAATATCACACAGTGCTCTTAAGGCTATAATCCTGTTAACCATCATGGGGTCATGTGTGTGGTGTTGGGGGGGGGGGACTCTGTTGAATTTAGCAGGATTTGTGTAAGAACGTATATGTAGTGTGCTGTTAGATAACCGGAGAGATGTGATGGCTGCCTGAGAAATGTAGGCCTCGTTCTCTATCCTAGACTTGCTAGTCATGCTTAGAGCCAATTGTTTTGGCTTTTCCTGGTGGTGGGGTGGTGGTGGTGATGGACAGTGCAATGAGAACCTGCAGAATCCATGCCACAGGGAATGGCAGCATAATAATTCCATCTTGGAGGACTTCTTTGCACATTGCTTTCTACGGCTTTTTACTTGGAAATACTTTTCAGAAGAGGCGATGAAGGACATGAGCTTTCAAACACCTCTTATTATTTATTTATTTATTTTTACCCACCTTTCTCCTTGGAAAAAGGACCCAAGGTGGTTTACAATAGTGAGGGACAATATACAGCCCAGAACACTTAAGACATATTCAAGTTAAGAACAGGGAATTAGAAGAGGCATCTTAACAACATTAAAAGGTAATCACTCTCGGGGTGCAGTCATTGGGAAAGTGGAGTTGGCTGCAGGGCCTTGATGGGGCTGCTCTGAACATTTGCAGAGGGATTTTTTGTGTCAATGCTGGGATTTTCAAGAGACAGAGGAAGATTTTCAAAAAACCCTCTCCCTTGTCCATCATCCCCCCCTCCGCATTGCTAATGCACACTGCTGTTCATCATAACGAACTACAGATGAGGTTCACATTCCCACAAAATAATTTTATCTTTTAAAAGAATATCAGAACATTTATTTATTTATTTATTTATTTGGCGCATTTATATACCGCAGCCTTTTTCCATACAGGAACTCAGGAAAAGATTCAAATGAACACCTCAGTGCAGATCAGGTCTTTAAAAAAAAACCCAAATGCCATGCTGGCTTGATAGCAACACTTGTCACTCTCCCACAGTGTCTCTAGAGGCCTCATGTCATCCCTGAACTTCTCCTTGAAGGCACTGATGAAATTTAAGGGCCAAGCATTTACCAGAAGTGAAGCAGAACTTCGAAACGTTTGATGGTTTTGGGCTACAGAGTATACTCTGACAAGTAGATAAAAAAGGAAGCTTTAAAACTCCGATAGGTGGTTGACAGTGCACAGTGTTGTCAAACATGACACTCCTATGCTAATAATAATCAATGTATACAAAGAAGAATAAGGAACTGGGTGTGTATGTTCCTCAGAGTAAATTGCAAATTGTATATTTTTACCTCTATCCCAGTACTTCGAGGACGGGTCAGCAATTATATGGTGCTAAGCCAACAGTAGACATTAGTTGAAGTCCTTTCTGTGTGGAAACAAATGAATAATCAAGTGTGCACTCCACAGTACAGTATACTTGTGGAACCCAGAGATCATATACTGTCGTTTCTAAAAATCTTGCTTCTCATGTGCCCATTCAGCTTGACAGTGCAATTTTTTTTTTTGCATACAATTGCTGGTTTCTTCTGTTCTTGTCTGTCTGTCCTTGGAAAACAAGGGCCTGGATCATGTTGGTGCTTGTGCAAGGTTTCTGCAGTAATTGTGGCTAATTAACAAGAAGTCATGTTGCATCTTAGTTGTGCAATTCAGTGCATTATCAATCACATGATCAAGAAGTGCCCTGACACATCATTAGTTAGCTTCAATTAGCATGCAAACATGATAGGAACACCTTTAGGATTCTCACTACTTCCTTTTGCATGATGGGGTGGTTTCCATGTACACTGTACTGTACTTTTCTGTGTCTTTGTTGGGCTGTAGTCTGTTTTAGCTCTTTGCTTCTGTTTTGCTTTTTTTGGGGTGGTGGTGGTTACAACTACCCTCTATTGCTGTAAGCCACTCAAGAATAATATGATGAGCATGGAGGTATGTAGCCATTTTGACTCTGGCTACATACTATCAAGATTTGACTGTGAAATATTGTCATTGAAGGGAAACAAAGACATTTCAGAATAAAAGCTCTGATCTCCTTATGGGCATTTTGAGAAAAGGGGATGAAGTCCCCAGCCCAGGTTGTAGTATATGGCTTGAACCTGCTATATGTTTATTTGGTGTTATGCCAGGCAAAAAAAAATGCTATTAAGTTGCATGGGATTTATTCTATTCAATTTATGGAATATAGATATTATTATTACGGCTTTTAGTTGACAATCCCCTGGAGCTGCCCTTTATTATACCCCTTCTTCTTGTATAACAGAAAAAGCTCTTGGGCAGGCATGTAACAAACTGCCCTTTGAGTGTTTCCACCATTTGTTTTATATTTCATAAGAGAAGGGTAACACACACACCAGGATAGCCACATAACAAAAATGCTGCCTCATGTGATTCTTGCAAGACAGGCCACAAATCATTACTTTATCTCTACCTCCCATTAACTAGTAGGGTATATTTTTGAGGATATATGAAATTAACAATTACTTAATTCATGAATTATCAAACAAAATGCAGTATGTTTTTACAAGCCTCTGGCTTCGTTAAATTATGTTGTGGAGCTTTCTTGGAGGCTTTCCATATATGAACTTTTGGATTCATTGAGTTCCATGACTTCTGCTCAAGAATGATGGTAATAAATTCAATCCAGCATTTCTGTGGTGTAAGAAGCCAGAATCTTTCCCCTTAACCCGAACTTCCATCTAATGGTTTGAGAGTATCATCTCTTGTCTTTGCTTGGTAGATAGCTAAAATAAGTTTATCCAGCACTGTTGGGTGTTTGGTAGAGAAAGGGAATAATAACTCAAGGCAGAGCCATAGGCTGCTTTCACACGGCCACTAAAATCTGCAGCAAACTTTGATCTGGATCATCCCCCCTGGAGTGGTTTATTTATTTATTTATTTATTTATTATTGAATTTATATCCCACCCATCTTCCCAACGGGAACTCTGGGCGGCGAACATGTCTGAACAAGTCAGCAAATACAACCAGTTAGGTACAATATAGGACAATAGAAAAACAATAATCAGAAATCAGCAAGAAATAATAAAAACAATTAAAAGAACAGCAGCAGGGGCGCACCCTTTAGTTCAATCCTCACCGCTGCTATATCTAGTTCAACCTAGCTATCGATGGCGGGAGAAGAAGAGAAAAGAAAAAAAAATAAAATAAAAGAGAGAAAGAAAGAGGAGGGCTAAGCTAGGTCACCAAATGGTTGCATGCTTGATGTTGTGGATCGGATGTTACCAAGATTGCATTTTGGAAATCTGCAACTGTTCTGATCTCACGACTGAGAACCACAGCGAAGACACCATAACAGAGGCAAAAATGTTTTGGTGCGGATTTCCCATGTTCTCGCAGAGTCGAGGAAAGGTTTAAAATCTGCATCGGAACAGCAACAAGGATTTTAAGACCAGGTGTTAGGTTGCGCTTAAGTGGGCCTGGCCGCACTTTTTTTTTAATAGTCCGCTGCTCGTGGGAAAATGATTTGAAGCTCCGCATCTGCGAGGACTTTGCAGCGGATTTTAGTGGTCGTGTGAAAGCAGCCTATGTCTTGTGTTTGGAAGACCTTAGTTCAACTCCTGACACCTCTAGTTAAAAAAGGGTCTGGCAGTCGTTTGGAAGAAAGGGTTCTGCCAAAGATCCATGAGAGCCAAGATTGTTGGATCACATTAAATAGCCGTGTGAGACGTTTTTAGGAAAGGGGAAAAATAAGAAAACGGCGGTGACACCTTGTGTTTGACATGTCTGAATCCTAGCAACAGCAACAGGAAAAACTGTATAGACCTGTCATTTATGTTGAAAACCCCAGTGTGTGTAGAGCCAGATAATGTAGACATCTTCCAGATTTTCTGTTCTATATTTGTCCCCTTGTTGGAATACATGCATATTGGATATTTTGTACATGAGCTGGGTACAAAATGCATTACCATGTGGACATCTTAGGGTGGGGGGAAGGTCATCCAGAAACAATGCAGGAGTGTTTGTGGGTGGCCAAGGAGACAGAGCTTAAAAAGGGGCTTCCCCCAGCCCCATAGCACCTATTCCAGAACCCAGCAGCCAGTATAGCCATTGGCCAGTCTGGTTGGAGAAATCCAGCAGCCAGTATAGCCATTGGCCAGTCTGGTTGGAGAAATCCAGCAGCCAGTGTAGCCATTGGCCAGTCTGGTTGGAGAAATCCAGCAGCTAGTATAGCCAGTGGCCACGCTGGCTGGAGATTGTGGTCAAGAAAGCACATTTTCAGAGTTGCAAAATCTAAGCCTCCCAGTGTTGATTGCTGGAGGAGCTGGAATCTGCTAGAAGTCAAGAAGCTCCTCGCCTTGCTTGATCTCCATGTTAGGACCTTGTGTTCCTTATGTTGCTAAAAGAAGAGGAGGACATAATAAACAAACAGTACTGGTCCCCCAAAAAAAATGTTGAAGATTTTCCAGAATAATTTGCAGTATCCTAACTGAACAGAAAGCCGATTTAGCAGCTGGACTTGAATTTTTTTGCACCTTAAAAAACAAAAACAAAAATGTAAACACTTTTATAAATGTGTCAGGTTAATTTTATGTACTGTATAAAAGATCTGTATCCTGTAATAGCTTCATTTAGGTAGAAAGTGGTGAACTAATTTTTGGGGGTAGAATTCAGTGCTTCACTGAGCTCAGTTTAAACATCATATCCTAAGCTTTAACTTGAAAAAAAAAGGCTTGAAATCATGAAGTACAGTTGTACAACTTACATTTCCTTTACATTTTAAAAATTATTTTGGAATAAATTATTGCACGCTGTATCATCCTGTACGAGGCTGCACATGTTGTAGAATATGGCCCTCTGATTTGAAAGCAGCGGAAGATTACCTGGCAACCAAGTTCCTGGTTTTCATGGCAGCATAAAGTTGTTCAAAACAATGCTGTTCTCCCTTTGGCAAGAGAAGACAGTTGCATAATCAGAACAGGTCCCCCAGAAGACAGCTGAATTGCCACAGGCAGTCGACTTCACCATGATTATGCAATGTTGTTTGGCAAGGGGTTCGCAGCAGTCAACACTGGTTTTGGATTTATACCTATGAGTTCAACAGCAGTATATGCTGTAGGGCACCCTGCTAAAAATATGGTGCTTTTGGCATGTGTAAGATGGCAACCTCCATCATCCCATTCAGTGCCCACTTGCCAGAGGCACAGTGGGGACTGAACTCACAATATCTGGCTCTGTAGCCTGATACCTAACCCAGTCAACTGTATATTACAATAGTGATATATATTACAATATATAATAGATTATAATATAGTTGTAATATTGGCTATAGTTGTAATATTTTGTATTGTAATATATTCCAATATATTACAATACAGCATATTGTAATATTTTACAAAAGTAGAACAACAATCTGCTAGTAAGCTGAAATTTAAAAAAGAGCAGTATAAATAATGTATCTGGAAGAAGAGAAAGAGATGTTAATAGAAAAGACAAAAATATAAGTTCCATGTGATGAGGACACCTTAGCTAAGAAGACCTTCTCTTTGGTCACCCGAGACCAATGTTCCACAGTATCTTAACAACTCATGTCTTGCATGTGTATCATTTATTATTTAATGAATTGTAGTGTTTATATACCATTTAATATAATATAAACTCACTATCAGAATATGCCTCTACATCTGCGTTCCACAAAACAGACTGCCTTTTCCTTATAGCTATGTCAGATTTTGAAATAACATGTTTTCATATGTGGACCAGCCTGACTTTTAAGATATTTGAGATAAGCCCCTCATCTGACCCACATAATCTGAGGCATATTTGGCAAGAATGCAAGAGATGGTTTATACCAGTGGTTCCCAACCTGGAGGTTGGGACCCCTTTGTGGGTGGGGGGTCAAACGAACATTTTACAGGGGTCGCCATGAGCCAGTAAAGAAAAAGGCACAAAGGGCTTAGGTCTGGGGGAGGAGGGGGGAAGGGTGAGTTACAGTTTGATAAGTTGGAGGGGGTGTCAGTCAATGGCACCGGAGGCTGCGATTGGCTGAGAGTCCCTGTAGAGGGAAGTTATGGCACCTGCGGCAGTGACCTGCCAAAGGGGGCTTGTGGCCTCTTCCAAGCAGGGCAAGGGGGTCACCACAATGTGAGGAACTGTATTAAAGGGTCATGGCATTAGGAAGGTTAAGAACCACTGGTTTATACTGTATATAGAAACATAAATTAAAAAGATAGAAACCAGTGATTTAGTGATAGATTTGGAAGTGTACTAGGCACTCATCATGACAGTCCTCAAAACCAGCCACCATGTCTTAAGGGGAGTGCACAAATACAGGGAATTGGATCACTCTCTTCCAAGAAATACGGAGCAGATATTTTGTATGGTTGCTGGCTGTTAATTGCCTATTAAAGGTCAAACAGCCCTTAAAAACTCCTATTACAGCTGAAATAACTTGTAGATAATATATTATTCTGGGGGGAAACCCATTTCCCTCCCAGCTAGTTAGATGATTGCAGCTAAGTTGAGAGAGAAGGAAATGGCAGGATAGTGGTAGGGAGAGCTAAACTAAGGAGTGGGTTTAATATGGGTGAGAAGCTGAATGGGGCTTTGCCAACTCTGAAGTTACCTGTTCTCTGAGATTTTAGGGCTGAAAGCTGATATTGGGGGTAGATCCTTGTGATTTCACAGGTAGAGATGTGAAGGCCTGAAAATAAACACACCAGAAATATTTGGAAAAAAGTTTTTTTCTGTTTTCTTTTCCCTGAAGCCTTTTTGTTTGTTTGTTTTTTCCTGAAAAATTGGAAAAATTGAAAAGAAAAAGAAAAAATTATGGAAGGTTTTATTTTAACATGATGAATAAAATATTTTAAGACAGGGTGTTCAAATATTTTCCAAATCATTTTCCAAATCATTTCCAAATCATATTAGCAGATTATTCTAATTTCTCTGCACTGAGGACAAGTAAGTCTTAGGTTTGAAAAAGAACTCTCCAATGCAAGAACAAGATGTATTTCTTCCTTTATGAGGTGCTGCTATTATCACAAGAAAAGGTTTGACTTTTGTTTTTGCATGTGGATGGGTATGTTTCGTTCTCTTATGTCCTCTTCACTAGACCTCAAAGCACTGGAAGAAAATACAGAGCAACCAAAAAAAAAAAAACCCAGAAAGTATATACTTAATTAGATTAAATTAATTAACTTAATTTAAAAAGGTAAGAGTTTACATTTATATGATTCCAGAAAATCGAATCATTTTGCTGCCTTAGTTTATAAAAAGTAAATTCTGTTTGTAATAATTGTTTGGATACACTATATATTAATATGCTAGATGTGATAATTTTATCCCAAGTCAAATTATCCATAGTCATATTTATGTTCCTAAAGTAACAGAATGACTTTCAAGCTGTAAAAGGGTGTGTGTGTGTGGACATTTTCAGAGAAACTGAAAAAAATGCTACATCAACACACACACCCTGGAAAAAAACAGAGTTTTTTTTTCTGAGCTTCAAAATTTCCAGAAATTTTACATCCCTGGTCATAGGATGTAGCCATGTAACTCTTGTGTAACTGTTGCAAAATAATAAGTGTCTTTGTGTCTGTCCATGAGATAGTGAGACGGAAAAATGTGAATTTCTTGCATTGCTAATGCATGCAGCACTTATTTAAATACCTTGACACTGAGCCAGTGGTCTCTAACACTCATTGGGAGAAGATGGACCCCCCCCCCAAAGCATTAAAACCATCTCACTAGTAAAATCAACTTCTCTTCTTCAGCCCTGCTGACCTTGAGATTTGTCCTTCTCACTGGAGACTCGGGAAGCATAGCAACTCTCTGAGACACAAGTTGGCACTCTGAGACCTGGCAGCCCTACAACCCCCACCCCACCCCCTTCATGGAAACAGTTACAGTGGCGTACCATGCAAGGGATTGAGTGGAGAATGCCAAATGTAATTAATGCATGAGGTGCTTCAGCCATGTGAAATCAGTGCTATGGGGTTTTTGTTTGTACTATCCGAAACATCATTTTTAAGTTCGGTTCCCCACTGCGATTTCTTGATAGGGACTGGGCTCAGTGATTCATAGGTTTCCTTCCAGCTCTGCAGATCAAAAGTTATTATTAAAACGGATTTATGGAATTTAATATGCCCTTTCCTCATTTGCAGGAAGTTGTATTCCTAGGAAATCCTGCAGTGTTTTCTTTGGTTCAAAACTCTTTCCAGAGATAGGCAAGATTGTTGGGTTGTGAATGGGCAACCTTACTAATCACGTACCTACTTTGGGTTTTATGCCCAAAGAGCTCAAAGTCACGTTTCTCTGCCTTCCTTAATTAAGGTAACCTCCCTTGCGGTAAATCTTTCCCCTTGTCTAGTTTTGTAACTCAAGAGGTTCATGCATACCACTTCCTGCTGAAGACGGTGGGCTAAGAAATAAGAAGCCCCGGGGGGGGGGGAGGGAATTTTGACTCACAGAATAAACCCAAACACACTTGCCTTCATTGAGAGTGACCCTTCCTTAGCACAGTTATCACTTCCTGTTGACCTAAGGGGACCCATAGCTGGTGTGCTGTGAGGTCTAAGCTGTGAACCGCATGAGGGGGAAATGAGGATTTGCTCTCTACACAATGAAAGGAAACCTTGTAACTAGCGGACCGAAATGCAAAGCTTCCCTAGCACATTAGCTCCTTGCTTTTCTTTCTTTCCCATCCTGTTTTTGCATTCTAGGTCCCTTTGCCAGGCTTAAGTTGGGTACTAATTCTTCTGGAAGCACTGAGAAGGTTCATGTTAAGACATTGGCCTTGTGTCAACGGGCTTGTTCTGCTGCCAGAACTTTTAGGATTGAAGGATTTAAACAAATCTGCAACTGCTCCCACGTAAAGCAGGCTTTTAGTTCCCTTACATGTTATGCAGGTCCTGTTTTCTGGTAAAATTTCCTGTGGACCTGCTCATGTATCGTGCCAAGATGCAATCTTATGTTATGCTATGTTTTCTTGTTTTAGCCACTACTTGTCCACCAGACTGCCAAAGAAAACTGCTTATTTAAAGCCCCCATTTATTTAAAGCTCCTATTTATTTAAAGCTCAGTGGACTAAGGCTTTGAATACTGTCGGGTGCAAAGTTGGCAGCTCGGCAGCTCGAATCCCGGGTGCCATGCAGCGGAGCGAGCTCCCGCAGATAACCCCAGCTCCTGCCAACCTAGCAGTTCGAAAGCATGAAAAATGCAAGTAGATAAACAGGTACCTCCTTAAAAAGCGGGAAGGTAAAACAGTGTTTCTTTGCAGCCATGCCGGCCCCGTGGCCATGGACTTGAGCAACACTGGCTTTTGGCTTGAATACGGAGATGAGCAGCACCCCTAGAGTTGGACACAACTAGCATGCATGTGCAGGGGGAACCTTTACCTTTTACTTCTCCTCAGTTCCTATTGAAGGGATGAGAAGCTAAGGCAACAACCCAACAACAAGCTATAGTACTGGGTTTAGATATATCTGCAAAGATTCTCAGTCATCCAGGTAAGTTTATCTGGAAGTTGAGTCATAGCAACTGGATTTCTTTTTCTTAAGAGATAGAAACGTTTTGCTGCTCATCTAAACAGCTTCATCAGTCTGAAGAAAGCTAGTTGCGAGTCCTCCATCTTATAGTCCGCTTTGACCTCTTGTCACCCTGGTCTGAAATAGGCTCATAAGATGCACAATGGCCTGAGTAGGCTTGTTAGGTAGACAACAGTCTCAATGGCCTTAAGGTGAACAATGACTTAATGTGCTGAAACCCATAAAGTATGGGTCGTTAGCTATGGCCTTGGTAGTGAAGGCTTTTTTATTTGTCTGGGTATTGTTGAAAGCACAGCCTGATAGGTAGCAGATAGATTGTGAGGGGGGGGGGGGGGTCAGTGGTCACATGAATGGCTTCCCTGACCCCTCTGTCAAACCACCTACCTTGATGGGTTTAGACATGAGGACAAGTAATAGTTTAAGCAAGTCAAAGTTCATAAGCTGAAAGCAAACCCGCAAACCACAGTTCTTGTGTGTGTGTGTGTGTGTGTGTGTGTACACATTTGGATATAACAGCAAGGTGGAGGTGGTCAAATCCCAATGTGATTTACCACTTAAGGGTGAATGCAGACAGGGTCTATGAATATTGATTCTTCGTATGGTGTGCATCCTCTCAATTAACAGTTTGCAGCAAGGCATTTGTTAATGCAGTATTGCATCTGCATAAGTCAAGTTGCCAGATGAAAAGTTGCAGATCCTGCTTGTCTTGTTAACAGTTCCTGAAACTACTTGAAATGAGTGGCTAGAAAAAGGAATTTGCAACCCTGTTTGCTCATTTGTTCACCAATACAAGCATACTGTCCAGAGACTGTATAAATTATTTTTATTATGTGAGAGAATCAGTGGTTGGAAATTTTTAGGAAGTATCCTGGGGCTAAAATGCCTAGCAAATTGTGGGCTGTTTTAAAAGTGTCTAATTAATGCTAGGGTGTCCCACTGAAGAAGGCGGAAACAAATTTTGGTCAACCACTGTATTCTTTCTAGTGGAGTATTATTTATTTCATTTGGCTGCTCTACAGGGGCCCTGAAGCCATCGTGAAGAATAAAAACACAAAAATGCAATTTGAAAAGTACAGTGTGTAAATGAGATAACTAAATCACAAAAAGAGCAGAATCTAAAGGCATAAAAAACTGACTGAGCCACCATACTGTGAAGTTAAAGCATATTAAAAGCACAGTGGAATAAAAATGCCTTTGTAAGTCTGCTAAAACTTAAAAAAGGAGGAGCCAACTAATCTTCTTTGGGGACTAAAGAAGGTCTGCAGTTTTGGTGCCACCACCAAGGAGCCCTCCACTGGTCCCTCCAAGTGTATCACAGAGCAGGGCTGCAGGTGCTGCATTTAGTACATGAAGTTCATGAGGGAAGAGATGACCTGGTCCCAAGACATGCAGAGTTTCCTTGGATGGCTCATGGTCCAAGTGTGTGTGTGTGTGTGTGTGTGTGTGTGTGTGAACCATCAGCCATTTAAGGTGCAAGTATCTGAAAGGCAAAAACTGGATACCACTTTTGACCAATGTATTTTGCACCAATCCAGGGTTCAAACTAGACAGGAACACTTACTCCCTCTCTAATGAGCTGGTTTTCACAAATGGTTTTCCTCTGAGATACATGCATCCGCAATAAGACTTGCAAATGAAGGCCGTGTAAATCTCCAACAGCCTCTTAAAAAATAAACCACGCTAAATGCAAAATACAAATGTGTGTCTTTCACTGGTTGAGGGAGCTCTTTTCTTTCAAAACATGACATGTTTGTTTTGACCACAAGTATTGGACTTCTGTACATGGACATGGGGTCACAAAGAGTCGGTCACAACTGTAATGACACAACTACTACCACTACTACTTTGTTATGGTATTAATCTGGCATGCCAAGATTTGGTTTTCAAAATGCCATTGCAGATTAAAACATTTTGGGACTTCTTAACAACAGTTAATGATTATCTTTAAGCACTTCTGTGTTGGTAAATTTAGTAGACTGCTAATAAT
>JAHTLZ010003305.1:4006835-4042934 GCA_023846285.1 Phrynocephalus versicolor
ATAATAATAATAATAATAATAATAATAATAATAATAATAATAATAATCTTTATTTTTATGCTGACTTTCTCCCCGAAGAGATAACTATATTATCAGCTTAAACTTTCACCCTAAGTTACCATGTGGTGAAGGAGGGATCCAGAGGGGGCTGCTCTGATTAATGTAACAGATATGAGAATGGCAAAAATTGACTCTGGTTGAAATCACTCCATATATTATCTGGAGATAACATGAGTTTTCTTAATAAACATTGTGGAGTGTTGCGTGGATGGGGTGACTCTGAAAACCTGCCTAAATATGTACACATGCTTGAAACCATTTGTATTATAACATAAAACCTGCCACGCCAACGAGAAACTAAGGTAAAGTAGAGAAATGTTCTGTACAGTATAGTGATGGTATTGAAACTATCAGGCCTTCCAGGAGGATACTTGGATGATTGTTAAAAGTGTAACTCCGACTGACTGTTAGAAGATGCAGATTTGGAGATCTAGGGCAAACAAACAGCACATTTTCCTGGGGTTGCCGAAATCTGAAATGGAGTTTACTAAAAATGTAGAACACAGTCAAGTCTGGCAGAGGGCAAACAAAATCCTTATTGAAGATAAGGCTCTTTGGACCTTACCCACCCCTTAATTATGATTCATTGAGGGAAAGAGGAAGTCAACACCCATCCTCCCTGTAGTTGCAATTGCATTGGCTTTGCCCTCCACTGTACTACACTCGGGAGCCTAGTGTAAGACAGACGTGATCTGTATATGAAGGGTCTTTTCTTGTAATTTAGACTGTTGATTTTTTGAGTTTCTGTGTTTTGGGAGGAATTTCTGCATTCAGAGCTGGCTTCCGCCTTGAAACAGTTGATGGCTGAGTTAGGAGACATTCCTTTGAAAAGATACAATTACCAGATCTGACAATTAGTGGCCAGAAGGGAAAGCCCCTTTGCAAAATTCTGAAAAACAAAAACAGCATCACCCCTGGTGCATGATGGCAGTGGAGTCAACAGGTGGCGAATGATTAGCAGTGTTAGCCCTTCTCTGTGCTGTTTCGTGTACAGTGGACCCTTGTATAACAAATGGTTTGTGTAACATAAAATCTGCACAACATAAAAAATTCCGGAGATAGGGGAAATTTGCTTAACAGAATCGCCTATGGGGTGAATCCGTACAACATAAAAAAGGTCGGGATTAGGGATTACTCTGTTTTCAATGCATTCCTATGGGAAATTTGTATAAAGGAAAATTCGCTTAACAAAATTTCATTTGGAACGAATTAATTCCTTTATACAAGGTACCACTGTATATGGATCTTTGCCATAATTCCTAAAAATCAAGTATGCGGGCATACTGTACTGTAAAATATATGGCACTTTGTTGTCTCATTTTTATTTACAGAAATTCAGATTGGCCAATGTGTCATGAGTCCTTTGGTAAAGAGTAGAAAGCAGAGGAGTGAAGGGTTATCTGTTAAAAATCTCCAGAATGCTGCATGCCAATTCTTTGGATTTTTCTGAATCAGTTTTTCTGCAGAAAGGCTTGTACAAACTTGTTGCAAAGGATGACGTGTGCTCTGTAATGGTCACTTGTAGAACACTGGTGCCTATGTCCTGATAAGTTTCTAGACCACTTGAATACTGAAA
The DNA here is from genome assembly GCA_023846285.1 of Phrynocephalus versicolor. Lineage (NCBI taxonomy): Eukaryota > Metazoa > Chordata > Lepidosauria > Squamata > Agamidae > Phrynocephalus > Phrynocephalus versicolor. Next base: position 4,008,472 of record JAHTLZ010003305.1, read on the forward strand.
TGGACAGCAACGAAACTGTGGCAACAATCTATTGTAAACATTTAAAGACCCAAAGTTGGTTTTGGATGTCTAAGTATCTGGCTTTGAAGCCTGCCATGTGCTCAAGAAAACACTTTTGGTAATGGTGAATGGGACAGAATGAACTTGTAACATTAATTAAGTAGAAGTTCTGTTTTCACTTATTTTGTCCCAAGGAACAAAGCCTTTTTGTGGACCACACCACATTTGCATTTTGTAACCATTCTGCAATGCACCATTGCTGTTCCTTCCTAGTTTATGTAAGGTGATTTTTAAAACTGTCCTTCATTGTATACATTTCCATTTCATAAGAAAAGCAAATATAGTTGCAAGATATCTAAGCTTTGATTTACTAATGTGTGGCGACTTTCATGTAAAGTGCAACCTCTCAAGGAGCAGCAGCACAAACAAAGAGGATTTTGGATACATGCCAAAACCGAGCTGAGCTACCTGTGTATTTTAACGGTACCCTCTTGTGTTTCCCCCAGTATTTAAGTACCTGACAGCGGCCTTCTTTTGTAAGCAGCAAAAAGGAAGTGGAGAATTAAAAACTGCCCAAATGATAATACCGCCCAGTAATTAAAGCATACTGGGATGCTCTGGTATAGGCTCCCTAGTGCTAACTGAACACCGGTGGCATTCTGTCGACCTTTTTGGGTAGTCTTCTGTCTTGTGTGCAAGTGTTGGGAGAGATAGAATAGTGTGTGCATGTGAGGAAATTCAAGTGCTGTGATTTGAGGGCCTAAGAAATATTATTCCTGCACCCCCACTGGCTTCTGGCATTCTAGAGGCCACTGCTGATAAACTCTATAAATGAAAGCACAGGTTCCTAATTAGACCAGCTTTCTGTACCTGTGTCACATTCTGTTTTCTTTCTTTAAATAGCAGGCCTTTCTTTCTTTCTTTCTTTCTTTCTTTCTTTCTTTCTTTCTTTCTTTCTTTCTTTCTTTCTTTCTTTCTTTCTTTCTTTCTTTCTTTCTTTCCTGCCCTCTCAACCAGTACATTAGCGCAGATCCTAATAAAACTGCTTTAGTTCAAAACCTAGCTACAGTAGGACCCCCTGTATCCATTGATTCATTAACCACTGATTAAGTTATTCACAATTGGCAGAGGAAAAAATTAAATAAACAATTCTGCAGCTGCAAAGCAAGCTACTGTCGTAAAACAGCAGCCATAAAGCAAGCTAACAGCGTAAAACAGAAGCCATAAAGCAAGCTATTGTCACAAAACAGCAGGTTTTTTTGGGGGGCATTCTCTCTTATCCACGTTTTTTGTTATCCACAGGAAGGCCTGGAACCAATCCCTAGTGGATACTGGGGCCTACTGTATTTGTTCTGTGTCTGAGTGATTTAATAAAGATATTACTAGCCCTTGACTTTAAATCCCATGGACACTGGCGTGCAACAAACAATAGATTCTGAAGATCACATCTGAAAACAGCCACCTTGGACTGCAATGCCCAGAATCCTCTGAGATTCTGGCTGCAGGATTCTTTGCTTTGCAGCTGCTGAATTCTGGGCATGGTATTCCAACAGTAACTTTTCCAAGCTCTGAGTTATAGTGAACAAGGTTCCTGAAAGGCAGCTTGCTGATAATGGTGATTTTCTACTGCTATGTATAAAACCAGTCCAATGGGAGCCTTTGGTGTTGGCTACAGACCATTCTTATTTCATAGTGGAACAGCTATAAGGCCCATTGTGAATGAGTGCGCTGCTTAGCCCAGAACATTCACAGCATCTTCAGAGATACACAGGAATTTCTTGGAAATAAAATGTTCCTCTCAAGTCTGAAAAGCATTACCATTAGCTGATTGGTGGCTATAAATTTCTTATTAATGCAGTGGACATATTCACATGACACAATAGGCTGTGGTTGCCATACCCACTTGTTTCAGGTATGAATTACATGGCGGAAGATCAAACAAAAGGCATGGCTTAGCACATTTATTTCTAGTTTGTTTCTCCTGCCCCATTTTGGCAGTGCCTGTTTCACAGTGGTTAATTTGGGAAACAAACAAGGGGGAAGCCATGGTTTGAAATTCAGATGTCACAGGAAGTCATGGTTTAATCAGCCCAAATGATAACAACTGCTTTTAACAGCTGATGGATTGCAAGCTGAGGGGGTCTCATGCAACATAAGAAGCTTGATTTCAGCAAACTGCATTTTAGTTTATTGCGATGTCTAAACATGGTTGGTGTGTTTGTGAATCTTGTGTTGAGAGTTTGTTAGTGGGCGAGGCTGGGGGCAGGACGGATCAGACATGGACTCAGACTCAGACACAGATATGGCAAACAAAAAAGAAAAGACAATTGTGTCTTTCAGCAGAGGTCACTTTAAAATGGGTGTTCTTGCCTTGTTTTCAGATTGCCTTTTTAAAGTATGCCCTATGAACCGATACTCGGCACAGAAGCAGTACTGGAAGGCCAAGCAAGCCAAACAAGGGAACCACACAGAAGCAGCCCTGCTGAAGAAGTTGCAAGTAAGAGACACCCACATTTCCAGAATATTGTCTTTCCCTGCAGCTATTTAACTGGTGTCAACTAGACACAAAAATGCAATGATGAGCCATAGAAGAGACTAAAAGGTTTTTTTTTTAAAAAGTTATACAAGTATCCTCAATGGTCCTGGCTTTTGTCCATTTCGGCTCTTATAGCAACTGTGACCTTATCTGGACAGAGGTAGCTTAGCAACTGTTATCTTCACCCTGGGTAATGCTTAGTTACCCACACCATTACATTCAGGTTACTGCAGTGCATTATTGTGAGGCTTGATTTGCAAATGTACAGTAGGTTCAAAACAGGACAGCAAGTTTATTAATTGGGCCGGTCCAGTAGAATTGTGTTATTGCAGTGTTTTGTCATCTGCACAGGTTTAGTTCTGTTTCTCTTGCTGCCGCCTGCTACCCAAAGGTCTCTGGATGGCTTATAATCAAAAGAATTAAAACAGTTAAAACATAAAATATCAATAAATAATTAAATCAATCATAAAAACATTACACTTAAAATTGCCATCAGAGGACCCACAATCTATATTCTGTCAGTTAAAAAACTTCTGGAATGGGAAGGTTTTTACCTGGTGCCGAAATGCCATCAATGTTGGTACCAGGCGGGTCTCACTCGGGAGGGCATTCCATAGCCTGGGGGCAGCTGCTGAGAAGGCCCTGTGTCATCCCTTCCACCTCCTTGAGGGATCCTTCTCACCTTCTTGAGGGATGGCTCTTTCAAGAGCGCCCATTGGCTCGATCTTAATTGCCGGGTAATTAAGTAAATATGCATTGGGACTCTGAGGTTCTTATTGACTCAAAATACCCACACGGTTCAAAACAAAGACAACAATCTCCCCTCCAGACAAACTCACTGCAACATCCAGATTAGAGGTATGCATTTTATGAAACATGTGAATGGATTTTGTACATTGGACCATTTCCCTCGAAATTGGGAAGTTGGAACTATAAGTAAAGCTTCACTTCTCCAAATCACCTTCTTCTTTGAGCTGTTCCACATATCTTATGGTTTTCTAAATGTTCTAAAAGGTTGAGCTGTGCTACCTATCTTTGATTTGACTAAAACAACAGTAACAATGGTTTATCTTCCAGCATGCAGCAGAATTAGAACGAAAACAAAATGAATGCGAAAACAGAAAGTTGCTAGGTGAAATTGTGAAATACAGCAATGTCATCCAGGTGAGTCCTTAAAAGCTGGACTTCCAGTTCCACAGTCCCACTGGGAGAATGATTATTTACTGTGTGGTGCGATCTAGAAGGTGAAATGATTTATATGTCTCTCATACCACATCAGTCCATTTTGGTTCAGTGCCACAGCAGGACCTCCAGAGCAGATTTTATGATATGGGAGCATGATCTATGATTAAATTGCCTAGAGGGAAAAGAAAAGAGCAGGATTCCTGTGCCAATAATAACAGTGCAGGAAGAAGTATATTAGAAGCAAGTATATTAGAAACCAATCCCTGTGAGGAATAGGTGAGAGGGTTGAGTGTATTTAATCTGGAGAATGCTGTGAGATGATATCATAGTTATTTCTAATCATTTGAAGGGCTGTCATATGGAAAATAGAACATGCATGTTTTCTGTGGTTCCAGAGAGTAGACCTTAACCAGTAGATTCAGAATGTAGTTTCCTGATAGTAAAAGCAGTTCAAGAGCAAATTAGACTGCCTCAGGAAGTAATGGGTTGTCCTTCATTGGAGGATTTGAAACAGGTTGGAAGGCCATCTGTCAGGGATGTTGTAATTGTGGCTTTTCTACTTTCTTATGAGGTTGGACAGTGGTCCTAAAAGCCTCTTCTAGTTTTGTAAATATATGATTCGGTGTCTACCCAAGTCTCTTGCACAAAATGACCCGAGTCCATGTAATTTGCCCTTACATAAGGCTTAGCAGAAAATAGTACAGTATTGGCTTACATTCCTGGTCACATTGCCCAATCACATTATTGGTCTCTGCCCTCAAAAGCAACCAGTACTTCATTAATGAGATTCCCCTATAAGCTTACATCACTAACAGGATTCTGGCTGATATTTTGGTGACACCATTCTGCAGCAGGTGATGGTATATCAGTACTATATAGTCATATCAGTGTACAGAAACAAAATAAATAATAATCAATACCCACGAGTTAGGGATGTACGTTATGTGATTCCCCGAAGAGAATGCTTTTATTTTATAACAGTTTTCAAGGTATGTTACTCCCTCTGCATTTTTGTAGTCTTATGCAGCCATCAGAAAACAGGTGTCTGATGAATCCTCTGGTGTAAAGGGGATCTCGTTCCCTATAGAATGGTGGTCATAGTATTAAAGTGGAATGCATTTATTTATGTATTTATTTATTATCTATCTATCTATCTATCTATCAGCTGCTTCACATCAAAAGCAACAAGTACCTTACAGTCAATAAGAGATTGCCAGCTCTTTTGGAGAAGAATGCAATGCGGGTCTCTTTGGATGCAGCTGGAAATGAAGGATCCTGGTTTTATATCCAGCCCTTCTGGAAACTGAGGAGCGAAGGTGACAACGTGAGTGAATAAAACACATTTTGGGAAGAGAGTGAGGCATTGCTAGAAGAGACATGGTCCTTGTCCCCCTACCCAAGGTCTTCTTAGGACCAAGATTCTTTGGTCCAAGATTCCTCCTTTTGTATTTCCTGCTCTCCCATTCCACAAGTATCCTGTGCTTGAAATAGGATACCATGCCCTTGGATATATCTTTCAAACATACAGGCATGAGACATAAATTACATGCAAGGAAATGAGCAATAAATAATGAGGTGGTGGTCTCAGGTATGTGGGATTTTCGTTTTCTTCTGGGGCAGGATACTAATCACTCATTTTAAGTTCTAGTGAGAGAAACAAAGCTGAATCAAGCAGAGCTCAGGTATAGCAGCAGCCAAGCGGAGGTCAGGCAGACAAAACAACATGCTTAGTACCTGGATGCTTTGGTGTGACACTGGATGGCAGAAAGTCCTAAGGGTAGACTGAAATATTGCTGCAGTGACAAGTAAACTCATAACCAAAGAGAACTGGATCTGTTAGGAGAAAAGAAGTGAACGAACGAACGAACGAACGAATGAACGAATGAATGAATGAATGAATGAATGAATGAATGAATGAATGAATGAGCGAGCTAGAGCAGGCCTACCCAACAGGTAGACCACGGGTTACTGGTAGCCCGTGAAGGGTTCAAAAGTAGCCCACCGGCCATCAATAAAAAAGTGAGGGGATAAGTTCTCCACTCCTCCCTCCCCCATCTCAAGGACCACCACTGCCCCAGCAAAGTTCTGGGTTTGCCAGCCCACTGTCTCAGCTGAACGGGGCAGTTCAAGGGCCATGGTGCATTGAAATCTATTCCCTCCAGAACAGATTAATTGGTTTTCAATCCATTCCTATAGGGAACCGCTGCTCTACTTACAAAACTTTTTACTTATGAGCCATAAAATTTGTAAGTAAAGGTTTTAGTATAGTAGCCCTCAGGCACTTTGGGCTGGATAAAGTAGACCTTGGCCTGTTCAAAGTTGAACAGCCCTGAGCTAGAGCTCCATCCTTAGGACTAAGATCTGCTTCTGGTGAGCATAAGCCACTTCATATAAAAAGGGCTGGCTTGGCTGTGACAAGGCAGACAGAATATCTTATCTGCCCTGCTGGGAGTTTCTAGGCAATGCATCTGAGGGCAATGCATCTGAGGGTGCTGCTAATATGTCTTTTTATACTGAATTGTCTAGTGAGGTGGAGACATCTGGAGCTAGTTTTGCTATCATATCTCTCCTCCTCACTCTAAATCTTTGGTTTCTCCCAAAGATGGAGAATTTCACTACAAAGTCAAGAGAATTTCACCACAAATTCAGTTGCAAGGAAACCCCTCACTTTTATTCTTTTAAGTTTTCTATACATTTGGGAATAGACCTCATGCTGGCAAGATACTTGGAATCCCAGGAAGATCATAGGCAACAATTATGCTAATCAGTGAGAAAACAACACACTCTTTTATGACCAGATCTGGAAAAATTATGTGGTGAGTTTCACCACTGTCTACAATCAATGAGAGGCTTCCATGTGATTTCCTCTGTGGAAAATAATGGTGGAGAAACTAGACCTTTTCTCCCCCTTATGGCAGTCTTCTCATTCTAGTTCAGTGGTGGCGAACCTTTGGCATGCCAGATGTTTTGGACCACAACTCCCACAGTTCTTTTCATTGGCAATGCAGACTTGGAATTATGGGAGTTGCGGTCCAAAACATCTGTTGTGCTGAAGGTCCACCACACTGTTCTAGTTGTTTTGCAGCACTACCTCTCAATCCTGCCATGTTCTGAAAGCTCAACATCTTTACATGCGCCTCTTATGCAAGTAGACAGTTAAGAGTGGCAAATTATGAGGTAAAAATTGTTTTTTTGTCCCTGTCCCTTGGGTAGGGTTAGCTTTTGGTGGAACATGTCTGATCCTGGAGTGTTTTTTTTTTTTTTTGGTCCGGCACACTAAATGCTTGTGGGGAGCAGATTTATGTAGTATGCAGGAAGGCATAAACGATTCCTAGTCCATTATGAGTGGATATGTTTTCTGAGAGACCAGTTAGAACGGGTTGTCAGAAGTTGATCGATTGAAGTGGCTACATTGTTGTGGATTGCTTGTTTTGTTTATTGATGCAATGTATAAAAATAAACTCTTACGTTCATTAAAAATGGACTCCTCACCCCCCAACTCTGATATCTGTATGTTGTTATGTAATCAGGGAAATTCCCCAAAGAGGGAGGGAAAACCCTTTGGTTGAAAGCAAAAAGCTATGACTAAAGCTGTATTCCTGAAAAATAATCAGATTGTATTCTTGGTCTTCATTTGAAATAATGGCAAATTGTTGCAGAAACAGTTTTGTGCCATGCACCTATTCAAAGTTAAATGGTGTTCATTTATCCAATCAATTTCATCTGTATTTGGGGAAGAAAGTCTTGTTGTGTTTAATGGGTTGAAAATTCCCCCATTTCTTTTAAGGGTATGAGCGAGTGGATCTCCTGCTACATGGGGTAGCAATTAAAGCTCAAGGAGAATGTATCAATGCTGTCTGTGCTTTGAATGAGAAGGAGGATTTTTGGGGGGATAGGAGGGGTATCACATCAGACATAAGTTTTTTTGCCTTAAACAGAATGACTTTGAAATTATTTCACTACTTTGCTTCATTCATAATTATAACTGGTTTCTCCTTTCACTGAATTTTGAATTACTGGTTCAACTCTGCAGGTATGTTTTGTGCAATGCTTTATCTGACCAGGTAGGCTGTAAGTAATTCTTTTGTGCAGCATGGCATGCAAAGAGTTACTGTATAAAGTAAACAGAGAGTCATGTTCACATTGTGGCTATGAAAGAGTACACCTTTTGAAAAGTGTCACCATTTATCATAAGCATGGGGATTACAAGCTTGATTATTTTTGTCTTTAAAAGAATACACCAACAATTTGATCACGACGAGTCTTGTGGAATATGTTTTATTTAACTCACAGTTTCTTGGACTGAAGGCTCATCGTATCCATCACCGGCCATGATCCCCCAAAAGTTTCGGCTAAATGAAATTTCTGAGCCATCAGGTGCCACTAGGTTTTCATGGTTATTTTTGCTCAAAAGACGATCACAAGCCAACATCTGAGGGGGAAAAGGGTGCAAATAATTAGTATCAGTTTTGTGCAGGACTGTCAGTTTCACCCTCTCTTCATTCATGAAATATTGTCAGATGACCAAATCTTTAGCAGATTTTTTGAGATAATTATGCTAATTAAAAAAACACCCTGACTTCTGAAAAACCTTCAGTTGTTCCCAGACGTTTTCACATCTTAACAGATCATAAGGAGCTTCCTCCTTCCTATAGCCAAGGTTTTTGGTGGTCCTCTTGGCTTCTGGCTCCCTGTGACCTTGCTGTGATGACGGAGCTGCGTATTTGCTTGGTGGTTCCTGCTTCCTTTCCTGTCTAGGGATATGTGCAGTTACTGCCCGTGTCCGGTAGCAGAAGCTAGGCTGGATGGGTTCACTCAGAGAAGGCAGGAGAGTAACAGAGGGAGCTGACCTGCAGAACAGCATGAATGAATGTGTAAAGCAGGGGGGCCCAAACTTTTTGTAAGGAGGGCCAGATTTGGTGGCCGAGAATGTGTCAGGGGCCTGTTGCTCCCCGACCCTGCCACCCCACTGCAAGCCCCACCCACTTTCTTTAAAAAAACATGGGGTGAAGGAGGGGGAGGGAGGGGCGGGGCAGCCAGCCGCGGGCCACTCAGAATGGCTTGGCGGGCCGGATTTGGCCCCCGGGCCGGACTTTGGGCAGGCCTGGTGTAAAGGGTCCAAAGGTCTGAGGAATACGGATCCTTTTCTCTGAATAGTGTTTCTTAGATCAAATGTATGGAAATGTAATATTTCTAGATTGCAACTCCCAGAAACTCAGTTAGGGGATTCTGGGTGCCGTTGTTTTTAAAAGCTCAGGATGACCTGAAGGTTAAAAAAAATAACGTCTTCCTCTTACATCCTTAATGGAATTCTTTACAGTAGTCAAACAGCTTTAATTTTTGACAGTATTTAATCTGTTGATGGCATCTAACTAGCCTAGCAGTTCTCAAACTGGGTGCCATGGCACCCTGGGGCGTCACAAGCATATGCCAGGGATGCCGGGGTAATAATATTTAATAATGAAAAATTCATCCAAACAGTTTCATTCATTGCATTAAAGACAACTGAGCATTAAATTTGAACTGTTTTTTCCCCTTCGTTTCTTAAGTATTCAAACCACTATAAGGGTAGCTGTGCCGCTAATTTCTTTTAGCCTGACAAGGGTGCCATGGTGAAAAAAGTTTGAGAACCACCGAGCTAGCCATACATGAGATGAATTGTTAAGTAACGATGATGCCTCTGCATGATGTTTCAAAGAAAGCATGTGCCACCCACTGTGTTCACCTTTTTTTTATCATTCACGTTATGTTTCTGGCTTGTGTCTGTGTGTATGGAAGTGTTGTGTATCCTGCAATGTACACTGAATTGCTGTGATTAGATCAGATCTTGCCAAATCATACTATACTGTTCCTTATAATATGTTCTTTCTTTCAATGAATTCATGCAGTGCAAATTACATCTTTATCTTTTAAAGATGAGAAACAATTAAGTGGTTAATTTTCTTGAAAACACTTGTTTCTTATCTACTTATCTTATTTTTTTATCTACTGCCAGGGGATTAGTGAAACTAGCAATTGAATTTTCCTGACAAGTAGTGCATGTATATATTTGTTTGGGGCATTTCTCCTCTGGCTGAGCAACCGATGAAATTTAAAATGCAACAAAAAATAAAATCAGTATAATAAAAGTTAAACAGCAGTATGAAAATATAAACCTCTAAAAAGGCATGGAAAACTATGTGCGATGTGAAAGAGCACCTAGAATAGTTCCAAGGAAAACAATAGGATTTTTGCCACTGATTTTAGTGAAATACAGTGATGCCTTGAACAACGAAAAACTTGAATTTTAAATTACGGAGAAAAGGCAGATTTTTTTTCTATTAACGAAAAAATTCAAGTAATCATTGTTCAAAGCATTTGTAGGGGAAGCCTTTTCTGACGTGCTTTGGGTTGCCGGGAAACCCCCTCAACAAGCTGTCAAAATCAGCTGTGTGGTGGTGGTGAGTAGCAATGCTTTACCCCTGCCGCCCAGTCTCGCTTCTGCAGCTATTTGGCTGAAACCAGACCAGAGGGCAGGAGTGAAGCATTGCCCCCCTCCTCACTGCCACACAGCTGTCAATCTTGACAGCTGGGCAAGATTGGTCTTCCCTTCTCCATGTGAGGGTCCAACGGTGGTGAACCACCTGCATAGAGCAGGGCAAAGGCGGGGTGGCGCCTTGTGGGCTCATTTGCAGCCCGTGTACTCTCCAGGCACACTGCTCTGGGCATCCCAAAAGTGGTGTGCCTGGAGAGTAAATGGGCTACAAATGAGCATACAAGGTGCCGCCAGCTCCTTGCCTTTGCCCGGGTCTCTGCTTCAAAATGACTTGGCACAGACTCAGCCTGGATCAAAGCTGTGCCCACCCCTCCTTTGCCTGGATGTCTGCATTTGGCACAGAGAACCAGATGAAGGAGGTGGTGGGACGGCTTCAGTCTCAGCCAGGATCAAAGCCCCTCTGACCCCTCCTTCTCCTAGCTCTCTGTGCCAAGACCTTTGGACGCAGAGACCCAGGTGAAGGAGGAGTCATGGAGGCTTTAATCTCACCCCAGGGAGGGTCAGGTGGGTGGTGACTTCAACACCCATCCTATCCTTCCTTGGCTGAAATCAGGCAGACCCAATCTTGGCTGCCCTGATCTCAGCCCAGGGACTTCACTACCTACCCCATCCTCCCCTGGGTGACATCTGCCTGCTGAAGGAGAAAGCCCCTGTAGCTGCTGAGATGTCAGAATCTCGACTGCCAGCCAGGTGATTTTGATAGCTCAGCTGCCGTTGACTGAGGGGCTTTCCCACCAGTGCAGCAAAGGGGGGGGGCACTCTTCCCCTGCTTTACTGTGTCAGGGCAGGCCTCCCATAGGAATGCACTGGAAGCCTATTGTAATCCGTTCCCTTGGTTTTCAATGCATTCCTATGGGAAACCAGGTTTGATCTACAGAAATCTTGAATTACAAAAGATAGGTTGGAATGGATTAATTTTGTAATTCAAAGCATCACTGTACTTTGGATCATGTACGCACATCTGATTCTAAAATTAGAAGTAAATCACCAGATTTAATAAACCGCCTTTATGTAAAAAACCCAGAAAAATAGCTGTAAAGGCAGCTTTGGAGAAGCATAAATATTTTTAAAGGTGTTTTGAGGTTTTCCTTTCCTTTCCTTTTGGAAAATCCCTTCTGAATGCTGAATGCAGGGCCATTTCCCACAATTTCAGATCAGTGTTATGTAGGAACTGTTACATTAATTTGAATTCCTGGAAATATTCTATTATTTCAAATTGCAAGGTGAACTAGAAATTCTGTTAGGTGCATTTAATAGCTCCGGCACCACCAACCCAATACTAAAGAAGAAAAAGGCCAAAGACTAAATATGCAGAACGCATTATACAGAGAAAAAAGGAAGAATTTATTCAACATGGGAATGTTTATATTCCAGAGCATTCTGAATTGTGGAACTGATCTAGAATTGAAAGACAGTTTTTCAAACTTATTTGTTATATTAGGCTTTGTTGTATTTATTTTTTAAAAAACCTAAAACTAAACTAAAACATTGCTAATGAGAAGAGAAGCACTTTCTAGCTAATCATTTATTACTCCTTTAAAAACTCCTGTTCTCCAGATCGTTGTTGGTGACAAAGTTGTACTAATGCCAGTCAATGCAGGACAACCTCTTCATGCCAGCAACATAGAACTCTTGGATAATCCAGGGTGCAAAGAGGTGAGTTTGGAAAAAGCAAATATATCTAATTAGGTCTGTAGTGATATTTTGGAGTGTAGTGATGCTATGGAACTGGCCATAGGTATCTTGCTTCCAAATACAAAAGGGCCTCCTTTTCTTCTTCCCTGGTTAGTTGACAATTTACGTGTGTGTGTGTGTGTGTGTGTGTGTGTGTGTGTGTGTGTGTGTGTGAGAGAGAGAGAGAGAGAGAGAGAGAGAGAGAGAGAGATGTTCTTTTCTTTTAACATAGAAAGCAGCAAGTCTATGTCATTCTCAACTAAGGGAACAGCACTGCATTATAAAGAACTCAAGGTTACCTTTGAAAATGGCAACAGATATAGAATTCTGTCCCTTCTTAATGGGAAATGTAGAGCAACTCATGTCCTCAGGCCTTTCCAATGTTTGTTACTTCACTGATGCTACTAGAGACCATCAATGATAAGAAGCAGGGAGATGGAGTATGCCTAATTGCATCAGGACATTGAGCCATCAGAGTAAGTGCAGAGGGAGTAGAGAATTTGACATTGGAACTCCATTTTGACAGCAGTGCTGTGCCATTTGCTATGTTTAGTTTTGCCCTAAAACAGCTTGCATTTCCAAGGGAAGTTGACCAGGATAAGATTCTAGGTCAGTGATGGCGAACCTTTTAGAGACCGAGTGCCCAAACTGCAATTTAGAACCCACTCTAATTATTCACAAAGTGCCAAAACAGCAATTTAACCTGAATACAGGTGGCTGTGAACGGGTGATGCCGGGGGCCCATAGGAAGGGCTCCAAGTGCCACCTTTGGCACCCGTGCCATAGGTTCGCCATCACTGTTCTAGTTGTAACTAGGTCTTCGTCTACTGAAGAAGCAGGAAAAGGTGTGGGCCTGGGATTGGTTGTTTTTATCACTATTATATTTTCAATTAGACTTTTGTTGTTATATACTATTATACTTCTGAGTTATAGTGCCTCTATAAATTAGTGACCTCCAAATGATTTTATCATTAGCAATCCAGCTAAAGCCTTGTAAATTCTAGGCTATGGTTTCCTTTATTGGGTCAACCCATCTCCTTTTTAATGAGTGGGTCCATTCAGTCTTCCCGTTTTCCTGCTGCCTTCACCTTTGCCCAGCATTATTCAGTGAGAATTCTCTTCTTATGATGTGCCCAGAGTATGGTAGTCTGAGTTTAGTTGCTTTTGCTTTTAGAGAGAGTCCAGGCTTAATTTAATATACCACACACTTTATCTTGGGTGGAAATCTATAAATTTCTTCTCCAACTTGTGGTTTTGAATGAACTTTGTTTCCTGTCACCTTTCTTCATTGTCTCGCTTTCATATCCATCCATAATACAGTACCAGTGGTACCTTGTATAAAGGAATTAATTCGTTCCAAATGAAATTATGTTAAGCAAATTTTCCCTTATACAAATTCCCATAGGAATGCATTGAAAACAGAATGAGTCCATTTTATGTTGTACGGATTCTCCCCATAGGCAATTATGTTAAGCAGATTTCCCCTATCTCTGGAATTTTTTATGTTGTACAAATTTTATGTTATGCAAGCTGTTTGTTATACAAGGTTCCACTGTAGTTGGGAATACCACAGTAAGCATGTGGTATACTGTACAGATCTTGTCTTTGGTTTGCAGCAATACAGCCTTACACTTGAGGATCTTTTCTAGTTTTTGAGAGTTTGACTCTGACTTTCAGTGTTTCTTTTGATTCCTGACTGCAGTCTGCATTTGGATCAATGATTGAGCGAAGGTATAACACATATTTTAAGAATTTGATGAATACCAATTCATTATCAAAGTTAAAGTTATGTAACTCGTATGTCGTTTTGAATTTTGTTGTCTTAATATTCAGCTGCTTTTACACTCTTTTCTTTCACCTTCATTACTGAATCAATGGTGAATATGTAACTCAACCCTGAGGTAAATGTCACTGAGTCAGTGGGTCTGCCATGGGAGTAGTAGTGGGATGGGGGCTGCTGTGATTTAAAAGCATGGTGGTGATTGAATGATCATTGAATAGAAATGATAAAGCTGCATTTGAATTTTTAAAAATGTTTTTGAATATTGTTTTTGAGTCTAAATCTGAAATTCTAATATGCATTCCCAATCATTCCTTAGTACCAGACATTTCTGTTGGTGGCAAAGGGAAATTTTGGCTAGATAATGCCCAAATCCTATTGCTTAGCATAGTAAATTGCACTGGAATAGGGCCATTGAATTGACAAGGGTAGTTAACTGCTCTGTTAGGTTCCATTGATTCAAATAGACCTTACTCTAGTTGCAGCTCACTTTACCATAGTAAATCACAACAAGAGTAGGTATGTTTGAATCAATGAAATGTACAGAAGAGTTGGCTCACAAAATCTCTATTGATACTATAGGCTTACTGTAGTGTGACAAACAAAAACATTTTTCAACTATGAAATTGTCAAAACATCAGTGTATGTGAAACTTCTTACACAGACCCTACTTCTTCTTGACTGCAGGTAAATGCTGTTAATTGCAACACCAGCTGGAAAATAACCTTATTCATGAAATACAGTTGCTACAGAGAAGATGTGCTTAAAGGTGTAAGTATGAATATATATATTAAATAAATAATAATAATAAATAAATAGACCAAGCAAAAGCTTAACTCTTAATTCTCTTCTTTTTCTCTTCTTTTTCTGCCCACTGATCCATCTTGCTTGGGCTTTCCTTTTTTTTCTGTATTGTATGCTTTTTAACTGTAAACCGCCCAGAGTTCCATATTGGAAGATGGGCGGTATAGAAGTAAAACAAACAAATAAATAAATATAGATTTCATTGTTGCAATTCAGTGATGGTTAATATGATTTTGGTAATCTTACATGCATTAGATGCATTACGGATCTTGTTGCTTCAATCAAATCTGCTTTTGAATATAATACAAGCACAAATACACTCTTTTACCCTTGATATTAACATGTTCCTCAATCACAGAGTGGTGATCCTGAGTGGTGGCCTCTCTACTAAATGGACAGGGTACAAGTTTAAACAAAACAAAACAAATGCTTACCTCTTACTTTTAGATGCATCAAGAAAACTTTGATGAGGATGTAAACATTCAGAGATCTGAATTGGACTGAAAATGCTGTGATAGTTCAGCAAATCTTCGTTTTTACTGACTGGCTGGCTTTCTTGTATTCAGGGAGATGTTGTCAGGTTGTTTCATGCTGAACAGGAGAAGTTCCTGACCTGTGACGAGTATCAGAAGAAACAGCACATCTTTCTTCGCACAACGTTACGTCAGTCAGCTACCTCGGCAACAAGTTCCAAAGCCTTGTGGGAGATAGAGGTAATGGGCAGCAGGGTCGTGGGCTATTCGGACATGTAGCTCTCTGAGCAGGAGAGATTTCATGCATTCTCTCTTTCTCTCCCCTCTTTTTTTACACTGCTGTTTTAGGTCCATGTGTTAATAATCTATGTGCGCATGAATGTTGTTTGCCTAGGTGGTGCATCATGACCCATGTCGTGGAGGAGCAGGGCAGTGGAACAGTCTCTTCCGATTTAAGCATCTGGCAACTGGAAACTACTTGGCTGCAGAGGTAGGAACCACTTTCTGTTAGATGCATAAGAGTACCAATAAGGCTGGTGGGTGGAACAGACTAGATATCCTGCTCTATTGTCCATGGGCCAGCCTTTTCTTAACATGGGTGTGCAGTTGGGAAGTCAAATTGCTTGATTATCAAGACATCCCACTCTTTATGTCTTTTTGAACTGACATTGTTAATCCTCTTGTGTGGCTTTCCTTTCAGTAGCATTTCATTTCCACATCTGGAGCTTTGTCAAATGTTTGCAAGTTAAATTTTTTTCGCAAGAAAAAGGGTGAACTTTTGATGGGAGGAATATTCCGAAGGTCCCAATTTATTGTACCTGATCTTGCATATCGTTGCCCTCGGTTGGCTGTTGCTTCCTCAACATGAATTTCTTCTTGTTGCCAATAGTGCCGTCACATAGGTTTGGTTGTTATGATGCTATAATTGGAATGAAACCTTATAAGGTGAAACAAAACAAATTCATAGTGCTTTACCTTCTTTATTGTGATGCCAATATTCTTGCTCTGAGCAGTCATGTTGAAGTCATGAAGAATCTACATTTCCAGTTTCTCTATGCTGAACCAAATATGCCATCATGCACTTGCAATATTCTTCTCTGTTTTTGTGTTATACAAAAACATAGCCATGTTTCCAGTCTTTGAAGCCTGGTTTACCAAAGGGAGAGTCTGTCTTGGAAAATATGTGCAGTATAAATGACCTTGGGATGGTGAATAGAGTAGCCATTCACACTTTACCTTTTCACCATTCCACAATTCATATTGGAACATATTTTTGATAAATACCTTGTATGAGTATTCTCTCCTTCACCTTTCTTACAAATTCTGTGTGAGTTCAAAAGATAGCTGTCATGATTCTGATACATTGGCCCACTTCAAATTCAGTAATCTGTTTTGTATTGCTAATGTGGATCTGTGTCTTGGATCATAACTTCCTTTACAGTTTCAAATGTGGGCACTTCCTCTCGTGGAAGGCCCTCTGGTGTAGGAACACACAATGAGCCCATCGGTGTGTCTGGTGGAACTGGATAATGAGGTGCAGGAGTGGTTGTAGATATGGATGGCAGTTGAAAGAGAAGGAGAAGTGATAGATGAAGGAGAAGTACTAGTTCACTTTGGAAGTTTGCTCGTTTTCTCTTTCTCCTCGACAGCTCATTTCCTCTTCTGTGCTCCACTCAAAACATTACGTTTCATTTCTGCTCAAAGGGTTATTTATGAATTTCACTAATGTAATAAGTCTACACGGTTTCTTTTTCCTCACTTCACTTTCTTACATTTCCTCTTCATGGCAGAAATAGAATTCGTGGAACACAAATAGTGTAGGCTCTGCTTCTGATAACGAAAATGCATATTGTCAGTAATTGTTGTCCCCACCCCACCCATTAATTGCCTCCCATGAATCCGTTACAATATTGTGCTTCTGTAACACTGCAAGCAACCCCCCCCCTGCAAAATTACTCTTGTAAATGTAGGCATGCCAACTCGCCGCAACAAGTCATATTTTTTCTCCTTCTGCCAAGTTATTGGGAGATTTGAATGTGGAGGCAGGGGATTGCAAAAATTAGTGTTAACTTCTGGTCTGTGCGTAGGTTAGCAGGGCCCCCTATGCTTGTGACACACACACCCAGTGTGCCCATCCATTGAGATGGCACTGATTTACACCTGCATACACTTGAACAACATAAATCTTTATGGCAAAGCACCACAAGATAAGAAGTGTTAACACATCTAATGTGTTTCTTGTTGTAGGCCAAGTCACATTCAGCTACATCACAAAATATCCCATAATGTCTCCCATCTTTACCATGACCAGTTTCAACTTATTATCTGTGGGCTAATTTACATAAAGCTTTTTTTCCATCCTTTTCTTTGTGTGTGTGCCTGCCAGCCTCTGTCAACCCTTCTCTCTGTGTGCTACTTTTCTCTTTCTCTCCTCTCTCTCTACTGTTCTGCACCCCGAAATGCCCTCTCTTCTCTCTCCCATTTCCTCCCTCCCTCTGCCATCCCTTCTCCTTTCCTAGGGATAAAGAAAAGGGATGAGGAAGACAGCAGTGTTAATAGATGGGAGGCTACATGATCCAGGTGAAACTTTTAAGTGAACTGGTGCAACAAAACAATTGGAGGTGAACAATTATAACAATTTCAGAAGTGGAATCTGCTGGACGAATGGTATAAAAACCCTGAATTCTCCCAACTAAATGCAAAGGGGTCAAGCCCCAAGTCCCACAAACTGGTGTAACTAGGATTTTGGTCAGTATATGGGCCCTAACAATCTTCAAATGGCACCAGGAGATCTTTAGTTATCCGGCAACTCAATTTTAGATAATTTGGCCAGTGCTTATCAATTTGGCCAGTCCTACAGCTCTGAAAGATAAGGCTGAAATGTGGCGTGGATTATCAATAACGTCATAAGTAGCCATAGTTTGCTTTTGTTCAACTTCTTCTGATAAAATATATCTGCAGCCAAATACAATTAAAAAAAACCCCACTGTTAGGCTGCATTAACAGGTTTGGCATCTGTAAACAGTTGCCCTTTTGAATTTTTGCTGCTGCCAGTTTTCCTTGGAGGCCACCTAGAATCTTCAGATTCGGCTGAGGAAACATCTCACTTGCTGTGATGGATTTCCCCCCCTGCTTCTAATGACAAATTGGTTATCTTTCAATAAGACCTTGATTTACACTATTCTGACTATGCAGAAGGGTGTGTTGGGGAAGCAAGGCTTCCCTTTCATAGTTACTTCCTTTAACATGTCTTTCCTTGCCAGGAAAAACAATCTATTTTGTCCCTTGAAGGAGCTCCCTTAACATGACCTTCCTGGCTAAACAAAGTCAAAACTCCTGCCCTCTCTTCAAGTGTGGGTGGTTTAGGCCATCAGTTTTCAACCGGTGGGCAGTGAACCCATAACTGAGTCATGGTCCGGTCAAAGGTCAGTCACACCAAGCAGCACCACCATCAATATATTTTTTTTCATTTGCCTTTTTAAAGAAAGGGCAGGAAGGAAGGTGTTGCGGGGGATGGGAAACCAAGCAGATAGAGAGAAAAGGGTTATGTCAAGTAAAGTAAACAAAAGTAATGGGTCCCATATGTAGCCTTTGGGGCAAGTGATGGAGGCTGTGATATGGTTGGGAGTCTGCACATTACCTATGTTTTCAGACAGGATTTTGCTTCTGTGTATATTTACTGGGAGGAGGACTCTTATCCTTCCGATCAGTCTGCTGTGCTGTTTTTTAATTTTTTTTCCTTGCATGTTCCTTTAATAACATGTTTAAACATATCTACTGTAAAATAATGGAAGAAGAATTAAGCGTTCTAAGGGTATCAGTTTAAATTGTCCCATTGGCCTTGGCCAGGGAGAGCAAACATTTGATTCTCTATGTCTGTTGGACTTCAACCTCAGAAGCCTCAGCCAATTTGACCAGTAGCTAGGGATTATGTAAGTGGCTGTCCAAAATGTTTGGAAGGCCATGGGATCATAACTCCTAAAGGTGGAGCTTCCATGCTGCAGCACAGTTCACCTTTTACAATGGTTTGTAGAAACAATCAGAGAAATGCATGCTAATCTCCACCATTTGTATCATATTCTAGAGTTTGTTTGTGGAATACTATAGCAGAGTGCAATGCAGTATTATTACGTAGCAGCATTCATGTTTAGAAGTGCTTTGAGGCCCATCTCTTTTGACACAGAATTGTCCTCATCCCAACTAGATGTTGCCAGAATCCATGCAGCTGTGTGTTTCTCATGACCAAACCTAACCCTGTTCCCTCTAATCGCCAGGATAAAAGTTTCTTTGAACTGGATGGCAGTTTTATTGATTGTACAATACTAAAATATGCACACACCTCTCTTCTTGTTGACTTTTCTGGAAGCTCACACACACTAATCACATTAGCACTGCTCGTGAATCACAGACAGCACTTGATTCTGGGCTTTAGACCTCAGGTGCCGTATTGAGTCCTCTGTTTATATAACATGACTTGTGCTGCCCAATCACTTATATGTTTGTTCCCAAGTAAGCTCCACTTTAATTTTGCATGTTTTTGAGACACTTGCTTTTTTTTAATTCTACCAAACAGGCTTCACAGCTTTCGTGGTAGTTCATTTGAAGTACTTTTACTCGTGTCAGTAAAGTAAGAAGGTTCAAAATATTTTAAAACCAGCATCCAAACTTGTCACACAAACAATCTGAAAAAAGCAGAGTTAAATGTATCAGAAACATTGCAGGAGTTCGCGAAACAAAGAAAGAAGCAAACAAAAAGACAAGCCAAACACTGGATTTTTTTAAAGCGAGTAGTCAAATGTAGTAAATTGGAATTGTTGTTGTTAGATGTAGTCAAGTTGCAACTGCCTTGTAACAACCTTTCAAGAGCTTTTAATATCAGTGAGGTATTTCAGGGGTGGTTTTACCAATTCCAGTCTCCAAATGAGTTTCCGTGGCCAAGAGGAGAATTAGGAAGAGCATATCCTCTAGGGACCCCCAAGAGACTTCTTTGGATTCCTGCTTGCAGAATGCCTCCTGCTGGCTAGGAATTTTGCAAGATGTCCTCCCAAGGGTAATCTGTCCAAGCTCTGAATTCAGGTTTGCCAACACTTAATAATTAAACTAATTAGCTTTGTGGTTGCATGCCCTGCACAATGAAAGGAAAG
This sequence comes from Phrynocephalus versicolor, assembly GCA_023846285.1. Taxonomy (NCBI): domain Eukaryota; kingdom Metazoa; phylum Chordata; class Lepidosauria; order Squamata; family Agamidae; genus Phrynocephalus; species Phrynocephalus versicolor. Next base: position 4,028,603 of record JAHTLZ010003305.1, read on the forward strand.
CCACCAGATGGCAGTGCATGTTCACTGCTTAAAACCACCAGCATTGGTGTTGAATTTGATGGCTGCAGGGTGTCTCTAGGTGTCTTCTTGTGTGTGGGTGCATGAGACAAAAGATGCTGAGGCAACAGAGAAGGGAGCAGGACAACCGCTTTCTGAGGTGGTTCCAGACTATGCCTCAAAGGGGACCCTTAGTTGACTCTAACATTCAGACACCATGCATCTGCAAACCCAGCCTAGCCTTGCTGAACTCTGATGAAAGTTTATCTCTTGGACTATCTGATGAATGAGAGTAGGAACAGGGCATGCCACATTCTAGCATAAGCTCAAGGCTAGGAGAAAAACTGCTTGTAAGGATAAGACTGGCATTTATTGATTTTGAATGTTTAACCTGCCATGCTGTATGTTCTATGCAATTCCTTTGTCACATATAGTTAGTGCTTCACTTTCTGGCAGTGAGCTCAAGAGAAAATACATCATTCTAATCCTCCACACTTTATTCTCAAAGCAACCTTGTGAGGTAGGCCAGTCTGAAAGAGTAAGCAATTGACCTTTCATCCCCCATTGAGTTCCACAGCTCCCTGTGGACTAGAATCAAAATCTTGTGTTTCAGTCAAACACTGTCCAAACTGGCTCTTGTCTCAGATAGTGAAGAAATGTATAAAAATATGAAATAAAAATAAGTAAATTCATGGAATACAAATGAGAGAAGACTATAGTACAGTGGTACCTCGACTTACATTTTTAATCCGTTCCGAAGGCATCTTCAGAAGTCGAATCAATTAATCTGTTCCAGAGGAAATGGATTAATAGGTTTTCAATGCATTCCTATGTTCAAACCTCCCTTAACCAAAGGCTGCTTTCCAATTTCCCGCCAGACAGCTGACTGACAGGTCCGGCTTGTCAAAATCAGCTCAGGGGGAGGGGTGCAGAGAGCAGGCTTCAGCTGTCCTTGATTGAGGGAGAAGCCAGGGTGTCTTGAAAGGGAAGTGCTTACCTCTGAGTAAGCATTTACTTGGAGGTAAGCGCTTCCCTTCCAAGGCGCCCGGGCAGCCTTTGGCTGCTTTCTGCTTTCCTGCCAGACAGATGACTTTGGCAAGTCCTGCAGGGTTTTTTCAATTACTGTAGTGAATATTGTTCACAATTCAATCTTTAAAAGTGCTTTAATATCCAGGGCTAACTTTACTAAACTCCCCTATGGACTTCTTTTCTTGTGATAAATGTTTCACTACCCATCCAAGTAACTTTGTCAGTCTAAATCAGGGGTGTACAAACTTTTTGCAAGGAGGGCCAGATTTCTCGAGGTGAAAATGTGTGTGGGGGGTGACCATTCAGCCACATTTGGCCCCTAGGACAGACTTTGGACAAGTCTCTATAACATGCAAGGAGGCAGGAAGGATGGTGCAGCAACGGAGCTGGGGCAGGTAGGTTGGGCAGGTGGCTGGGGGATGGACAGAGGCATGGAGGGCAGGAAAACCGTAAAACTGCAAGCTGACACCTCCATCCAGTATGAAGAATGGCCAGCTGGTGGGGATGCATGACAAGCTGAGTCGGCGGGGAGAAGAGGCCGCAGGCCACTCAAAATTCGAAGACAGGCTGCATTTGGCCCCAGGGCCTGACTTTGGACATGCCTGGTCTAAATGTTAAGAAAATGTTTTCCTTTTGCAGCTCAATCCACATTACCCAGATGGCAGTGATGGGGAAAAAGTTGTGGTAAGTGGTAAGGCTTTTTAAAATATAATGTGGTGAAATGCCCCTTTGCATAAGTATATCTACAGTAATTAGGATAGACTTGGGCATTGCTGCGCTTGAAACGAATGATACAATATATATATAAGAATGATTTTTCTGTTACAGTAATCCCTTGCTTATCGCGGGGGTTGGGGACCCGGCCTGACCCACAATAATGGAAAATATGCGATATACAGATGCTGGGTCAGGTTGGGACTGGGGGGGGGCTATCTGGGGCCTCTTAAACCCTTCCGGGGGCCCCAGAAGTGGTTTCCGGTGATCCAGAAGTCACTTCTGGTTTTCCAGCATGTTCATGATCAGAAAAAAAGAGAACATGTAGCTGAAAATTTTGTCCCCTCAAATAAAAATTGCTATTGTTGGTCATGGATCAGATTTAAAGCTCATTTCTTGAATGGATCTCATTTTGGAAACAGTTCAAGCGATGAAATGCCACTATAGGGAGGGTTCCAGGTTGCAGTGCATAGAACTAATCTGGAGTAAAAAGAGGATCCAGGAAGAACCTTCAGTGGTTAGATTAATTATCTTGCAGTATTCTACTATACTGTATATTGTCAGGCATGTCCCATTGATTTGCACCCTCTAACACAGCATCATAGTTCTCAATGACACGTACATTTATACGGAAAGTGTGTGAGGGTTAGGAAGCAATGTTGGACTACACTCCTTTCACCGAGATAAAATGTTCTTGCCACAGATGTTTCTAGGAGATTTTAGATTTGTCATCTAAAGAAAGAAAAAATATATAAAATCCCAAAGCAGTAAATGCCTGCATGAATTACAAGATATTTGCTCTATGGCATGATTCATCTCAGATAGTGCTAGCCTAGGCTGCTAATTGTAAGGGAGAAATTTCAGCCTTGATTACCAGAAAAAGTGCTAGTGTATCAGCTTTTCTCAGATGCTGCTTCCTATTGAATTGTACCCTGGTGTAATCGGAGGCTCACTTTGGTAAAATGAGTTTGACAAATTTTGTCTCCCCTGTGAAAATCATTGGTACCATCGCAGCCATGGGAATTTCTTTAAGTGCCCGTTGTGCAGTCTTAGTGCTTCTTTAATACTGCATCAGATGGGCAAATTATAGATTGTGCTGTCTTGCTCACCAACTAGGGTGTCCAGTGAGAGAGTGTTCTCTCAGTTTGGGTACATGGCCAGTCCACACTTCTCATGCTTTGAATCTGGACCTGTAGAAAATTGTATTTACCTTAAGATTAGAGACCGAGTGCCCAAATTGCAATTCAAAACCCACTAATTTTTTTGCAAAGTGCCAATACAGTAATTTAACCTGTATACAGGTGGCTATGAAGGGGCTATGTCAGGTGCCCACAGAAAGGGCTCCAAGTGCCACCTTTGGCACCCGTGCCATAGGTTCGCCATCACTGACCTAGACTCTGCTGGCCGTTGGTGTGCCTTCTTTTTGTTTGACACAATTAAAGACTTAAGAACATAAGAACATAAGAAGAGCCATACTGGATCAGGCCAAAGGCCCATCTAGTCCAGCTTCCTGTATCTCACAGTGGCCCCACCAAATGTGTCTCCTGATACCACTCCCCTGCATCTGGCCCTTGAAGTACCATGGTTTTAAGCCTGGAGATTACACATCTCCATCATGGTTTGTAACCTGTGATGGACTTTTCCTCCAGGAATCTTTCTAATCCCCTTTTGAAGGCAACCAGGCCAGATGCCATCACCACACCCTGTGGCAGGGAGTTCCACAGACTAACAAAGCGCTGGGTGAAAAGATATTTTCTTTTGTCTGTTTTCACTCTCCCAACCCTCAATTTGAGTGGATGTCCCCTAGTGCTGGGGTCCCCTAATTGCTGGGAAGATGTCAGAGGACACAAGGAAAGACTTTTAAAAAGTTTTGCTTGTTTGTGTTTATTTAAAGTGGGAAAATGATGACTATATAGTAATCTTATTTATTGTCATTGAGTTCCAGATATCTGGAAATTCTGAGCTTGAAGGGCTGTAATTCTGAATCCAACATTTGGTGCTAGTGCGTCTCCTTAGTTGGCAACTCCTAAGAAATCACAGCTCCGGTATTCCTCATGATCTATTGTTCTGGCTGCAGCCTGATAAAATCTAGGGGGGCATACTTTCCCTGCCTCTGCTGCACGTCAGGTTTCTTTTTTATTCTAGCTGTCAAAAGCTGAACTGGGAAATGCCAAGCTCTCTGCTGATGCAGATTGTCCTAGACATAAATCCCGTCAATGACCTTTACCACTAGCTGTGCTGGCCAGGATTTCTGGGTGTTGTAGTCCAAGAACATCTGTGAACCCAAGGCTGGGAAACCATTGACCTGTGCCAAATTTTGTTCTTGGTCTTGGTTTTTTGTTTGTTTGTTTTTAATGAGACATCTTTAAGAAAAACGAGATTTATCACACCAGTCCGTTTAAACCCCTGGAGCTGTGGGAATTCATCTTCTGCTCAACCCCTTTTGGCATTATAGGTTTTTGGCCAAAGGCCAAAATATTAAATATTCTGTCTGTCTAATGCTAGCGGTGCACTCTCTCCTGTTCCCCACTCCCCCATTTGAAGACTCAGATGGGAACTGGCTTGATGATAAAGTCATAGATGCAAACATTAATGAGGAAACATTCTCAATGTCTATGGCAGGGCATGCATGGGTACATACACTGGCATAGTGCAGTAGTCAAATCACTTAAGATGCACATGCGAAGACAGATGATGCATGATACTGGAGTAGGAGGAAGATGATTTGTGAGTCTGTTGATGCAGTCTCTCTGCATGAATTGAGAGCAGCACGTATATATTGGTTCTTCCAGAACGTCCCTGGCTGTTTCTCCTCCGTTCCTCTTAGTTAATTGGCAACATGATGTCTCGGTGAAAAAAAAAACCATGATGACTCACAAATAATATGATGACTCACAAATGTGTCAACACCAGAAGGTGTTACAGAAGGCTAACTGTTGTGCTGTCTGCCAAACTCCTGCTAATGTTCAAGAGTGAGTCTGGCCGTTAATGTGCTCCTTTTCCTGTATGTGAAGACTTTTAAAACAAATGAGGAGACGAACTCATCTCACCTGTTGAGGCCCCTGACCTCCATTCTTGCTGTACGAGTTTGTTGGCTTTGGAAGTGCCCACGGACTTCCTTTTAGCACCGAGATGATTCCTTTTAGCACCGAGATGATGGTGCTGTTTCTGGAACTCGGGTGGCTCTTAAGTTTAATTTCGGTAGTGGTGTGTGCACTGTAGCTTAATGTATTAATTGAAGCAAAGAACATTATGTCTACCAGAGGTGTTCTAATGTGCATTTTAAGGGAGTATTTTTGTATTGTTGGATGCACTTCTGCACCTTATTATGGAAGTAGAGGAACCAGCAAGAATTTAGATGGGGGCAATAACGCATTCAGCTGTCCCTCTAAGCTAAAACAAGAATATGCCTGCAAGAATAGGCTGTATATAGTTATAATCTCGACATGCCATTTTCTATACACAATCGTAAGAGTGCAGTCACCCCCTGCGATCTCGTGGTTCATATACTGTGGTCCCGGTATATCACGGGACTGCAGTATATGAAGGCAAGGGCTCTTGGGGCAAGCTGCGTGGGCCTGTTTGAGGCCTCCTGCACTTATTCAAGACCTGGTGCTACCCTGAGCAGGACTCTAAAAAGCTTCCTGGGCCTGTTGGAGGCCCCAGAAGTAGTTTCGGGTGAACCGGAAGTGCTTTCGAAAAAACAGAAGTGCCTTCTGAATTGCCCGAAACCACTTCTGGGGTGTCCAATAGGCCCAGGAAGCCCATCAGAGGCTCGTTTGGGGCAGCACCAGGCCTCAGGTAAGTGTAGGAGGCCCCCGTCAGGCTCCCCAGTCCCGACCCAACCCAACCCAGCATCCGCATATTGCAGATTTTCCTTTATTGTTGGTCGGGTCCCTAACCCACACAATAAACAGGGGATTACTGTATTGTATTTTAGTGACCACCTGATCTTGCAATTCTTTCCCATCACCAGTAAAATAATGCTCTACCATTCAGGTAGGCACTGCTAGAAAACCTATTTGCCTGGGTTCATCAACTCTGATCCCTAGTGTATGGCTTGCTTTCCTGATCTAAAGTAGGACTTTTTGCATCTAACTGAGAATTTTAATAGAGGCTTCCCAGTTTTTCATATATTGCAGCTCAGCAATGTGTTGTCCAGGACTGTTCTAAAGGGAGCACATGTCACTATTAGTTCAGTGGTGCCTCCTGAACAAGGGCTGGAATCAGTGATCAATATGGTGCTACCCTTTCAGCTTTGTGGTTCTATGATTATTACTTGCAATGGGCAGAAAATGATTTTTTTTTGTTTTTTTATTCATTATTCAGTTCGTTACCTAATGAAATTAACAACGACCCTAGGGGCAAATTTAACACAAGACGAAACGAACCGAGAAAAAATGGCTTGGTTAGGTTCATTTCATTCTCCTACCTGGTGCTGCTCTGGAGGTCCTTTTGCGCCAAGCTGCATGGAGGGAGCACACACCTCGTCAGTGCCATCGAGAGACGTGGCGGGCTTGAGCCTCAGTCCAGCCCCGGGAGGAGAGAGATAAGAAGCAGACCGCACTTAGGTGTCCAGAGCAGTGCAGCTTCAAGGCCACCGCGCCCTTGCGCCTCCCTCCCGCGGCCCATTATCGCAGGGCCGATTGAGAGGGGAGATAAGAAGGAGGCCGCACTTAGGCAGCCAGAGCAGCGCGGCTTCAAAGCCGCCGCCCCCTTGCGCCTCCCTCCTGCGGCCCATTATTGCAGGGTTGATTGGGAGGGGTGATAAGAAGGAGGTCGCGCTTAGGTGGCCAGAGCAGAGCAGCTCCGACGTCGCTCCCCCTCTTTATTCCTCCCACGACCGGCACCCCCCAGCTTCGACCAGGCCCCAGGGGCCATGAAGTGAGTGCTGGGGGGAAAAGTGGGTAAAAACAAATAACGAATTAATGAAACAACGAAATGATTTTTTTTCACAAAAATTTGCAAAAAATTAACCGAACTCCTTAACGAAATGAAACGAAATGCCATTTTTTCTATTCGTGCCCATCTCTAATTATTACAGTCATAGATGTAGTTCGCATCTTACAGACCAACTGCTATATTTTAATATGAGCTTTCCTCAGACATCAGAGGAAACGGAGACTCAAGGTGTCTTGTCGTTTAATTAAAAGAAGAAAAAGAGTACAATTAAAATAATATAAATATTAAAACGTAATTAAATTAGTTTTCAATTTTAAAAAATCAGTGGGAAACTTTAAAAAAAAAACAGTCAATCAACAAATTGTCAATAGAAGAATGTGGCACCTTTTAAAATGCCCCTGTCCTCAGGAATCAGCTGCTAAAGTCTTACCTAACAAAGTGTCTGTATGTTTGCAGAAGAGCATCTGGAAAATGGTCAAGCTAGCCTTCTGAAGCAAGGACTTTTATAATCTGGGAGCAGCCACCAAAAAGGCCCTCTCTTGTATCCTTGCCAAGCATTTTGCTGAATGTGGCGGGACTGAGTGAAGAGCAGCTCCCATAGATCTTAGAGCCTGTGGAAGGATATGATTTTTTTCAAATAGCTTGGATCCAAGCTGCTTAGGGCTTTAAAGGTTATAGCTAGCACTTTGAATTGTGCATGGAAGGAGACCAATAACGAGTGAAGGTTCTGTAACAGGGGTGTTCCATGTTACCTGTAACTAATGCTAGTTAGCCACCGGACCATAGCATTTTGAACCGCTTGAAGGTTTCCAAGAGTCTTCGAAGGCAGACACTATGAAGGCAGAGACACTGGGCATGTGTCACCATAGTCACATCAGTCATCTCTAGGAGCAGGTGTAGCTGGCACACTGCTTTAACAGTGCAAATACTTTGTCCTCCTGGCTACTATTGAAGCTGTGAACATTTATCTTCAAGGAAGGCTAATCCCGTTAAGCACAGGATGAACCCCTAAACCCTGATCTGCCTTTCAGCTGGCCAGGAGCCCTTTTGTCTTGGCTGGACCATAGGTTACCACCACTGCAGTAACCTATTTACAATCATTTTGGGATTGACAGTGGGATCCTGTGCAAACCAACTAATCCCTGCTTGTCCTTGGCAGAGAGACGCTGACCTTCTCATTTCAAAGAAGAAGAGACAGGCAGGGGAGAAGATTATGTACACGCTGGTGTCGGTGCCACATGGGAATGACATTGCCTCTCTTTTTGAACTGGATGCCACTACTCTTCAGCGAGCTGACTGCCTGGTTCCAAGGTACTGGCTCTATATATGGGATGTTACATTTAGATACACATATCTACAGTGGTCCCCAACCATTTCATATACTGCAGTCCCAGTATATTGCGGGACCGCAGTGTATGAAAGGCAAGGACCCCTGTGGTAAGCTGCATGGGTCTGTTTGAGGCTTCCTGCACATACCCCAGGCCTGGTGCTGCCCCAAACAGGCATCCAACGGGCTTCCTGGGTTTATCGAAGGATGCAGAAGTGGTTTCTGGTGATCCGGAAGTCACTTCTACTTTTCGGAAGCCACTTGTGGTTCACCAGCAACCACTTATGGGGCCTTCAACAGGCCTGGGAAGGCCGTTGGAGGCCCGTTCGGGGCAGCACCAGGAAAAGGTAAGTCTAGGAGGCCCCCCAGTCCTGACCTGACCCAGCATCCATATATTGTGGATTTTCCATTATCGCGGGTTGGGTCAGGACCCTAACGCCCACGATAAGTGGGGGATTACTGTACAGGTACATGCATTGTGGATGGCCTTGGTCCTACAGAACTGCAATTCTTAAATACAAATAGATGATATAAAATGAAAAGAGGAGAGGGAGAAAATAGGAAAAGAACAAGTAGTTCTTGGGCAGAGAGAAACAACTGATTTGGCCCTGCTTCCCATCCCATTTCCTTCTGTTGCAGCCTGCTGGAACTTGACCATTTGTGCCTGAAAACTCTTATCCTTTGCAATTTGTGTGTATGGCAAGGACATGAAGAAAGAAAGTGACATGATATTTACCTCAGATAAAGCCATTGAAACATGGCAGTGGTCCCTTAGGTGACAAATAGGTGCAAGTAAGAGTGGCTTGAGATGTGAGTGGGGGAACCTCATTCCCACATTTTTAGGTGAAATATACCTTCCTTGGCTTGGACCACTGGTCACTTATGTACAGTATATAGAACAAATGACTTGCAGAAACTTTATCTCTCTTGTTTAATTGTCTTCAGATGAATAATAGTTCACAATTCATTTTTCTCGTCATGCAATTTGCAGCAAATAAATGAGAGGAAGGTTCAGAAAGCAATATATGTCATTGCAACATCTTTATATACCACACATTCTCTTCATCCACTCAGAAGTTTGTTTGTGGACTTTTACCCTCCACAACAAGCCTAGCATGTGACTCTTGTGTTTTCCATGGAGGCCCAAATGCACAACGTATACATTTGGGAAGGACTATAGCTATTCCTCTTTCTTAACAAATGAATGTGAAAGCTTGATATATCTGATGAAGAAAGCTGCAGTCAACACCCCCCTTCCAATTAAAAGTTCTGTTCAAGGCTTAAGATGGAGGAAGTGAGGGTTTTTCTCCCTATATAATAGAATAATGGCCCCTAGAAATTAAAAAAGTTATCTTTTTTATAGATAGTGGCTATGCATGTGATTGCAGCTTAGGGCAAACACCTTACAGTGGCTATGGAACGAGCATTTAATTTTCAAAGGATTTAGCATTACTTTCTTCAGCAAGGTTGTTTTCTTTATTTTCCTTAAGAAATTCGTATGTTCGACTGAGGCACCTTTGCACCAACACATGGGTCACCAGTACCAATATTCCAATAGACAAAGATGAAGAGAGGCCCGTAATGTTAAAGGTAATGTGCTGGGTGATAAACTTAATTTATACATAGCAAATTATCTTCAGTAGTAATCCTTAATAATTACAAGTATTAGTATTACAAGACCGTTGTATTCTCTCTGACCTTTTAATGCTCTTTTATTTCTGCTGCCCTGTTCCATGTTTTAAGAGGTACTGTCTCTCTTGTTTTAGATTTTCTGATTATTCCTGTTTTAGCCTTTGATGCTTTTAATTGTCTGTTGCATTTAGTACTTTATTCTGTAGGTTTATATTCATATGTTATGCATGATATTATGACATCAATATAAATGTTTGTTAATTTACATTTGTACATCACTCTGAGAGCTGTGATCTATAGTATGACCAACAGAAGCAAATAAATAAAAGAGTCATTTTGTCCTCCCTATCCCAACCCCAAATCCTGTAGATTGGAACATGCCAGACAAAGGAAGACAAAGAAGCATTTGCTATTGTTTCTGTTCCTTTGTCTGAGGTTAGAGATCTGGATTTTGCAAACGATGCCAACAAAGTATTAGCATCAACAGTTAAAAAGCTGGAGAACGGATCCATCACACAAAATGAAAGGAGGTTAGTGGTCCTTTTTTGCCTCTTATCCTTCCTCACTTCCCTCCCTGCTAGAATGCTATGAAGCACATATTTACTGCTCATACATACATAATTTCACAAAAGATCCATGTACTCAAAAGGGTGACTTAATTGGTCATGATTATGTGTCAGCCCAAGATATGGTAGTCAAAACATTGCAGGTTATTTTGCATATTTTAATATATATATTGTCAGTCCCTTATTTTGTTGTTGTTGTTGTTCAATCGTTGTCATGTCCTACTCTTTGTGACCCCATGGACCAGATCACGCCAGGCCCTCCTGTCTTCCACTGTCTCCCAGAGAATGGTCCAGTACATGTTGGTTGCATCAATGACACCATCCAACCATTTCATTTTCTGCCGTCCACTTCTCCTTTTGGCCTTCAGTCTTTCCCAACATCAAGGACTTTTCCAAGGAGTCCTTTCTCCTCATTAGGTGGCCACAGTACTGAAGCTTCAGTTTCAAAAATCTGTCCTTCCAGTGAACATTCAGGGTTGATTTCTTCCAGGTTGCCTTTGAGCTGTGGTGCTGGAGGAGATTCCTAAGAGTCCCCTGGACTGCAAGGAGATCAAACCTATCTATCCTGGAAGAAATCAACCCTGTATGTTCACTGGAAGGACAGTCCCTTATTTACATGTTTGTAAATGTGTGTATATTGAGTAAGAGGAGAAATAGCACATTTCCCAAGCCCAGATCACCTGTGTGCAGTTTCCTGCTCACCGCATGTGGATATAAAACTGAAACATGTACATCCTCCTTCCTCTCAAATTCCAAAGTACATCCTCCTTCCTCTCAAATTCCAAAGTTTTATAATCCAGACACAGCAGGTAAGACTGAGACTATGTTATAGGGTAAGGAATGAATATCTTAAAATTATGCTATGGGAGTCACAAAATACCGAGAGTGGGGCTTATTTTTCATAAGCAAAACCTAGGATAGGCAAATATAAAAATAAGGATGAACATATGAAATATATGCTTATGAACAACAAAAGTGAATTTCTTATAATCCCTGGGAACATTAATGCTGCTCCTGATATCATTTAAAGGGTGGTTCAGCTAAGTACATACGTATTAGATGAAATTGGCTCTCATTTTCAGACTTCCACTCTCAGGTGATAATGGGCAGTGTGAAAGGAGGTGATGTTCATAAACCGTGGTAACTATGTGTCACTAAAATGTGGCTACAACTCTCTCCATTCTCATTTTTAAAGGATGCAATAGTTGCTGAATATTGTGTTAGTCTTCATTGTGTATTAAAAGATCCAGTATTTTTTTTTGTCACCAGTAATGACCACAAACCTGAAAAATTCTCATTGTTATATTGGATCAGCTAGAAGTAAAAGGTCAAAGCTTATATGGAAAATATGGCTCATTATTCTTCACTGTACCACATTTCTTCAAACTCAACTTAGGTTTGTAACCAAGCTACTGGAAGATCTCATTTTCTTTGTTGCTGATGTGCCCAACAATGGCCAAGAGGTTTTGGATGTGGTGGTCCTTAAACCCAACCGAGAAAGGCAGAAATTAATGAGGGAACAAAACATATTGGCACAGGTATGTAACTAATGATAATGTTGGAACATGTTATTTTGTACAAACAATGATCTTCCCTCATAAATGGTTTTTCTCTGCCGTGTCTTCTTAAAGGCACCACAACACGCTGATGTTCTGCAAAATACAGTGGAACCTTGACTTATGTCATTAATCCGTTCCAGTGGTCTAGACTTAAGTCAAACATGACTTAAGTCAAACAAATGTTTCCCATAGAAAGTAATGGGAAAGCGGATTAATCTGTTCTAGATGATGAAAAAGACCCCCGAAAACAGCAATTTAACACAAATTTGACTGGGATAGGAGATTCCTTCCAGGGATGTAAATGAAATGTCTCTTCAAAGAGAGGAGGAAGCAGTGGAATTATAGTCCACAAGTTACATGCCTCCACTTTTTAATGTTCATAGCAACAATGTCTAACATTTAAGTTTTACTGATTTTTAACCTGACGTTCCAAGTTCTGAACAACTCTATACTTACCACTAGAGTCCCACAACTTTACAGCTCCCCAACTAAAATGCTTCCATTGTGGACCAGACTTCTGCAGCCAGATTTTTTACAAGACTGAGCCGACTGTCTAACCAGCGAGGCCAGCCCCGAGCTCCCGGCCCTTCTTCTCCTCTGGCAGCAGCGGCGGCTTCAGTGAGGCCGAGGACCAGCTCTGGGTGCTCTGAGCTGGCCTCGCCGAAGCCGCCGCTGCCGGAGGAGGGGAAAAAGGCAGGAGCAGTTTGGAGGCGGCAGCCGCGATGCTGGGTTGTGGCTGCCGCCCAATTCCGGTGCCTTGCGCCGGGGCTCCGAGATGTAAGTCAAAGCCTGCGACTCAAGTCAAACAGGCCCCTTCTTGCTGCAAGTCAAATATGATGTAAGTCAAGCAGTATGTAAGTCAAGATTCCACTGTACAGGGAAGGGTTGCTGGTGTGAATGGGCACTATTTTCCTTAATATTAGCTACAAGCACACTCCAGAAATGAAGCTAAATAATTTTTTAAAGCAACATAATGAAAATTGTTTAGGACAAATGCAAATAATAGCATCATATTGGCCTCGTTGGATTCTCATTTGCTTTTGCAGTGGAATTTTTCTCTTTGTTGGCTGCATAAATGCAAGCATTACTATCTGCTTTATATGCTGATGAGCTTTGTTGCAGTGACATCTCCCCATTAAAACTGACAATATAACCACACCTTTAGTTTGGAAACTTAGACAGTTCCTCTGCTGTTATTTTTCTTCATCCTTCATCCCCAAATTTCTTCAATGATGCATAGTTGGTAAATATTTTCCCCCTCAATCAGACTGAATGCTGTTCCTAGCAATAACATGTATACATAGCCAGAAGTGGAGTCATGGCAATTGGACTTCTTTTCTTGTGAGTTTGATGCATTTCACTACTCATCCAAGTAGTGTGGTTTGAGATAGGGGTCAGGGAAATCATTCATGTGTATATTGAAAATCCCTCTCTCAACAAAGATGGATGGGGGACTTAGGTACCATCTGTCTGCCACTTTTCATGCTGTCTTTTCATTGACCCCCCAGACAAATCAGAAGCACTTCATACCTTCACCAGGAGGCTACAGCTAATGACCCATACTAAATGGGTGTTGGGAAGGGTTGAATAGGTGAGACATTTGCACAACTCAGGATATTGTCCACCTAACAAGCCAATTCAGGCCACTGTCCACCTAGTTGGATCATGGTGTCATGAAAGCAAAGTGAACTATAAATTGGGGGCCTCACACTAACTTTCCTTTGACTGATGAAGTTACGTGGATGAGTAGTGAAACAATTCAATCTCATAGCAAAAGGAGTCCAGTTGCTATGACTCAACTTCCAGATTACTTCACCTGGATGACTGAGAATATTCATAGAAACATGAATACATACTTTTTGATTTACCAGTGTCTTATATAGTATAAGTATACTGTATAGTATAAATATAGTACACTACTAGTGATGTTTATTTCTGCATGTTTATGTGTCTGCAGATATTTGGAATCTTAAAAACTCCATTTAAAGACAAGGGAGGAGAAGGGGCCATGCTAAGACTTGAAGATCTGGGTGACCAGAGATATGCACCATACAAATACATGTTGAGGCTTTGTTATAGAATCCTCCGGCACTCCCAGCAGGACTACAGGAAAAATCAGGTCAGTAGTCCTTTTGCTTTTTTGTGTGGTTAAGCACGGCTACAGTGATCAGGTCCTCAGTCATGCATTTATAGAATTCAATGGAATAACTTTTGCAAGATGGTAATGCCAGATGATGGAAGCTAAATATGGAGGCAACAGAATACCAACTCCATGAACTTCAAATAAATTTAAGTATTTTGAATATAGTCATGTGAGACTGCAGAGTTGAACGGCCTGCTAGTAGTTCTGTAGCACAAGTAGTTGCCTGAAGATAATAAACTGCAGTTGGAATTAATGTATGGTTGTTAGGAAGGACTGTGGGAAAGCAGTCTGCAGACCAGGCCTGTGAAACCCAGAATTAAAGTTTGGATGCAATATGGCATGGCTGTTGTAAGGTGCTTCATCCAAAGTCAATATAGCTGGGACAACTTTTTTATGTATGTATGTATGTATGTATGTATGTATGTATGTATGTATGTATGTATGTATGTATGTATGTATGTAT
>JAHTLZ010003305.1:4042944-4054399 GCA_023846285.1 Phrynocephalus versicolor
TATGTATGTATGTATGTATGTATGTATGTATGTATGTATGTATGTATTTATTTATTTATTTATTTATTTATTTATTTATTTATTTATTTATTTATTTATTATAAATTCATTAAAACTACAGTTGACAAACATTTTACGCAATAATCTGTTACTGTTTTGCTGACTAAAATCATTTTTACTGGCTAAAATTTATTTCTTTATTTCTTTATACATTTGCATACCATCTGTGTCCCAGTGGAATTCTGAGCGGTTTACAGCAGTCACAAATTACAAAAGTGTGTGTGTGTGTGTGTGTGTGTGAACTAACTATCAATAATCAGACAAATAAATAGAATAATCAATTATCATAAACACCTAAAAATACACTAAGACTAATCGGCAAGGCAGACTTATGGCCAAGATAAACACCTTATTTGTAGTAGGATAACATGTTTGTCCTTATCTGTAGGAGGAGAGTAATCAGTAAAGTCAAACATAGGCTGAAATCTTGTTGCTTAGCATATGAAGTCACAACTAGAGAAGCCCCTTTGAATGACCCTCAAGGAACCTAGAGGCACCAACGTTGCAAGGGAAGCTTCTCCTGACACTCCTCTACACGGCCTCTCCAGGTGTGGTGAAGATTACATTTCTGATTACTGAGTTATACACCCACAAAGAGCATCCCCAGAAAAGTTCCTCCCAGGCGCCTACATACACCAAACCTGCAGCGAAGCTGGCTTTGACTCATCTCTACAATCCCTCCATGTTTGGTGAAGATTGGGTTTCCCCAAGTCGGTTGCTGAAGGGCACTCTCCTGGGGGAGGGGCATTTTTGTGGATGTACAACTCTTGGACCGAAACCCAGTCTTCACCAAATCTGGATGGGTTGTAGAGGAAAGTTGGGAGAAACCTCTCTGCAATGTTGGTGGCTCTTGGTGCATGGGGGATACTTTTCTGGGGATATATTTTGGACATTCAGAACCCAAATGTCACCTAACATGCCAGGCTTTTGAGGAGACCCGGGGGAAGTTTCCCTGCAAGTTTGGTATCTCTAGGTGCCCCGAAGGCCCTGTTATAGGGTTTTAAAGTCACGAATGAATTTACAAATTTGATTTGTCAATTTGTCAGAAAAAAATCCCATTGTTATTGACATATCATAATTTGTGATTCGTCAACCTTGACAAATCGTGAATCAAAATAAATCACTATTTTCCTGATTTGTGCCCATTTCTTGTTGGTTAATTTGTCTTGATATGACTAACATCTTTAACAAAAGAGAAGCCGGAAAGGAGGCTAAAAGCAGGGAGCCAGTTTGGCCCCACAATAGCAGAGCCCCACCCCAGCCCCGGGAGAAGAGCTCCATGATCATTTGAGACAATGGCTCTTGTCCTCCATGACTGTTGATTTGTATCCAAGGACTGAAATGTACCCATCCCAATAAATCCCTGGAAAAGCCTGTCACTGCTATGAAATAACATCCAGTCTGTGACGGGAAGTGTTTTAAAATCTGCACGGGCATGTTCCTTTTGCCAGAGCTTGCAAAGGAGAAACTTGTGGGTCATGCTAGGGCATCCTTGAAAGGGGAACTGCATTGACATCAGAGTGATGATGATCAGGCAAGGTATTTTTGGGAACAAGGAAAGTGTTTCAGTCTTCATCCTTGAGAGGAACTCAGGCCTCTTCTCAAGCTTTTACTTCTGGGCACCATCTTGGGTGCAGCTTCTCATATTAAAACCTCTTAGTATAAAAGGATAGGATTTTGTTTCGTTTCGTTTTGGTTTCATATTGTGTTCATGGTCTTCAGTAGCTTGGGTCCAACATAAACTTGAAGTTCTCCTTCTGTTTTGTCTTGTCTTTTGTGTTTTCGTGGCAGTTGGGCCAAGAAAGTACACCTTGCTAGTCGTACATATGCCAATTTCAAATGGCAGACATGCGTTGTAGATTTTCCTTGCTCTGAATAGCAGTAGCGACGACAACAGCCCATTTCCCTCCCCCTCTACTTTTGTGATGGGAGTTGCAGGGGCAGATCTATGGATCAGAAAACCAGCCCTGGGCCCTAAGCATGCTGCAGGATAGGTCCTCCTAAAATTGTAGGGTGTCATTCCTGTTGGCTCCCTCCAGAGTTGTGAAGCAGGCTTCTCTTTTTTTTTTTTAAAAAAAAAAACTGTATGGTTCTCACTCCAGAGCAAATGTTTTCCTCTTTGACCTGGTCTTCTGTGTGGAGAATTAATTAGGCAAACAATAAGTGATATTGATTAGGACATTTTGTTTTTATGGTGTGCTGTTGTTTTATAGTCCCATTGCCTCCCTCAGGCCCTTGACAGAAACACATGGCAGAAGCTGCATCAAATCCAGAGACACGAAGCAAATGTTTAGTAACCTGATAAAAGAAACGGTGATCTTTTATCCCATAGTTTAACAAGCCTGGTACAAAAACAAAACAGGCGGGGAGGGAGTGTGGCGCCTTCAGTCTTTCAAGCTGCCTGAGAGACCACCCTGGCATTTTCTTCCAGGAATACATTGCTAAGAACTTTTGCATCATGCAGTCCCAGATTGGCTATGATATCTTGGCAGAAGACACCATCACAGCTTTGTTGCACAACAACAGGAAACTACTAGAGAAACACATCACAGCGAAAGAAATAGAGACATTTGTGAATTTACTGAGGAGGAACCGAGAGCCAAGGTTTGAAGCAGTCCATGTGTTTATTTATTCTTTGATGACACTGAGCATTGTCTTATTTGGGTACTTGTGGCAATGAAGTTTTCGGGTTTTCTGCCCTCCTGGAGTCCCCTGTGCCACTCACAAATGGGCCCCAGAGGGTTTCCCAGCTTTTTGGGAAACCAAGGGAAAACAGTAATCGTGGAAAACAGGTTCTTAGTTCTCTTGAGGGAAACTGTTCCTTCAAGAGAAGAACCTTGTTGGACACTAGAGACAAGGTAACTTTGACCATAATCATAGTCAGTATTTCAGGGATCAAGGGTGGTGTTGATAACCACTGTGTTGATTGTTTGCTATAAAATCCTACAGTGGGACACATCCCCCTATCTTTTTCGTTTATTCCTTATCTCAAGGTTCTTGGACTATCTATCAGACCTATGTGTTTCTAACACCACTGCAATCCCAGTCACCCAGGAACTTATTTGCAAATATATGCTGAGCCCAGGGAATGCTGACATTCTTATTCAGACCAAGTAAGTGAACCAAGATTTTCTTGGCGTCGTTTTATGTTGCCTCAGGCAGGCATCTTGATTTAGACGGCTGGTAGGTACAGTGTGAATTGCTTGTTTTAAGGTTGGTTTCAATGCAAATGGACAACCCCTTGGACTGCCCTGTCCTCTCTGATGATATGGATGAAGAAGAGGTGTGGCTCTACTGGATTGACAGCAACAAGGAACCTCATGGTAAAGCAATCAGGCATCTTGCTCAAGAAGCTAAGGAGGGCACCAAAGCTGATTTAGAAGTCCTCACGTACTACAGGTAAAGCCTGTTTCCTTTTTTCCCACTGAAAAGTGAGACATTCCAAAGGACATTATTACATCCTAGGACAGTGGTGGCAGACTTTCGACACTCCAAATGCTTTGGACCACAACACCCAGAATTCCAAGTCTAGATTGCCAATGACAAAGGACTGTGGGAGTTGTGGCCCAAACAATCTGGAGTGCTGAAGGTTTGCCACCACTGTCCTAGGAGCATTCCCTCTAGAGACATTGCCCTGTAATAGTGGTGGTGAACATTTGGCACTCCAGATGTTTTGGACCACAACTCCCAGAATTCCAAGCCTGCATTTATAATGTCAAAGGACTATGGTAGTTGTGGTCCAAAACAACTGGAGCGCCGAAGGTTTGCCATCACTGCCCTATACAAATTAGACCATTGTGGTTTCCTGGATGGAATTCAAGTATTGGACAGGCCATAACATATATACAGTAGGATCATGGGATCAGTACCCATGGTTTCACTTCTCTATGGCCTGAAATTATTAAATAGACCCCCAGAAATATGTGTTTCCCAGATCTATTACCAGACCTGGCTGCCAGAGGGAATCAGAGACCATGCTAAATATAAGGTTTCTGTACCAGTGCTTTTCAGCATCCATGACGTGGGCTGGCGTGGCCTGGAACTACTCTCCTATGCATAGCATGGTCCTACTGTGGGGAGACCCTTCAGTATGCAGCTTAGAACAGTTACTACTTTTTTAATTTTTGGTCTGTACTAGAATCAGCCAGCTGTAACATTACCAAGCTTCGGTTCAGTGTCAAAGATTGCCCCTTTGAGAAAATTGTGCCCGGTTCAGTGTTGTTCCACGGGACCCAGGGAAGCAACGTCTGAATAAAATCAGTGCTCACTGTGATCTGATAATGTTGTGTCATAATAATGTGACTGATGGTGTTATGTAACATTCATCAATTATTTGGACGGGTAACTTAGCAACCAGGTGCTTGGGAGCCAAAAGCAGAATGGAAATGATCAGGTCTTATTATTGTCTTAAGGTATCAGTTGAACCTGTTTGCAAGGATGTGCTTGGATCGTCAATATTTAGCCATAAACCAGATTTCTACTCAGCTCTCAGTAGATCTGATCCTACGCTGCATGTCAGATGAGAGCCTGCCTTATGACTTGCGTGCTTCTTTCTGCCGCCTCATGTTACATATGCACGTGGACAGAGATCCTCAAGAGACGGTGGTGCCTGTGAAGTATGCCAGGCTGTGGACTGAAATTCCCATCAAGATCACCATCCATGAGTAAGTTATATTTGGAAACCAACCAATCAAGTCATGCGTTGATTGTTAGTAGGTGGATGAAAACAGAACACATAGTCTTTCAGGGGGAGAGGGGAGTCACGTTAAACATAATTCAGAATTCACTGCTGCAAGATGAGGGATTGCCCACCCTGTGAGCTGGCTTTTAAAGAAAAAAAATATCCCTAACCGAGATTGCTAACCAATGTTCCCCATAACATTTTTGGAACAGGTTCCCCACCCCATCCCCGCTTTTTCAGGCTGCACGGAAAAGAGTGAATGGCTGAATGTAGCTAATGAGCATGGTTGGGTACCCCCAGCATTAAAGGATAGACAATACAGTTTTATGGTGATGTCTGAGCATGTGCTCAGGATCCCACTTCTTTTCTAAATGTCTCTGGAGTTTGTAGTCCAAAAGTCCATGAGAGATGTCAACAGTCTTCTCTTTGTGTCAATTGGCAATTCACCAAAAATAGATCCCGTGCCTCCTGTCATCATATCCCATTCTTTCGGTGTTGGTATACACTCTTGCTTTGTAGGTATGATTCCTTCACTGATTCGTCACGGAATGACATGAAGAGGAAATTTGCTTTGACAATGGAGTTTGTGGAAGAGTACTTAAAAGAAGTTGTAAATCAGCCCTTTCCTTTTGGCGACAAAGAGAAGAACAAGCTCACTTTTGAGGTACTTTTTGGTTATCTTGACCAAGGCCTGTCTGTCTGTTTCCAGTTAAGAATGAGTAGCAGAGCGCCAGCCAATTTAGCCACTGTCATCTGCTTCTTCATCATTCCAGATGATGTTTCCCAATCGAGGTGTGATCTGCATGATAAGTTTTGGGAAGTCATTTTGATTTCTACTACTGTACTTAGTATTATTAGAGGGGCCTGGTCTGCCATGTTGCTCTAACCATGTGTGGAACCAGAGTGGAATTCTTCTCATTCTTCTCATTCTGCTCCTCTTCATATTAATGTTGTTCTTGTTTCTGGAGAGTATTTTGATACTAACATTACAAACTCCTGCTGAGAGTAGGTGCATGATCAAGTGTCGCATACATTGCTAAGACAATTATGCAGTCATCAGAAGCACATAAGAACATAAGAACAGAAGAAGAGCCATGCTGGATCAGGCCAGAGGCCCATCTAGCCCAGCTTTCTGTATCTCACAGTGGCCCCACCAGATGCGTCTGGGAGAGCATGAGAATAGATATCTGTCTCCTGATACCACTCCCCTGCATTTGGCCCTTGAAGTACCCCAGTTTTAAGCCTGGAGATTACACATCTCCATCATGGTTTGTAACCTGTGATAGACTTTTCCTCCAGGAATCTGTCCAATCCCCTTTTGAAGGCATCCAGGCCAGATGCCATCGCCACATCCTGTGACAGGGAGTTCCACAGACTAATAACGTGCTGGGTGAAAAAAATATTTTCTTTTGTCTGTTCTTACTCTCCCAGCCCTCAGTTTGAGTGTGTGTCCCCTAGTTTTGGTATTTTGTGAGAGGGAGAAGAGCGTCCCTCTATCTACTTTACTCATGCCCTGCATTATTTTGTACGTCTTAATCATATCTCCCCTCAGGCGCCTTTTTTCCAGACAAGAGCCCCAAATGTTTTAGCCTTTCCTCATAAGGGAGGTGCCCCAGGCCAGTAATCATTTTAGACCCTACAATGGCCAGTCATGCTTACATAACATTAAGAGATGAATGGTGCAGGCTTCTGATTCTGTACTAGTACAGAGGAACATAGCCATGCCTGCTAAGATAGGCTTGAAATTGTATGTACAACACAATACAACCCATAAACAGAAGGCAGAAGTGGGCTTAAGTAAGATTTCTATTTTACTGATCTGAGAAATGTTTTCTGTTTAGATTAGAACCCTCAGGATCCAAACCAGTGGATTTTCTTTCCCAGGGAAGGGAAGATGTTCTGACTGCACTCCTTGGAAAAAATAATTAACTGGTTTGGATTTTGAGAGTTTTAATCTGAAAAGAAAATGTTTCTAAGCTATATTCAATCGTAATTGCACTTAACCCCTCTTCCCAGAATGGAAGGTGTCTTAGAACAGGCATGTCCAAACCTTGGCCCTCCAGATGTTTTGGACCACAGCTCCCAAAGTCCTTTGTCATTGGCAATCGAAGCTTGGAATTCTGGGAGTTGTGGTCCTAAACATCAGGAGGGCCGAAGTTTGGACATGCCTGTCTTAGAAGAACTATATTTCTGTTGGGCTAGAATAGTGGTTCCCAGCCTTCATTAACCCAGGTATTCTTGGAGTGTAGTTCCCAGAAGCCTTCACTACCAGCTGTGCTGGCCAGGGTTTCTGGGAGCTTTAAACCAAGGTTTTCCTTGAAGACGAACAATAAGATGTGTCGAGTATCAGCTGAACTCCTTTTGTGTGACTTCTGGAGGGTTAAGGCTGATTATGGGACCAGTGCTTTTCAATCAGTTCATAAATGACCTGGAGACAGGGATAAGCAGTGAGGTGTCCAAGTTTGCAGATGATATGAAACTTTTTTGTGTGGTAAAAAACAGAGAAGATTGTGAAGAGCTTCAGAACGATCGCTCCAAACTGGGGGAATGGCCTGCAAAATGGCAAACACGTTTCAGGAAGAGCTCCAGAAGGATCGCTCCAAACTGGGGGAATGGCCTGCAAAATGGCAAACGCGTTTTTTAAGAAAATGTAAAGTAATGCATATTGAGGCAAAAAATCAAAACTTTATCAACTCATGGGCTCTGAGCTATCCATGATGGATCAGGAAAGAGATCTTGGTGTGCTGGTGGACAGCTCAATGAAGGTGTCTACCCAGTGTGTGGCAGTAGTGAAGAAGGTCAATTCCATGCTAGGGATTATCAAAAAGGGGATTGAAAACAAAACAGCCAACATTATAATGCCATTGTACAAAAAAATAGTAAGGCCGCACCTGAAGTATTGTGTACAATTCTGGTCACCGCATCTCAGAAAAGACACAGTGGAACTGGAAAAGGTGCAAAATAGAGCTACTAAAATGATTAGTGGGCTGGGGGACCTCCCTTATGAGGAAGGGCTACAACATTTGGGGCTCTTTAGTCTGGAAAAAAGGCACCTGGGGGGATATGATTGAGACGTACAAAATAATGCAGGGCATGGGTAAAGTAGACAGAGGGACACTCTTCTCCCTCTCACAGAATACCAGAACCCCCAAATTGAGGGTTCGGAGAGTGAGAACAGACAATTTTTTTACCTATCCCATCATGTTGTGAGTCTGTGAAACTCCCTGCCACAGGATGTGGTGATGGCATCTGGCCTGGATGCCTTCAAAAGGGGATTGGACAGATTCCTGGAGGAAAAGTCCCTCACAGGTTACAAACCATGGTGGACATGCGTAATCTTCAATCTTAAAACCAGGGTACTTCAAGGGCTAGATGCAGGGGAGTGATATCAGACAGATTTCTAGTCTCATGCGCTCCCAGACAGATTTGGTGGTGCCACTGTGAGATACAGGGAGCTGGACTAGATGGGCCTTTGGCCTGATCCAGCATGGCTCTTCTTATGTCATCAGCCAAGACAAATTAAACATGTATTGCTCCTGGCCTGCAGCCCATATGGGTCGCTGACAATGGAAGGGATTACATGAGGGAAAGGAGGAGGCAATCTTTATTTTTTTAAGAATAAAGACTCGTCTGGTCATGTCATCAGTCTTTTACTGTGCAACTTACATGAACTGGATTTCATCCAGTATATTGATTAAAATATGGTTAATTTACAGAATTTATAATAAATGTAGAGTATCAACCGTCACTAGGCATGCGTGTACATTACTGCACAGTAACGTCATTAACTAAAACGTTTGATACCAGTTTAGCTGTCATCCATCCTATGAAATCTTTGGATTTATGGTTTGGTGATGTATTACAAAATACTCAGCTAGAGTGCTCTGGTGCTACAATTTGGAGAAGTGCACAAGAACTTTCTAGCAGCAAATTCTGTATCTCTCCCCACATTGCAGATCCCAGGGTTCTATAGGATGGTGCCATGATGGTTTACAGCAAGTGGTGTCAAACAGGTGAATGACTGTATAGTGTTGATACACTCTCATGTGTAAGAAGCCATTTGGGCTGCAAACTACAGAACAGCTGGTCAACCTGCAGAGAAGCTGGGTGAAATGGTGTTCAGTTGTAGCCTGAAGAGACAAGGTGAGCCCGAGTAGGGAAGTGGATTATGTTCAGAACAAGCTTTCCTCGTCCAGATTGATTCCATTGTATGGTTCACTGTCATTGGGCACATTCCCAAATGTGGGCCTGGAGCTTGCAGCATCTGAAAAGCAGTCTTGGAGTCATATTCAGTGTACTGTGAAAAAACCCAGTTTTGGGGGAAATCATTAGATAACGGACTGCAAATGACTAGTGCTTTTATACAAATAGACAGTGCAGTCACATCTACAAACCTATGTACAGTTCTACTCACACCTACGAAGGAATGTGGTAGAGCTGTGTGTGTGTTTGTGTTGCGTCATTACACTCATGACCAACTCTTCGTGATCCCATGTCCATGGAGTTTTCCTGGCAGGAATACTGGAGTGGTTTGCCAGTTCCTACTCCAGGCGCCTACAGCACCTGGTATTCCCTGGTGGTTGCCCATCCAAGTATTAACCAGGGCCAACCCTGCTTAGCTTCCGAAATCAAGCAAGATCAGATGTGCTCAGGGCATCTAGGCAGTTTGGTAAAGCTAGAGGACAGCAAACAAAATTATTAACGTGATGGAACAGCTCCTCATGAAGAAAAGTGTACAAGGTATTGGGCTCCTTGGCTTGTAAAACACGTCCACGTCAGGGTCAATAAATTTGCACAGTAACAAGATAGTTCCTTCCTCTTCCACAATGATAAGACTTCAGCGTTAAGTGGTACGATATTGATGACAAAGAAAAGGAAGGAGTTCCTTGCAGACCACATTCCTAACTAACCTGTGGAATTTGCTTCCTGGGGAGGTAATGGTGGCCACCAGCTTGGATGGCTCTATCAAGGGATCAGACAAATTAATGGTGAATAATGCTGTCAGCTGCTACCTATCATAATGCCTGTATGCTGTCCCCCAGTATCAAAAGCGGAATGCTTCCCAGTGCCAGGTGCTTGGACAAACAAGTTGAAGGTTGCTGCTGTATCCATATCCTGCTCAAGGGCCTCCCATAGACATCTGGATGGCAACTTTTGGGGACAGAATGTGGACCAAGAGGAGCCTCTGATCTGATCCAGCAGCAGCACTCATGGGACATTCTTAAATAAGATGTTCAATTCACAATATACTGAAGACATCTAAGAAATTTACTCTGTATTATTTTAGGACTGCACACATGTGCTTTAGTACTGTATACAGACATTTTCTTGCTCTTGATATTTCTTTCTTTTTTCTTTTTTTGCCTCCCTGTAGGTGGTACATCTGGCTCGTAATCTGATATACTTTGGCTTTTATAGTTTCAGCGAGCTACTCAGGCTGACCAGAACACTGCTAGCTATCCTTGATATTGTACAAGTGCCCATGTCATCTTATCTTGAAAGATTAAGCAAATTTCAGGATGGAGGTAAGTGGCAAAATCACAGAAAATGTTAAGAAGGACATAAGCAGTGCTTAGTGTCTTTAAGTCTCCAGTCTTCATACTTTCAGATATAGAAAAATATCTCTTGATGTTTTAGTACAGTGGACCCTCATGTAACAAACGGTTTGTATAATATAAAATCTGTACAACATAAAAAAATTTGGAGATAGGGGAAATTTGCTTAACCGAATTGCCTATGGGGCAAATTCGTAAACATAAAAATGGTCACAATTAGGGATTACTCTGTTTTCAATGCATTCCTATGTGAAATTTGTATAAAGGAAAATGTGCTTAACAGAATTTCATTTGGAATGAATTATTTCCTTTATACAAGATACCACTCTACTTGGGACTGAAATGTCAAGTGTAACTACATGGAAGTTCCACTGATTTCAGCTGGACTACACAGGGTAGTCGTAAGTAGAACTGAAGTTACTAGTGACTTCCACTGTTCCTTTTTCAAAAGTATTTTTAAGTCTTCTGCATTGTTAAATGAGAAATGTATATAAATTTGAGCTTCAGCTCATGATGGAGGCATTACAGATTGTGCCTGGTTATGTAAGATTGTATTCTCCAGTTGTTTTGTGAAATAAATAATGAAGAGAAAAAGAAACATCTAAAATAAGACAAAATGAAATAAGGGATATATTTCAAAATATGTCAACTTCCCCCTCTCTCACTTTAATAACTGCCAGTCTTTATTCAGTTTAAATTACTATCATAATCTACAGAAAACTCGTTCTTTTCATTTTTACTGTGCATTGGGGAACAGCACTATAATTACAGCAAATTAACATTTATGGAGCTCCAACAGTCTATTGAACAGTCAAATTACACAGAATGGGAGAATGCTGGGCTAGATTTTGAGAGTTAAGTCTTTTACATTTGTGAGTAATGAGGACTGTGGGCTTAGGGGCGCTGGACCGGCATATAGTAACAATCTGTATAGAACTCTTATGGTTCTCAAAAGGTAACTATAAAACATAAACATTCATACAGATCAAGAGAGAGGGGCCTCTCACAACCTGTGTCAATATGGCACATTCAAAAACCAGAGGTTTTTTGAGGAAGTGAAGCAGTAGCTGTATTTTCTGAGCAGTCTTCAAAGTCAGCCCACTAAATAACACATCTATCTATCTATCTATCTATCTATCTATCTATCTATCTATCTATC
>JAHTLZ010003305.1:4054409-4091288 GCA_023846285.1 Phrynocephalus versicolor
ATCTATCTATCTATCTATCTATCTATCTATCTATCTATCTATCTATCTATCTATCTATCTATCTATCTATCTGTCTGTCTGTCTGTCTGTCTGTCTGTCTGTGTGTCTGTCTGTCTGTCTGTCTGTCTGTCTGTCTGTCTACAGCAGCACCCCTTGAATCACCACCTCTTTTGCCACTGGCACCCCATCACCCCCTTTGGGCAGTACAAAGGGCTGAGCCATGTAGTGGTACAGCAATGCTGCAGACTGGGCGGTGCAAAGTCACGCTCTGATGCCACCCAGTCTGCCGTGCTACTCAGCAGGAATGGTGGGGTGCCAGGGGTGGAAGTTGACCGTGTGGTCCGCATGGTGGACCAGGCGGTTCAGCAGCACACCTTCTCACCTCCTGGTCCCCTGCACTGCTGTGCCACTATGTGGCTCAGCCCTTTGCGATGTCCAGTGTGGGTGGTGGGGTGTCGGGGAAGAAAGCTTTCAACTCCGGCACCCCACCATCGCTGTCGCCACCATCATGATGAATCATCATGATTTGTCAGGACTGATGAATATGTGAACGGATGAATTTCCAGGGGCAAATTGTCAGATCAATTCATCTCCTCTTTAAGATGCCATTAAAAAATCCCCCTGGCATCAAGAGGCCTGAAATTTGCAGGGACACTGTCTCTCCTCTACAGGCCGTGCAGGTTTGGTAAAAACTGAAGTTCCAACATCTGAGCTAAGTACTTCCAAAGAGGGACTGCCAGGAAAGTGCTCCCTAGGCACCGAGAGACACCAACCCTACAGAGAGGCTTCTCACAACTCTCTTCTACAATCCCTCTAAGCTTGGTGGAGATTGGGCTTCAGATGTCTGAATTATTCACCCACAACAAGTGTTCCCCCCTAGGAAAGTGTTTTATTAGAAAATGCATTGGGAAATTCCAATCTTCACCTTCAGAGGAAGCATATGTGCAAATCTGGGGCTTCTAGTTGCCTCGAGGGCCATTTTATAGCCCAACAAATTAATGAATCAAAAATTGCTAAAATTTGTCAAATTGTATTTGTTTGGGGGGGGGACTTCATTTTTTATAAATACGAATCCACAGATTTTGACCAATCTACCCAAATCACCAGAAAAACTTGATTCATTTTTCATTCCATCCCCATCTCTCGTTGTCTTGCTTTTCTATGACAAGTTACTTAGACACACTGATACAAAATCGATATTTAGAATACCTATCAGCAAAATAATCATTCTTACTTAAAGCCCTTGTTGCTCCATGGCAAAATAATTATTCTGAGTTGTTCATTGCTTGTTTAATGCTATAGGCTGACTTTAGCAAAAGCAGTAGTGGTGCTCACAGAGCAGCAACAGAATTTTGTCCATTTATTGAGTCTATCATTTATTCATTTTATAACCCACCTTTCGCTTAATATTGGGACTTAAGATGGCTCTGAACATGATTACAAGGAAATAGAATACATTATAGTATTAAAATGGGTCTCTTTATCAGGAGCAAGGTGGTATATAGAACAAACAAACAATCTATATTAAAACGCAATTGAGCAATGTCATATATTTTTTTAGAAAGCGAGTAAATTAAATCGGGTTTAGGAGCAAAGGAAATACTGGGTTGGAAATGCTTTGCATTCTAGAATAATTAAGTACTAGAAGGATTATTGAGACAAATAGAAGTCTCAGTTAAACTACACCAGCAGGCCTGTCAAGGAAATGACCATCTCTTGTAGATAAGCTTGATATATTCACTGATATTATGACCCCCAAATTACATAATGTAAGACTGATGACACCATCAATAATGGTGTTTTTTCAGGAATAAAACATTTCTGATTCCCCACCCCAGGTTCAGAAGCATCTGTTGAGTCCTTTTAATCATCAAGAAGCCACCGGAAGGTGTCAGACAGGGAGGCCAACCATTAATTACTGAAAATCACTACTACCAAGATGCCTTTCCCAGTTACAGGGGTTTTTGGTAATTGGGAACTTCCTCCCTCACTGCAGCTGCTTATATCATCAGTGTTACATGGCAGAGCTTACACAACAAAATTTCAGCTGCAGTTACGTATTTATGTGGATTTAATAGATAGTCTGCTTTATGACTCATATGATTCCCAAGGTGACCATTGTTTATGAAAGTAACAGGCTTCTATTTTTATATTTCCTATGCGTAGGAAACAATGTTATGAGGACCATTCATGGTGTGGGAGAAATGATGACTCAAATGGTTCTCAGCAGAGGTTCTATCTTTCCTATTTCGGTCCCTGATGTCCCACAAAATGTCCATCCAAGCAAGCAAGCCAACATTGTGGAGAGCGAGGACATCACAGTGATGGACACAAAGTTAAAAATAATTGAGATTTTACAGGTAATTTTTTCCCTTCCAGAAGTTTAAACCTGAGAAAACCACAAGAAGCAACCATGGTTATTACAGATTCTCTAGTGCAGAATTTTTTGGTAGCTGGAAGGAAAGACACCGGAGAAGCATAGGGGAAGGGGAATCCTTTAATATGAGCTTTATGTCTGTTTTGGGGCTTTTCTCTCCCCCCCCCCCCGGCCAAGAAGCGTTCATGAAAGCTCACAATTGACTCATTGTTTGAACTGCAGGAAACAGTTTTTGACTCAGGTGCAAAGTCACAAACTGTCAGTGTAAAGTCACCTGCTGGGCACAGGAATTTTAACATGATGTTAAAATTCCTGTGCCTGGATTTAGGTGCTCAGGAGAGGACAGGCCTGTAATAGAACTTCTATTACCACAGTTTCTAAGACTATGCTGAAAGGTGATTTAACAGAGAACAGCGTTCCAAGGCTGCACATTTGTGTTAGTTTGCTTTAAACACATCACATCCTCCTATAAAAGGACAGGTGCTGCTGTTTTATCCACATAGTCTAGGTCTGATTCAGCAGGTTATTTTTGTTTTGCTAATTTTTAAAACCCTAAATGGCTTAGTACGAGTCTCTCTGAAAAAGATCCTGTTTCTACATATTCCTGCCTATTTATTAAGAGCATTTTTTAGAATCCTGTGTGGAATCTGCTGCCTACCACGATGTGCCATATGGTAAACTCATCAAGAGTGTTTTAGTAGTGGCTTTGATTGAGGATTTCCCTCCCAAGAGGACTCACCAGACATTCTCATTAATAAAGCATTCAGATGGTTTCTGAAAACCTTCATTTTTCATCTGGGTTTCAGAGCTTGATTTTTAACTTTGTTTTTTATTTTGCTGTTTAACTTTGTTACTGACTTCTACTATTCTTATATGTTTTATGAGACTCTTTCAGCTGGTTTATTTATTATTTAGTATGATTTATTTAAAATGTTTTACGCTGTTCTCTGTTAAATCACCTTTCAGCATAGTCTTAGAAACTGTGGTAATAGCACAAAAAGACAATATTAAAAGGTCAAAATAATGAGTATACAAAGGTTGCATACATCATCAAAGGGCATTTTTTAAAAGCTAAAAAACACAAAGTATAGAAATATTAAAAAGAAACAATAACCACTCTGAAAAATGGAAAAGACAAGGAATACTGAAAACACAGTCAAAGCAACACATAACAATCCATTTAAAAGATCACGCTGAGGCAGCCAGTCACTGAGGGAAAGTTTGCCTGAAGAGAAAGGTCTTCACCTGCTTGCCAAAGGACAACAAAGATGGGGCCATTTTGGCCTCCTGTGGGAAGAAGTTCCAAAGACTGGGAGCAGCAACAGAGAAGGCCCTCTCCTGTGTCTCAGTCAAATGACCTGTGGAGGTGGGAAGACCAAGAGAAAGGCCTTGCCTGATGATCTTAATATTTGATCAGGTTCATAATGGGAGACACCGTCTTTGAGACAGCTTGGGTCCCAACCAGTTAGGGCTTTATAGGTTAAAACCAGCACTTTGAATTGTGCTCAGCAACAGATCGGTAACCAGTGGAGTTGCTGTAACATTAGGGTTATGGACCTGCTGAAGTTTCCTGACACTTTCCACAGAGAGTTCCACACAGAATGCACCACAGCAATCCGGCCAGGATGAAACTAAGGCATGTGTCAGCATGGCCAGATTAGACCTCTCAAGAAATGGTTGCAGATGATGCATTCATTTTAATCGTGCACTCCTGGCTGCTGCCAAAACCTGGCCATCGAGGCTCAGAGATGCATCCCAAGCTGCGCACCTGTGTTTTCAGAGAAAGTGTAACCCCGTCCAGCACAGGCTGCATCCTGTTTACCAGTCTGCCTTTCACTGACCAGGAGCACCTTTGTCTTGTCTGGATCAAGTTTTGGTTTATTTGTCCTCATCCAGGTCATTACTGATGCCAAACACTGATCTAGAGCTGAAACAGGTTCCTCAAATTTAGGTGTCAAGGAAAGGTAGTGTTGGGTATCATCTGTATACAGATGGCACTGAACTCCAAAATTCCAGATTAACTCTCCTAGTGGTTTCATGTAGATATTAAATAATTGAAGAGACAAAACAGAGCCCAGAGGAACACTGCAGGCCATTGGCCAAAGTGTCAAACAGGAATCCTCGAGCATCAATTTCTGAATAATCTCCTCCAGGAAGGACTGGAGCCACGATAAAACAGTCCTTCAGAGGGACAGGTCAGGAGAATCTTTGGTCAATGAGACTGAAAGCTGCTGAGAGGTCCAGTAAAATCAATAGATACACGCGTACTATATCTAGTTCCCAATGTAGGTTGACTAAGTGATTAAGCAGTCTACATCCCCAAACTAGGCTTGAAGCCCAGTTGAAATGGATGTAGATGATTCAGGTACCTCTGGAGTAGAGAGGACACAACCTGCTCTATTTATTTTATCCCTTTTATTTTAGAGTATTTTTACCCCACTTTTTTCCTTGGAAAAGGACCCAAGGTGGTTTACAGTGATGAGGGCCTCATTCATCCTTTTAATAAGGGATAATATACAGTCCAGTACAATTAAGACATGTTCAAGTATTGAGAACAGGGAACTGAGGGACGTCTTAGAACATTAAAAGACAACATTATATTAATGTTACAAGAGAAAGCAAGCAGTTAAAAAGAGAGTAAAATTCCATGTAAAAGTCAGTGATGGAGATGAATATTGAAAACATAGTGTCTGTGCAATCACACAAGGTTATAAGGGTTATAAACACAAAGTCTATGTGATCATATAGATTCATATAAAAGACACTACATCATTCAGGGAAAGTTTGCCTGAAGAGAAAGGTCTTTGCCTGTTTCTGGAAAGACATCAGAGATGGGGCAGTCCTGGCCTCTAGTGGGAGGGAGTTCCAGAGTCTGGGCACAGCAGCCAAGAAGGCCCTTTCATGTTTTCCCACGAGACATACCTGTGAGGGTGACGGGATGGAGAGAAAGGCCTCTCCTGATGACTTTAATACCCGAGTCAGTTCATGCTGTGAGATTCGATCTTCGAGGTAGCTAGGACCCAGGTGGTACAGTGCCTTGTAGGCTAAGGTCAACACTTTGAATTGTGCCTGATAGCTGATTTCCCAAGAATGGAAGCTTAGATACTGGTTGGGATCCAAGGAGGGTTTTTAAAAACAATGGTCTTTCTGTTGCCTCCTTAAAGGATGATGGGTTCCTATTAGAGATGGGCACGACTTAGCGGTATTTTTGTTTTCGTTTTCGTTTTTCGTTTCCGTTATGTAACAAAACGAAAAACGGCTCAGAACTGGAACGGAAACGGAAACGAAACGACTAATTTCGAGCCAATTTTCGTTTTTCGTTACTGGAAAAACACATAATGGAGCTAAATGGGAAGAAACGAAAAAATTTTCGTTTTCGTTTTCTCGTTTTCGTTACGTAACGAAACGAAAACGAAAAATTTTGAAATTAGCTCACGAAAACGGAAACGAGCCGAAACGGACCCCTAGCCGAAAACGAAAACGAAAACGAACAATTTTTCTGAGTCGTGCCCATCTCTAGTTCCTATGCTGTTGCACAGAGGCATTCACCACTCCTGATTTATTTGTTTTTACACCTGTAAACCTCTCAGAGGCCTTTGCCAGTTCAGTGATACAACAACAATGTAATAAATAAATGCAACAGTATTGGTTAGCTAATATTTTTAAACATCTCAAATTAGTTAATTGTGAGCTATGAAAAGACTGCAGCAGTAAACATTTTCTATTAAATTTGTCTCAGTATGTCAGTAAGTTTATTTTCATAAGATTTTAACCCAAAATAGTCTGAAAAACCTCAAAATGGCTCAGGAATGTGGCATGTCATCTTTTTGCCTTATAGTTTATTCTTAGTGTTCGGCTTGACTACAGAATATCCTACATGCTGTCTATTTATAAGAAGGAATTTGGTGAGACTGTTGAAAATCCTGATACTTCTATATCATCTCCACCTGATTCACCATCTGTCACCTCAGGTATGCTTCCTAAAGCAGAATAATTAAAAATAACAACAATAATTTTCAGCTTACGTGCTGAAATCAAACGTAAATGTATATTTATCTTCTAATTTAAACAACAGTTTCAGAAACTTGAAGCTGAGGCTATTAATGCTGTGAGTAAAACTCTTAGTTTGTCCTGACTATATCCAGTCACCTGCAATATAGAAAATTTATGAGTGTGTTGTGGAAATGTTATATCTACTCTTTAACTCATTTCCTCAACTGTACTGAGAATGTATTAGGTATCCATGTTATCTGAACATGAAATTTCTCTGGGTTCTTTAAAGCAAAATTCAGATAGGGGAATCAGTGAGATCCTGTGCTTGAATAAAGCCACTGATATTTCTGAGTCTAGTGAGTTCTCCCCTTCAGAGCCTAGATACATATTTAGTCTTCTAGATAAATTTAACCATCATCC
Source organism: Phrynocephalus versicolor (assembly GCA_023846285.1). Taxonomy (NCBI): domain Eukaryota; kingdom Metazoa; phylum Chordata; class Lepidosauria; order Squamata; family Agamidae; genus Phrynocephalus; species Phrynocephalus versicolor. The sequence goes on from JAHTLZ010003305.1 coordinate 4,061,200, forward strand.
TGATAACTGCTAGCCATCATGGCCGTATTCGATGCATCATGAAAGGAAGTGGTACACTACCTATTTTACATGTCACCTCACATGCAAGTCTCAGGTTGAGATTCATCATCATCATCATCATCATCATCATCATCATCATCATCATCATCATCATCATCATCATCATCATCATCATGGTTATTCATAGAATGCATTGTAGCTGGCTTCCATAGCTTGTGTAACATGCATATCATAGCCCCATCTGTTATGGAATGCTTATTACTTGTATGTGCCATAATCTGTCCTTAATGACATATTGGGCTCAACAGAACTAAATGAGCAAGATTTTCATCTTTGACCATGAGTTAATAGTGCTGTTGAATCTGTTGTGTTTATCTGTGTAGCATTGCCCCCATCACCGTCTCTTTATATTCCCTTTTAGCCGTTGTTCCAGACATCGATGAAATTGCTGCTCAAGCAGAAACTATGTTTGCGGGCAGGTAAGCTCAGAAATACTCCTTCCATTTTATGCTTCTCCAACCTTTTTATTCTTAAGCTCTGGCGTGCTAGCCAACACTTCCTATTTACTCTTTGCACCTTCTTTGGCAACCGGCGTACTGCTACTACCATATTTTCCCGTTTATAAGATGCTCCCAAGTATAAGACAACCTCCATGTTTCCAACCCAAAGTAATGGAACAAGATGAAAGAGGAGCCAGTGTGGAATGGATCCTCCCCATTTTATTCCCCTGGACCTGGTGGGCGGTGGGGTGGGGTGGGCTCCTCTTTCTCAGATGGAAGCCACTGCCACCACCACCCAGGTCCAGGACAAGTAGAGGGGGAGGATCCATCCGAGACAGGCTCATCTTTCTCAGCTCCCTGAACACTGAAGCTGAGAAAGAGTTGCCCATGCTGCTGCTAGCCCACTCACCAGGTCCAGGTAGGAGACGAACCTCAATTTTTAGCCTAACAATTTTAGGAATAAAATAGTGTCTTATAAATGGGAAAAGATGGTACTTTTCAAGGGAAGATCTTTTAATTGCACAGTCATCTACTTAGCTTTTATGACTTGTGAGGCCACCCTTTCTGACAGAACTGGTGTCCTTGTGCGGCTCTCCCACCAATAATTCCATCAGATCCAGGTTGCTGGTGAGAATGTTTCTTGTTGGGTCAGGTGCTTTCAACCAGAGGTTCCCCGTCACTGTCTTCCTGCATGCTAGAATGCTGCATTTTCTGCACCAGCCCCCAGGAAATAGTTTGGTACTCGTTTCTGGGCACTGAGGCCAGTGAAGTCCTGTTCATGAACAAGCCTAGATCAAGACTGGACCTGGAGTTCTTTAGTGAAGGTTAGTCGTGGCAACTGAAGAGTGTTGGCTCTTTTCTTGCTCCTCAAGGTGCCACCTTCTCCTCTTGCACTGGCATTTGGGACACTAGTGTCTTAGTTGGTCAGGGGTGAGAGATTGTAGTAGGTAGGGAAAACAGGTGCTCTGGCTTCCTTGGGCATCTGTTAAGAAATCTGGAATGTCTTCTTCAGTGCTAACATGGGAGATCCTAAAGTCAGTGACATACAACCTGGTGGTGCTTGACTATTTCCTGAGTTAGCTGCTAGTTGTCTGACTCATCCTCCTCTGGTATCAGGATATAAGGTCCTGGGAAGGTAAATCACAGAAGCTGGAGGTACAGAGTTAAACATAACGAGGTAGACAGGTTCCTAAGTGTTTCTGAGGGGTGAAGGAAAGTCTCCAAAGCTCCAAACTCACCAAACAAGTTGCATAGACTGAAGAACCAATCTTGAAGCAGCAGTTAAATGAGGCCAGTTGAAATCCCATTAATACCCTTAGTCATTTAGGAACCTGAATTCAACAGCCTTGCGTCAGTTTCAGATTTTTTGGCATGTTGCACTTTCAACAGATAAGCCATTTTTTTGTTTTCTTTTAACACAGTGCCTCTTACAAGAATGAAAAGTGGTCAAGGCTCCAGGGTTCATGCAACGTGAAGAGTTTTCTCAGGAACATATTGACTGAATGGTTCTCTGTTTCATGCCTTCTTGTCGCTGGAGTTTTTAAATCTCATTTTTGTTTTCCTTCAGAAAAGAAAAAAATGCAGTGCAGCTGGATGATGAAGGGGGCAGGACATTTTTGCGAGTCCTCATTCATCTTATTATGCACGATTACCCTCCTTTGCTTTCAGGGGCCTTACACCTGCTCTTTAAACACTTCAGCCAAAGAGCCGAGGTCTTGCAAGCATTTAAACAGGTATGACCTCAGGTATTTTTCTACCTGCTATTCATCCTCTTAGTTGCTTGTCATTATGTCCATAAGGCTTTCGGCTACAGTTTTAATCAGAGTGTTGCGGTCTTGCTGTTATCTGATGTCCCTTGAGATCTTTGCCCTGTTCATTGACATCTTTGAACTTGGCTTTGCCACGTTTATGACATGACACCGATTTTCTCTCTTCTCAGCTAGCATGTACAAGAAACAGGAGGGAAGGTTTTGTTTAGTGTTTAACAGTTGATATGCATAGTGACCTTCAACAGGTTATTGAAGATGAAGCTACGCCGATCAGGGATGTAAACAGCATCAGTTTTCTGTTCAGTGACAGCTGAGTATTTGGATGGTGAATGTGTTTTGTCTGGGAAAGGAAGCACTAATTGGGAAATAAACTAAGCTGGTCAGAGATAAAGATAGGAAAGGACTGCATTTGAATAACTGGTACCCAGGGCTGTGTGTGTGTGTGTGTGTGTGTCAACACATGCAGACATGCATCTCATGCATGCGTAGTCCATCACATGTATTATGATTCTCGTGAATTCAAGAAAAAAGCAACATTGAATATGACAAAGGCCACATACTTTTAAAAAAATATCTCAGAGCGAAACTGTGGTTTTGTACCACCTGTAGCAGAATCATAGGTAAGTTAAAAGTCATGTAAATCTCATTGATTCAGTTGGTTTACTCCAGATAGGACTAGTAGTTGGAGTTAAACCTTAGGGAAGGGAGAGTTTGCTACTTCTAAGAGCAGCTTGCTTGCTTTCATATTTGTTAGAATATTTTTGATTATTGCCAACTCTCTCCTGCCAGAAGCTTTCAAGGAATGCCTGATGAAATGCTGGGTTTGTTGAACAACATTTCCAGCAATCACCACCTTATAAAGAGGATTGACTTCTCTCTCTCTAGTCTTGATTCCATCTTGAAATACCATCAATTATACAATATAGAAAAAGAAGTCAAATTATATGATTTTGATTAACATGTGTAGAAATGCAGATCAAAGAAATAATCAGTACACATATGACTTCCCTTGATACAGTAAAATGAATTGTGGTGCTGTGTCAATTATGTAATAAGATAAGGAACTATACAATTCAAGGAAAGCAGCTTTCAGTGACATCCCATTTGTGAGTTGTGTATCCTCCCTTTTTTTGTCTTCTAAACCAGACATTCTCAAAAGGGAGGGCATATGGACCCTTAGGAGGCCCTGGAACATTTCAAGGGGAATATAGACTAGAAACAATTCTCAATACACCTTTTACAACTTACACAACCCTGATCCAGCCTATATTTATTTCATATTGTGTTTATGAATCTGGCCAAAATAAAGTCATCCCATGGCATTAGAGAGGTATTTGCTGTTTGGATTCCATTTATTTATTTGGCTGCTGCTTTATACTGATTTTCTCACAGTCCTTATAAGGTCAATGTAAGGATAATTGTTTGCTTCTACTGGATTTAAAATTGTATTAATAATCATCAGTCTTTGCACTCAATATGTCTTTTTGAATGGCAAATTGTGAAATTATGAAAACATTTCTGAGAAACATATTATGGACATGTGGCTGGAAAATGAATAAAATGAAGGATAATGTTAAGGAGAAACTGTTAAGAATCATAAAAGATATATGGATATATTTTTGCAAAATAGGTTTAGAAGGAGAATGGCACAGTTCATCACATGAAAGGCAATTGAGACACAGAGAAACAAGAGTTTTCCTCCTATTGGATGAATTTTCCAAAGGCATTTCTCAGTCTTTTGAGAACTGGCTTTCAAATGGTTTTCATCTCCCCCCCCAAGAATGTATGTTATGTGTTGTCCCCCCCCCCCAAGAATGTATGTTATGTGTTGTTCACCCAAATGATTTGCACTGTGTTCACGTTATGGCCAGATACCTAAGTTGTCTTTCCCCCCCCCCAGGTTTTTCTTGATAAATTCCCAGTTCTGATGAAGGTTACAGATTTATCACTTTTCATAATGCTTTTTAGTTTGTGGGTTCTGCTTTCTATCATTAATGTCTCTTAATTTGTTAAAATGTGGAAGTTTCATAGCAGACAAATACAGCCCTCTCAGTGTTTTGGGGCTGTGGCTCCTTGCTCAGCATTGGCTGTCTTTGAAATCCACCAATGCCTGCTGGACCACATTCTAAAGAACTAAATCAAAGACCTGGATGGAAGGAAATAAAACCCAAAACACGTTTGTGATATTTGCTATTAATGCTGTAAAATATTTCTGAAATTTTGGGTCTTTCCAGGTTCAATTGCTGGTTTCTAATCAAGATGTGGACAACTACAAACAAATTAAAGCTGATCTTGATCAACTCAGGCTTACTGTAGAAAAATCTGAACTTTGGGTGGAAAAGAACACCAATTACGAGAGTGGCGATCTAGGAGAAAGCCAGACAAAAGGAAATGATGAGCCCAATGAGGTGTGTCTTGGCTTTGATCTCAGTATATTGTTTTAGTATTAATAATGGTTAAATATTATTTGTTGATTTGGAACACCTACCGCCTTTTAATGAAGTGTTCAGAAAACAATTCACATGGAATGCTAAGCCAAAGTTCAAACATTCCTACTACGTTCCCTACAGCCTTTAATAAAGTTTGCTAAATGTTGATACTGCAGAAAAAAAGTATGAAGATAAAAATACCTTATGGATGCTCAAGCTTTTCCCCATAACCTTTCTTGGTTAGTGCTGCTTCCATTCACCAGGTGCCATTCAGTGACAAATCATTTGTGAAAATAGCTATTGGCTCTTGAAATGGAGAGACCTGGGCTGGTATCTTTGTTCATCCCTAAAACTCACCAGGGTACCTAGTGAGGATAAAGCAGGATAGCCATAGTTAAAAAACACCAAAGGAAGATGGAGAATTAGTGTGGGAATTAATGGAGTTTTGGCTTTGTTGATTTTCCGATGCAGTTCTTCTATTTCATCATTTAACCGAGACAGGACATAATGGAAAATTACAGCTAGATTTGAGGAGTAACTGGTTGTGGAGATAACAAGTTGCTAAATCTGAAAGTTGATGAGATAATTCACCCACCTTCATTAAAAAACGTGATGATGTCAAGCTTCCCTTACTGATTGTGATGTAATGTTGGTGTCCCAGGATTAAAGAACAAAGAAGTATCCTATAGGGATATTGATAGGGATATTGAAAATCAATTTGCTGAATGTAAAAAGCCAGCCTAAATGCAACACTGATTGGAAAATTGAGCATAGATCTCGTGTCCATAGTAGTACAAATAGGGAGCACAGCCTGTACTACATTTCTTTGGAAGAGTCTCTGGTGTGTATTCAGCTGCATCACTGTTAATCTATAAAGAGCCATTCCTGCCTTCTGGGTAGAGCTGGAAAATATTCTTTCTGTAGAAATGTACAATGAATGCATATGCCCTGCATCTCCTTCCTTTATTCTCCTTGTTTGTAACCCAAAGGGCGTGTGGTGAACTCAAGGCACTGGAACAAAAAGAGTTCTTGCTGTATCCCTTCAGTCATGTCCAACTCTCAAGTCATCCTGTGGATCAATGCACTCCATGCTTTTCTATCTCTTTCAGCTCCCTTTAGTTCCATCAAAGTCATTCCAATGTCCCTTATGATGATGTCAAGCCCATGAGTCCTTGGGTGGCCTCATCTTCGTTTACCATTGCCTAAATCTAGCATGATTGTCTTTTTGAGTGAGTTGAAAGAGCATCAAAAAGAGTACAGGTTGGAATTAATGTGTCCCCATTTTTTATGAGGGGACCCTCTAGGGAGCTGGCTAGATACATTTCATTTTACGGGGCATTTGTCTTAAGAGGTATTACTGTATATCTTTTCATGTGACAACACTGAAGAAATGACACTTGGCTACAATGTAAAGCAGTGAGTATACAGCTTGTATAACAGTGTAAATGTACTGCCCCCTCAAAATAATTCAACACACAGCCATTAATGTCTAAACCGCTGGCAACAAAAGTGCATCTACAAAACTTATTTTTCCAAGTGTCCACCTTTCTACAGCCAAAGGTAGGGCAACACAGGGAAAGGTACTAAAATGTTATGAGTGCTGAGAGCAGAACTCATTGCAGAAAAACTGTTTGTGACTCTGGTCTTGATGCCAAGCCTAACATCTGTTTCTGCCTTGAGTTTCCCAGTGTTCTACAAGAAGAATCATAGAATCATAGAAAGAATAGTGAGCCATCATGGTGGTGGTTGAAAATAGCAGCACCATTACCACCTCCAATTAACCCCCCCCCCTCTAAAAGCAGCAGGCGTCTAGGGAGCTCAGGGGAGAAGCCTAAGGGACACAGTCAGCAGGAAGATTCTGTGGAACTAGGGCAGATGGTTTTGTGCCTTGTGTTTGTTTTATCAATAGGCAAGCATTTGATATGCATCTTGTTCTTAGGAATGTGGATATCGCAGCAGAATTTAAATTGTCCCCTTACTAGGAAGGACATGTCAGAGCATTTCAATGGGAAATTCTGGTATTATTTAAGTGAAAATAATGGATATTCATCATATCATATGCTTGAATTCAGTTACATAGCGCTAGAGTGTTTGTCAGTGAATAGCCAGTGTTAACAACATCATTGTCCCTGTTGCTACTTTTCTGCATTTAATTTCCTTCTGACTGTAGTATCTAGAGTTCCACTCCACAACCCTGCAAACTGCATCTGCATCTGATAATGTGGCTGCAGCCCATGACATCTCATGCTACAACACACACGTTACTTCTTAAGGGACTGTGATGCTCTGGGTTGTTCTTAGGGGAGAGAAGAACCAATAAAGTGCTTTTGTGGCACCTTACAGAGTAGCAAATTTCATTTGACATGACCTTCCATGGAGAGTCGTCCACTTCATCAGCTCCAGCTGAAGAAGTGGGCTAAATGCAACCCACTAAGATAGCTACCATCACCATCCTGAAGATGAAGATAGAGGGCTTGTTGTTTTCTCTTCTAGCCTGATTTGAGGGAAACCAACTTCATTTCAGGTGGTATAGGGGCCACTTGGCTAAGCCCAAAATATCGTTTATATCGGGATGACTCCTGCACTGTATCTGGATGAGTGGCTAAAGTCTACACATGGAGAGGTCTAGCACCCAGTGTGTCACTGGCAGAGGGTGGAGGGGCCTACTGGAGCCCAGTTTCCTTGCCCTATGCTAGGCGGTGGATCTTTTAGAAAAGAAATCTTTTAGATGGTGGCACATTGGGTTTGTTGTAAGCACCATGAATTTGAATAGAAAGATGTTCAGGGAAGGAAGGAAATGAAAAGGAAATAACAAAGAAGAGAAATAGAGATGGGGTGACTGTAACATGGTCCTCTGTAGGTAAGTGTGTGTGCAAAGAGCCCTGTGGAACTGACATAAAGTCCACTTGCACACGGGGAATGTTCCAAACCACAGTCATCTATTCTCATATTTATAAATACAAGGCCAAGTGTGGAGCATCATTGGCCACTGCAGGCTTTTCCCTTTCTCAGCTTGCCACCATGCCCTGATCTCTGCCCAAGTGCCCTGTCATCACCTACGGGCCACCCTGCTGCTAGGTTTTCCTATCAACCTGAGTTTTTCCTTGAGTGGTCCTTGTCACTGGGAGTGGGTGGCTCTTCTTCCAGAGCACCCATCACAGTTAGACTTGGACGTACCACCAAAAGGTCTTCTTTGGGTGTCATCCCATGCTAATCAGGTCTTTCTTCTTTGATCGGTGCCTCTGGGTACCAGCAACTTGCTGGTAGGGCCTGTGGGGCCACTGGTCTGGGAGGCATGTAGAGTGTGGTTCAAGCTCTGCTTCCTCCTCCTGAGCTCCACCACAGGTGGAATGAAATGATTCAGCAGAATGGGGAAGAGAGGAAGGAAGGAAGGAAAGATTCCTGTTAAAAATGGAGTCATAGCCAGAAGGGTTTCATTTGTGAGTTGTATAAGATTGTAAACACTGAAATACATTGATGCAGCCACCTTTCTCTTTTTCCTGTGATACTGCATCTTTCTGAAAGCTGTCCCATAATATTACAAATCAAGCTTTACACTAGATTTAGATGCTTCATAAAACAAAATTGGAGAGGAGTGTCTGCCTTGCAAAGAGTCGGCCTCCTGGAGTTCTTTCCAGCACGCCAATATGTCTCTCTGGTTTCTCATTTGTCCCATGCTGTCTTGTGTCCTTTAGGAACACCATTTGACAATAGATGCTAGAGACTGCTGTTGGTGGATGGGATTTTACTGTAACAGGCAAGCTTGTATTCTCTGCACTTTGTGCAAGGCTGTCTACAGCCGATCAGCTTAATTTCCATTACTGTAATACTGCGCTGTTCTGGGTCATATTCAGTTTTTAAAATTTAATCTCTCATATCTCTCTCTCTCAATCTCTCTCTCTCTCTCTCTCTTTCTCTCTCTCTCTTCTTAATTTTACAGGAATCGAACATGTTAAGTCCAGTCCAGGATGGGAGTAAGAAGCCTCAGATTGACAGCAATAAGAGTAACAACTACAATATTGTTATGGAGGTATCCTTCTAAAAATGTTTCTAGGTCTCCATTACAGTAGGTGTTCATTATTATACCATTGTACATTTTCCATCATATTTCAGTAATGCATTGTCTCTTTACCTTTGGTCACCAGATTTTGATCCGCTTAAGCAAACTCTGTGTCCAGAACAAAAAATGCCGAAATCAACAGCAACGATTGCTTAAGAATATGGGTGCCCACAGTGTGGTGTTAGACCTCCTGCAGATACCTTATGAGAAGGTAATCAATGAATTATTATGGTAATTATAATGAATTAGGATAATTATGTCATTTTCTCCCAGATTTCACTGAAATTCAGAGGAATAGTCCCTGTTATTTGCTATATGTGTTTATAAGCACAGCTCCTTCTGATTATGGATCTCCAAATGTTATTTGACTATAACTCTCTGAATCCTTCATGTTTAGACATATCTGGGCATTTTGGGTTGACTCCCATATGGGGACCTGAGGTTGGCTAAGAATATTGCATGGCTCAATGCATTCCAATGGGGAAAAATTTCTCCATTGAAATGCATTGAGCCAATACATTTCATTTGGGATTGCAGGGCAGCGCCCAACGCTGCCGGCCCACACTCCTCCAAGAGGCCTCGGGCCGTGCGGGCGGGGGGCGTGGGGGCGATGCGATCAAATTTTGATCAGGTTTGATCAGATTTAGATGGATACTGCTTGACTGGAAGAAGTGGAATTGTTTGGTCCCAGCATACCATCTGCATATACTGCACTATGAAAGGGAACTCTGCCTTAGCTGGTGATAGGGAAAGTCCAAGGGAAGATATTTCTGTTCACAATTTAAATCAATAATGCTGAACTTCATGCAGTGTTTTGAGGATGGTTGTTGTTTGAGAGGTGGTACAGGCAAGTTGCAGGATATGTCACAGGTGGGGATTTCCATTCAGGGTCAAGGGTTGGGGTAGGGGGTGGAGGGGTTGTCAATCATTTTGACATACGCTAGGCTACTCTAATACTCATACATGTAGTGAGAATTGTAAGTGCTACAAGCATCTTTTATGAGTGAAGTGCTGCATAGAGAGATGACCTCTACCAAATTTTGGAGGGTATCCAGTTCCTCCTGCAGCAAATATACTAGTATTTTAATCCAAATATAACTGAGCTATAACAACAATTGTAATCGGGCAACAAGAATTTGACCATGCATGAATACTGGAGTTAATTTCCTGTTTCCTCCATAGCAGTGATCAAGTGCTGAAGCTAAGAACATTTCTGCTTAGACTGGAGTCATTGTTTAACAAGTCTTTCGGGGTTTTTTTGTCTGTAACCTTTACTATTCAAAATGCTTCCCCCCCCCCCATAGACTGATGAAAAGATGAATGAAATTATGAACTTGGCTCACCTGTTTCTTCAGAACTTCTGTCGTGGAAATCCTCAGAATCAAGTTCTCCTTCATAAACATATCTCCTTATTCTTGACACCTGGTGTGAGTATTTAATTGGATGTCAAACATTTTGCCGAAAGCCACTGCTATTTGTAGTCTCCAGAATTGCATTGCATTGCATGTGAAATTGCTGATCAGGAGTAAAAATAACATACATTAGCAACAGTGAAGAATAAGCAAAATCCTTGGTTAACAATATGGCTAGCATTTAACCAGAGTTGTAAATGGTGCCAGTGTACCCATTCATTAGTTTAAAAAAAACCAGAACTCTTTTAAGGAGGCCTTTGGCAACATCCTGACCTAATTTTGGATACTTGTATGCTGCTATTGCTATTGGTTATTTTCATTATACTGTCAGATATTATATTAGTACTGGACAAAGAATAAGAAACAGCTGCGTCTGGAAACCTCCTGCACTTTCAGCAATTTGTTTGCTGTACTTTGTGTAGGAGGTGGGGCAGTTTTGGAAGTTTTGGACTTAAGGCAGCCTCCTATGGCATTACAGTGCCAAGCTTAGAAGATACTCATGCACAGGCAGATATGATTGTGTGTTACTTTCTGCTATGGACTTCTGAAGCCCCTTACTTAGAAGAATTGGCAATCTTCCAGAAGCAATCCTTGTCAGTATTTTACCAGAAGAATTTCACTGCACACTAAAAACTTGCAATGCCCCTGTATTTCATGACTGCTTCAATCAGAATTTCATGTCAGCATCGTCTTTATGGTTCTTACGAGCATTTCTTTTCTAGCTACTTGAAGCTGAAACCATGCGACACATATTCACAAACAATTACCACCTGTGCAATGAAATTAGTGAGCGGGTGGTGCAGCATTTTGTGCACTGCATTGAGACGCACGGCCGCCACGTGGAATACTTACGCTTCCTGCAAACCATTGTGAAGGCTGACAGCAAGTACGTCAAGAAATGCCAAGACATGGTTATGACAGAGGTACATTAATCTAAGCACCCTACATATCTCTAACATGCATTCTTCCTTTTGGAGTTGTTGTGATTAGAGATGGGCACGAAATGAACAATCTTTCATTTCTGTTTTTGTTTTTTCGTTTCGTTAGCTAACGAAACGACAAACAAATTTTGTCTTTAAAATGAAACGAAACAACAGAAACACCGGAAATTTTGTCGTGCGTTTCGTTTCCGTTACTGCAATATGAGTGAATTGCTTAAAATCCTAAAAAAAATCACAAAAAATTGAAAGAAATGGTAATGAAATGGTAACGAAACAAACGAAAACGAAAACGATTTTTTTGCAAAAATTCACGAAAAATGGAAACGAAACGAAACGGACCCTCCAAACGACAAACAACAAACGAAATGCCATTTTTTAAATTTGTGCCCGTCTCGTTGTGATTATCACCATCACTGTAATTACATGATAGTTATATGTTCTGTACAACTTCTGGACCAAATCAGTTCACTTGATATATATGACAACTTGCATCTTTTACTAGTGATTTCTCTTGCCTCAAGGAGTAAAAGTTGCCAAGATCAGTACAAAAAACAAAGTCCAAATACAGTCTTTAGGGAACAACACAGCCAGAGAATGAAACAGAGGAAAAGACCTTGTTGAAGTAATGATGCTTGAAGCCAAAGACTGATATCCTGTTCTTAAGGGAATGCCCTTCTTCTCTGGCTGTCTCCTCAGACTACACCTTTAGGTCACCAGGCTTTGGACTTGTCTGCATGGTTTCTTTGGAGTGGGGAGGTAGGAATGCTCTGGGGGCAAGCAATGCCTGATAGCTGGATTTAGGAGTGAGTCACCCTATCTCCACAGTGGATCAAACAACAGGCTCAATTCCTGTGTCGTCACCCTCTTTGTCTAAACAACCAGTAGTTTACTTTCTGTCTCAGAATCCTTTCAAGGAGATGGTTCAGATGATGTATCCTTTGAGACCCCTGAATTCCTTTGAGTCCCTTGTTCCTCCTTAGGCCTGGGAGCACCAGGTCATCCTCTAAAAAGGAGTCCTCCATAACATAATGTGTTGGTATATGTTACTTTCTTGTGTGTGCTCACTGGACCATAAGACGCACCTAATTTTTAGAGGTATGTATGTGTGAAAAAAATATTCACACATCCATACTGCGTTGGGTCTGGAGGTTTTTTCTTTGGCAGCCACCGGCTGCTTCCACAGCTCCCCATGAGCGAGAAAGAGAGGGTGCCCCTCTCTGTGGATGCACCTGGATGTGGTGTAGTGGTAGCAGTGGCGGCGTCAGGAGCCATAGCCGGTCAAGCCTGGCAAGAGTGAAAGGCACTGGGGTGGTGGGAGAGGTGATAGAGGCTTTTTGATGACTGACAGGGGAGGATTTGGGCTCCCATCCTCCCTAGGCGATGGAAAGGGGCCCCAGTGTTCCTTCCTGCCCCATGATTTGGCTAATAGCTGGGCAGCTCTACCTCCCACACACACACCGCCCTCACCTGCTGAGAACAGGTGAAGAGACAACAGTCCTGTTAGCTCCAGATGCCTGAGATTTAATGATGCAATGTATGAACCTGTGCATGAAAAGGCGCGGGGGGGGGGAGAGAGAGAGAGAAGATAGGGTTGTGGATTTTGGGGATGGTCCTTGGGTTTGGGTGAAGGGCTGGGAGTTGCATCACAGTTCCCTCCACTGCTCTTCTCCCATCTTCCTTGTTTCTTCCTCCTCAACCCCATCTGAAAAGGATGGATAATGACCTGCCTTGTTGAATGGAAAATGATAATGGGCTTCATTGGCAGGGGAGGGAGGGAGATTACACCACAGCGGCCACCACCGGGTCTGGAGGGCTGCATTCCCCCTATAAGACTCACAGACATTTCCCCTTACTTTTGATGGGGGAAGTGTGTCTTATAGAGCGAAAAATACAGTATATCCTTCATGGCTCGTAACCTGTGATGGACTTTTCATCCAAAAATCTGTCCAATCTTTTAAAGGCATCTAGGCCAGATGCCATCACCACATCCTGTGGCAAAAATCTGTCCAATCTTTTAAAGGCATCTAGGCCAGATGCCATCACCACATCCTGTGGCAAGGAGTTCCACACACTGACAATACTCTGGGTACAGAAATAGTTTCTTTTGTCTGTGCTCACTCTCCCAACCCTCACTTTGAGTGGATGGCCCCTGGTTCTGGTATTGTGTGAGAGGGAAAAGAGCTTCCCTCTATCCACCCCTGCATAATTTTGTACATCTCAACCATGTCTGCCCTCAGGAACCTTTTTCGAGACTAAAGAGCCCCAAATGTTTTAGCCCCTTTCCTCATAAGGGAGGTGTCCCAGCCCATTAATTGTTTTAGTCACTCTCTTCTGCACCTTTTCCAGTTTCAGTATGTCTTTTCTATACTTCTGTACCATCATATGCATTCGGTGAGCTGCTAAGAAGAAATGTAAAGGTGGAAGCCATGTAAACAAATATATGTTTCCTGGTATTATTTCAGTTAGTCAATGCAGGTGAAGATGTATTGATCTTTTACAACGACAGAGCATCATTTCCAATTCTTCTGCAAATGATGTGCTCAGAGCGGGAGCGAGTGGACGACAGCGGGCCTTTGGTTTATCACATCACCCTGGTGGAATTGCTAGCAGCATGTACAGAAGGGAAGAATGTTTACACTGAGATCAAATGCAATTCCCTTCTTCCACTGGATGACATAGTGAGAGTGGTGACTCATGATGACTGCATACCTGAGGTAAGGTGGACTTTGCAGCACTGCATGTGAAGAATAATTATAAAAACATTGTCAGTGCCTCTTGGAAAGATGAAGGCACCATGCTTTCTTTATATCTTATTCTCCCTCTTTCTCTGTTTGTATTCAAATGCTGTCGGCAAAGAGGTAAATACATGTTTAATTCTTTTTAAATGTTTGTATACCTGCTGTTTTTAGCTTTTAAGTGTTGCTTTAAAGGAGGTAAGCCACTTTGGGTTCTCTTTAAGGTGAAAGGAGGGGAAAACATATGTTAAACAAATAAACTACTACTACTACTACTACTACTACTGCTACTACTACTACTACTACTACTGCTACTACTACTACTACTACTACTACTACTACTACTACTACTACCTGAAACAATGAAATGCTGATTGCCCCTACTCTCATTCTCATGCCATATGCAGGTGTACAAGTTGCAACAGAAAGGAAGGACACAGGGTCAGACTTCGAGGCCAAGGTCCCTCACCCTGAGGGGTTATCAGATGCAGTTTCCATGCATAATTGTAAAGAAAATAACTTCTGCAGAATTTGGAAGCTGCAGTTGCATCCGGTGCCTTTTATTTCTTCAGAGCACTAGAGACCCTCTAGGGCAGTGATGACGAACCTATGGCCCAGGTGCCAAAGGTGGCACTCGAAGCCCTTTCTGTGGGCACCAGACATCGCCCCTTCACAGTCCCCTGTATTCAGGTTAAATTGCCGTATTGGCACTTTGCAAAAAATTAATGGGTTTTGAATAGCAGTTTGGGCAGTCAGTCTCTAAAAGCTTCGCCATCATTGCACTAGGGAAATCAGGATGCTGAACACAACGAGATCCGTGTCTTCCGGTAGGCTAGCACGCCCAGAATCTTCTAAGAGAAGGCAGGCAGGTCGGAAGCCATTGCTTTGCAAGGGCAAAGAGAACGAGCATTGAAGGAGGAAGGTGCGTGAGAGGGAAAGAGGGAGGGTGGGTAGGCATGGGTGGCTCCCCCATGTGGCTCCTATTCACTTTACGAATCAGCACTGGGCAAGTGAGTGGGGAACAGAGGATAAGTGACCAGGAATAGATAGGACTCACCCGGAAACAAACCACCCCAACCCCTGGCAATATACTGTATACTGTAACTGACAGGAAATGTCAGAAGTGAACATGCAGTGTTTGGCCATTTAGCTTAACATCAGAAAGAACCCTTGGTGGTTACATGCGTTTTATATACATTTGGAGGCCCATGACAAGGACAAATTAACATTATAGTAGTTGAACTTTTCTTACATGCATGAAAAAGAAAAAGAAAAAGGTGACAGCCAGTCAGTTGTACTGGTAATAAAGCACCGAAGCCATTACTGTGGAAAGGTCAGGAGATGGCAGAAAAAGCTGAGATGTATGCTTGTATCAGCCCTTACTGTGGAAGAGGTTACATGCTTCAGTTTCATATTTGTTTGGGTTTGGGATTTTTTGTTTTAGTTTTAGTTTTGTTATCAGATGGGATGGGAAGGGTTGAGACAGGGGATACATGAAGAGCATGTGAGTAAATATTTAAATCACCACCAGAGCAACGCAACAGCTAAAATAGCTAGACCTGAGAATTATTGGGATCTTCCTTTATTCCCACAGTAGTTTGACTAATATTTTGTGCCTTTAAAAAGAAAAGGGGGAAAAAGAGATAAAGGGAAAAAGGAAATGGAAAAAGGACTGTTGCTGAGGGCTTGGGTCTACCTGTTTTTCTCATTTGGTGTTCCAGGTGAAGATTGCATATGTGAACTTTGTCAATCATTGCTATGTGGACACTGAGGTAGAAATGAAGGAAATTTACACCAGTAACCACATATGGAAATTATTTGAGAACTTCCTTGTTGATATGGCAAGGGTAAGTGTTTTGTGATCATTTATTATCACATGAACCCAATTAAAAGGCAGCATGTGGGTATGTGATTTTTGCTTAAATGTGTATGTATCTATAAGTCTTTTCAAATACACCAGCCAATACACCAACACACTTTATAGAAGGAAGTGGTCAATGCACAAGCATTCAATATGAAGGCTCCGTTCCTAAAAAGCCTACCATGGCAAAGACATAATGCAGGGAACAAAAACTACGCTGGAAATTTATTATACTGAAAAGGGAAATACTGCAAGGCTTAATAGCAGCAAAATTGTTCAGAACACCTTTTTGCATATGCTTCTCCCGAAATGGCAGTGTGATTGTTTATGACTGCAACTAAAATTATTACCAGGGAAACGCAAGTGTCCATGCAGAAGGTATGGAAGCAGGAGTGAGGATATAAGACATTTTATACAAGATGAGAATTTTGCAGATTCAGAATCCTAATATTCTGCTCCTAAGAGTTGTTTCTATTTAACGGGAAATCAAGTCTGGCAAGGGCAGCGTAGGACTAACGTTCAAATTAGACTTAATATGGAGGACAGTTTGTATCTCTGTGGTAGTTCTTAAAGTTCTTACATGACAGTTCCAAGTCCACATGTGAAATAAACATCAGTTTTTTTTCTGGTAGCTAATACTGTGCATGGTGAAGGTGGTTCACTTCCCCTTGACCTATTAGACAAGTACATCTTGCATCTTTTAACATGATTACCATATATACTCCAGTATGTCGCCCTGCATATAAACCGAGACCTCTAATTTTACCCCCTAACTGGAAAAATGTATTGACCCAAGTATAAGCCAAAGGTGGGAAATGCAGCTGCTACAGTAAATTTCAAAGATGAAAATAGATACCAAGAAAATTACATTAATTGAGGCATCAGTAGGTTAAACATTTCTGAATATTTATTTCAAAGAAAAACAGCAAACTAGCCACTAAGAAACCTGATTTGGGGTGGTGGTGGAATTGGTTCGTTTGAAATGTACTGCTGCAGGGGAGCTTTGTGGGTACCATGGACTGACAGAAATATGAACAAGTGAGTCTTAGATCAAGTCTTTACTTAGACATAGTGGAACTAGAATAAGGTGCAAAAGAGAGGGATTAAATGATTACTGGCCTGGGGGACCTCCCTTAGGAAGCAAGGCTAAAACATTTGGGGCTCTTTAGTCTGAAAAAAAGGCACCTGAGGGGGAATATGATTGAGATGTACAAAATAACAGGCATGAGTAAAGTGGATAGAGGGACACTCTTCTCCCTCTCACAAAATACCAGAACTAGGGGACATCCACTCAAACTGAGGGTTGGGAGAGTGAAAACAGATGAAAGAAAATACAGGAAGCTTGTTTAAAAGAGATATAGAATTTCTTTTTTTAAAAAAATTTATTTAAAAAAACATATACAAATTACATGAAAAAGACAAACATCAACAGTGCACCCCTTCACCAATAGGATCACTTTTCATATTTACATTCGTCATCCTCCCCTCCAGAACAAAATCGATTGTTGCGCGGAAACCTTACCCTTATCCCGTACAAGCACATATTCAATAAATCTACCCCATATATCATAGAAAATATCTTTTTTTAACTCTCCTTTTTTAACCTTGAGAGAACAAGTCAATTTATCATTTAAAGCAATATTCCATACTTCATTATACCATTCTTCTAAACATAGTTCATATTTAGATTTCCAATTTCTAGCAATTATTAATCTAGCTGCTGTCAACAAATTCATAATCAACTCTTTAGTTTTAACATCATAATTTTGATCCACAAATATTGATAACAAAGCAATATCAGATTTGGGCTCTATAGTCATTTCTAATATTTCACTTAGTTCTTTAAAAATACTTTTCCAAAATTTCTGTGTCTTTTTACATTCCCACCACAGATGATAAAAGGTACCAATCTCATTATCACATTTCCAACAAAACTTGAAAGAATTTGCATTCATTTTATTCAATTTCACTGGCGTCAAATACCATCTTAAACTTATTTTAAAGAAATTTTCCTTTACTCTAACAGACATAGATCTAAGTATTCTCATTCTCCATATTTTAGCCCAGTCTTCTTCTCTTATTTCTTTTTTAAAATCTTGTTCCCACAATAATTTCACTCCAGATCCTCCTGTATTTTCATCTAAATCCGAAATAATTTTATATAGTTTACTAACAATACCTTTTACCACTATTTCCTTCTGAGTATCCTCATACAACAATAAGAGTTCTTCATATTTTGTGTACTCTCTGCATTTATTATTTTTCTTTATCCAAATATCAGTCCATTTCTTTAATTGTATAAAATTAAACCAAGATATATCCCTACCTTGGAGAATTTCCTTCATTTGTACTTCCCCTCTCATCTTACCTATCCAGTCTTTCAATCTAATCACTTGTTTATCCCTAAATACTTTTTTGAAAACTTTCAAATTTGTAGGGAAATTCTCCATTTCGGTTACGGATCTCAATGGAGAGTCTGAGGGACATATTTTTTTCTTATGTAGATACCATGCATTCAACATAGATCTAAGAAAGGGGTTATTAATCTCATTTAACTTTATTTTCTTAATAGTGCCGAATAAATATTTTTCAATATCCTCCTTTATTTCTGATGATTCCATTTTCCACCATATTAATCTTTCTGGACTAAACACAATATCCCCAATAAACCTTATATGATTTGCTAAATAATAATTTTTAACATTCGGTAAACCTATACCACCTTTATTTTGGGCCATATACCAATATTTTTGTTTATTCTAGCTTTCTTACCACTATTACAATAGTTATTAATTAAATCTTGCCAAAATTTAAAGTCATCCTTACTTAACTGTATCGGAAGCATCATAAAGAGAAAATTTAACTTTGGTAAAATTTTCATTTTCATCAATGCAATCTTCCCAAACCAAGAAAGTTTTAGACTTGAATATTCTAACATTTTATTCTTAATTTCTTTCTTTAGTTTACTATAATTAAATTCCTTTAGTTTCCGTGTGTCCTTTACTAATTCTATACCTAAATACTTAATTGAGTTACTTATCTTACATCCGTAATTATGGGTAAACACTTCTTGTTCTTCCTTGTTGTGATTAAACAGCATCACCTGAGATTTCTGCCAGTTAACCCTCAATCCAGATACTGACCCAAATTTCTCCAAATGATATTTAACTCTACCCATACTCTCTAGTGGATTTTTAATTGTCAATAAGGAATCATCTGCAAATAAATTAATCTTTACTTTATTATCAATACCTAATCCGCTAATTAACTCATCATTCCTTATTTTATCCACAAACATTTCAATCATTAAACAAAATAGAACTGGGGAGAGGGGGCAACCTTGTCTAGTACCTCGGCCTAGAGATATCCGATCTGAAATCCCGTCATTAATTATTATCTCAGATGTATTTTCAGAATATAATTGATCTATCACCCCTCTAAATTTCATTCCAAAACCCCAGTTTTCAATCAATACTTTTAGTGTTGGCCATTCCACACAATCAAAAGCCTTAAATATACCAGAACTAGGGGACATCCACTCAAACTGAGGGTTGGGAGAGTGAAAACAGACGAAAGAAAATACAGGAAGCTTGTTTAAAAGAGATACAGAATTTCTACCTTGCCTTGAGTCCCAATGATTTTAGCTATGTTGGAAGAGGAGAGGGATGCTGCAGGAGGGCGTGTCGTGGTGTTTTGCCCACAGCTCCCAGAATCCCAAGTCTGTATTGCCAGTGGCAAAGGACTGTGGGAGTCGTAGTCCAAAACATCAGTCTTCCTTCACATGTTGACTGTGAGCTGGTTCAATAGGCTGCAAGAGCTACCATTCCCGCCTACATAATCTGCATATGGGAGACCTCCCATGATTCCATGAGCACTAGTATTTTGATACTATGCCATTTTTTTAGCTAATTTAGATAAATTTTATCAAGCAGTATCAGTCAGAAGACTTTTATACACTCAGATCAACTGCTTGAAAGGCAGAGGAAAATTGCTCATCCTAAACTCAATGTACACCAGTCTAGAAGCCTTATCGGGAAATACCTGCTTTTAGCTATATCTTTGTTAACTTGCTTTTGCCGTCTTCACATGCAAAGCAAGTTGGCAACCCTAAGTAATTCAGCCTCTGAGGCTGAGTAAAGTCTCTTTATTGCTGTTCAGTACTAGTGCTGCCTCTTCCATCCCTCAATTTTTTGTTGACCCATGTATAAGCTGAAGGCAATTTTTTCGCCCAGAATTAGGTCTAAAAAAATTTGGTTTATATTTGAGTATATATGGTATTTAGAATTAAGGATTCTGAAGTTCTTCAAGTGAACCAGATCCCAGATTCTCTGATCGTTGTTGTGGAGCTGCATTGGGTTCTTGTTAAGGAGAAAGGTAGGATAAATGAATATTTTAAATAAATTTTAAATAATAAACAGTTTCTCTAAAGATCTTGGCTTATAACCTTATGGAGCATCAGCTTGTAGGTCTAAATGCTCAGCCACTTTTTGATATGTTTACGAAGTAGGAAAGAAGCTGTTTTTCATATTTTTATTATGAGATGAAGGCTTTGTGCCTACCATACTAATCTGTATCTGAAAGTCTTTAGGAAGCCCTTGGGAAAACCCACACAATGCTCCCATGTGTCACTTATTTAAACTGCTGGGTAACTGAAACTAGATATCAATTTATAACTGAGGGACATTCAGTGTTTTAAAAGTTCCGATTTAGAGAGGGACATTTGCTGCCTCTGATAAATTGCGAGCACATCCTCATAAAAGCTATATTCATGAACCTCTTTTTGCCTTAAAAGTAGAAACATAGTATTATAATGCAAGACTGTGTTGCCAAAAATTGTCACTTCGTTTTGCATCTCGTTTCAGTGCTGCTTGCGGCTTTCATACTTTGGCTTGCATTTGGGCCCTGCAGTGAGATTCCACCACCACCACCACCACCCAAAAAGCTCTTAACGGTTTCATTTAATCCCCTCAGAGCCCTCTTCCCCTTTTCCTAAATAAGCACTAGTAAAATAAAATGCCCCTGTTTCTCTTTGCAGGTGTTGCTCTCTCACCCTTTCCTTCGGTTTCCCTGTTGGCAGCACCTTGTCATTCCCTCTCCTCGCCCCCCTGGCTGGAAGAGACTGCCAGACGTCCTTTCTTCTGTTTAGGCCTCCGACTTCGGGATTCAGGCTACCTACATTTTCAAGGCTATGGGGCTTATTTATTCACAGCAAGCTGAGGCGAGGAATGCATGGGAGAGATTTGCTTTCCACACTAGAAATACACCAGTCCTGCTTTGCTCTTAGGTCTCTAAGAAAGCTTTCGGTCTTATGAATAAAAGTTGCAAAAGGTTTCTAAGCATGTAGATAGTGAACTCTTTGGCTACTGCAGGCTCCAGTTATTCTCCTCCTCTCTGCTTTGTCCTTGACAAGACAGGCAGGTTTGGGAATGTCTTTTCTAAGGGCAGAATTCTCTTCAGGCTGATTGGTACATTCTGTGTCTTGACATTCCTATCCTATATGCGTTATAAAATGGGACTTTATTCTAAGCAGGCATT
The DNA here is from genome assembly GCA_023846285.1 of Phrynocephalus versicolor. NCBI lineage: Eukaryota > Metazoa > Chordata > Lepidosauria > Squamata > Agamidae > Phrynocephalus > Phrynocephalus versicolor. The sequence goes on from JAHTLZ010003305.1 coordinate 4,082,442, forward strand.
ATGCTAAGGTTGGAAGCTCTACAGTCCATAAGCTTTGCTGTTAAGGCTCAGATGCTAACTTTTCACCCAATCCTTAGTACAAAATATATGTATATCATGCCAGATTCTAGGAATGTGCTTCTACAAGGGTGATGAAAAAGCCAGGGTCCGTATTCTCAGGAACCACTCTGCTCTCCAGGTAGTGGTCCAGGAAACTGAAGGAAACTGAAAGTGAAGTGACAATGAGGCTTGGGTGCTCCATTTAGAAGCACTTGGGATCTATAATAAAATAATGAGGAATGTACAACTGAGGAAATGCTGTAGCCATCCCATTTGTCAAGCACCATTTCTACCAGGAGAGAGGCTCCATGGGAACTGGTTTTAAAGGCTTCTTTTATATATCCATATACTGTACAACACAGAACATGTGCTTTTACATATGTACATCATTCTCCACAGCACATATAGATTTTTACTATGCAGGGCTTTATTGACAGAGGCAATTGCGCAGGCAGCACCTGTGAAATGAAGTATGGAAACACTGCTGCCAGGGAATCCGGGATCAAAAGTAGGAACCTCATGGTCTGAAGCTTCAAGAGCTTGGTTTGCTCGAATGCAGCATGCAGCATCAAGCCCTTGAAATGCCTAGAGTCCCTTGGCTATGCTTTCGAAGAAGGCATTTCTGCAGCTGACTGGCATAAAGTCATACCTGCATATATTCTCGCATTTCCCTAAATTATGGTTCCTTTTTTATTTTTTTATGTTTTAAATTTTGCTGACAACAGCATCATATAAATTTGAAGTGTGCACATTGTGAAGCATAGCAGTGTTGTGATTTGAACATTACTCAGTTGTAAACTGAGTTAGTTTGCTTTAAAATATGGACCAAAGAATTATCACTAATAGCTTTGTTCTCATGTTGAGCGATTTCTTTTCCCGAAAACATGGTGAGCGCATAGGGACTGTTATTCCTACTCATTCTTCATATGGTCACTTTATCTACTGTAGGTGTGCAACACAACCACAGACAGAAAACATGCAGACTTAGCTCTGGAGAAATATGTTACTGAACCAGTAATGAGCATAATTAGTGGCTTCTTCAATTCTCCATTTTCAGACAACAGCACAAGCCTCCAGGTAAGAACAAAGATCTCTGTAATAAATGTGGTTTTTGATTATGATGTCATTGTTGTGCATGCAAAAAACAAAAACAACAAAAAACCAAGTTAACACATGTGTTAATTCTTTGTAATATTTATGTCATTGTACCATATGTTCATCTAAAGACAAGGGCTCTCTCTCTCCCCCCCCCCTTTAAAGAAAAATGTACAGACCTGTCACTTTCTCATTGCACTTTGGGGTGTTTCACATCCTCATAGAAGTCTATGTGACCAAAACTGTCATTCATTGGATGGCCAGAATCCTGGTGCATCGTGTGAATGACATCACTGCCATCAGTAGATTGCTGCTAAGTAAAAAGGTCCTGCTTTGATTTTGGAATATGTGTGGCTTATGCATAATAAATTCAGAGTCATGTGCAATCCCAAATCACAACATAACTCTTCAAATAGGAGCAATCTCTTGCTCCTGGTGATCTTACTCTGGCCGCGTTGGCAGAGGTACATGACAGAACGTTGGCATGTATGGTTTATTCATTTTTTTTAAAAAAAACATCCTCCCTTTCAAGATATAAAAGCCAAGGTATCCTGCACATAGTTGGTAGAGGGATAAAAAGCGGCAGCTAAAAGTCCTATTTCTAGAGTAGCTACCTCCAACATGGTGTTTCCTCCTGGTGTTTGGTATGGCAACTTCCCACAGGCAGGATGGCTAATGATCTTTTTCCAAGGAGAAAGGCAGGGTAAAAATACTCTAAAATAAATAATAAACAAAATGCATAATAATCAGGATGGTGGGGAATGTCAGATTAACAGTAAAGTTCTAAGTTTTGCTGATCTAGGTATAGAGTTCTCCCTGTAAGCAGAGCCGGCGCGTCCATTAAGGTGAACTAGGCAGTTGTCTAGGGTGCCAAAATGGACAGAGGGCGCTGGCCAGCCTGCTGACCCCCCGCCACCCCCCTGCCGCTGGCCACTGCCGTCCATCCCCCCGCCGCCCGTCGCCGTCCGCCCCCACGCCCATCGCTGTCCCCTGCCATCCGCCTCCCCCTGCCTCCCCCCGCCCCACCCCCCGCCACCACTGCCCACCCGCCCCCTGCCCTGCCCCACCCCCACCCCTCGCCTAGGGCGCAAAAAAGCCTAGCGCCGGCCCTGCCTGTAAGTGGACATGGAAATCACCCTATACCAGGTCAAAGTATTTTTTCCATGAATCATGAATCCACTCTGGCTGGTCCCAGCCACTCTAAGGCTACTGGCAGAAATCAGTCCCATGGCTTCCTCCTCCATTTCTCCTCAGCATTTTTCTTAATTTGAGAGGCCAAGAATAAATCTGGCACTCTCTATTACCTGCCAAGTAGACTGTTCCAGATTTGTTCTTGCTCTATCACTGCTAGAAGCCGAGTCTGCCCATGCGGTTATTTCCTCTTTCCCTCTTTCCTAGGCCATCAGTTGCCAGAAATCTGCCAGGGAATGTCAGTCATGAGGGAGTGACTGTCCCAAGCCAGATCCCTCAAACGGCTTCCCCTTGGCATTTCATACAATATTATGACCATGTATTTTCTTGGCACATTACAGGAGGCTTGGTCTTACAAGGGTATAAAAACCCTGCTACAGAATAGGGAATATGTGCACCGATAGCTATTGTGCGGGGGTTTTTTTGGGGGGGGGGCTATTTGGCCATGTTCAGTGCACTCTTCTCTTCTGCCAAAATAAATACAGTATGTGCCAAAATAAATATGGAGGAAAAGAGAGATCAGGAATGTGAAAATGTTACATAGTGCAAATGACTAATGTCGAGATGCAACCAGAGAAATCAATGATTAATTAGATCTTTTGGAGTAAAGCTCAGCAAAGCCAAGTTTCATTGACATTATTCCAGGGCCAGGTATTTCCAGATTCCTGGATAGGGCCCTAGCAGCTATGATAATTTGGAGATATTTTATATGGTATTATTCAAAGCATTTGCATTCTGAAGAAAATCGAGTGGAAATGTGATATGTGAGGGGAAAAAATGAAGGATAATGCATGTATTTTTGCGTTGTGTCAGAACACAGAATAGAGAGTACAATGTATGTGTGTATTGTGTCAATACAGTCGTGACTGACTCTTCATGACTCCATGTCCATGGAGTTTTCCTGGCAGGAATACTGGAGTGGTTTGCTAGTTCCTACTCCAGTACTGGGAAGCAATTTAAAATATAAACAGAGCCTTTTATATCATTTTGTTGTGTTGTGCTTTCAGACACACCAGCCTATTTTTATTCAGCTGCTGCAGTCTGCGTTTAGAATTTACAACTGCACCTGGCCCAATCCAACACAAAAATCTTTAGTGGAGTCCTGTATCAAAACGTTAGCTGAAGTTGGTAAGTGAGATTAACTCTTGCTTTCACTCTTTCATTTATCAGTGACCTCAGGCAGTGGGTCCCAACATCCAGCCGCTTTCAGCATTAGCCTGGGTTTTTGGGACCTGCTGTCCAAGAGCACGTAGGTTACCCAAGGATGGGAACCTCTGACCTACAAGGTCATTATCTACTGATTCACTTACCCATGGTCTGAAAATATTAAAAAGAAAAATCCAGAAAGTTCACCTGTTGTGTGGATTGTTACAGGGTGAAGTTGATGTTTGGGTGAAAACTATTGAAGACCTGGTGGAGTTTTATAAGGGATTCCTCTCAGAAAAATGTCATCAATGTATCTCATATAGAGAAGTGGTTTCTGGGTGCAGTGGTTAAGAAAGCGTTGTTCCAGGTCAGTCATGAACATGTTCATGTACTGTGGGGCCATAAAAGTGCCCATTGCAGTTCCATTAATCTGGAAGTAGTATTTATTGTCAAAAGAGAAATAGTTGTGTGTGAGCACAAAGTCACAGAGGGTGGTGATTATGTTAGATTCTTCCTTGTTTTGGGTGATGTTTGTAATAGCTTGTAGTCCATCTTTGTGTGGTATGTTGGTATAGAGAGCCTCTACATCCATTGTAGCTAGGATGGTATTATTGGGAAGGTTCTGTGTGGACTGAAGTTTCCTTAGGAAGTCTGTGGTGTCCCTTACCTAACTGGGTGCATTAGTAGCATAGGGTTTGAGAACATTGTCCAAGTATCCAGATACTCCAACTGTGATCATGTTGATGCTTGATACAATTGGTTGATCAGGGTTACCTTATGTATTTTTGGTAGAAGATAGAAGGTTGCTGGTTGAGGTTCTTGTGGTGTATTCTGCAGGATTTGTTCACATAGTTTCATGAAATGTATGTGAACAAATACATTTCATGAAAGACCAGGGAGGTCTTTCATGAGGTTCTGTAATTCCTTTTGGTATTTGGTGGTTGGCTGTGTGGTTAGTTACTGGTAGAATTTGGTGTTAGTTGTCTTTGGGCTTCCTGCGTGTAGCTTGATTTGTCCATGATGACCACAGCACCGCCCTTGTCAGCTTCTTTGATCACCATATTGGGATTGCTCCTGAGGTTGTGTATAGCATCATGTTCCGTTTTTGTGAAGTTATATGTTAAGTGTGGTTCCTTGTTGATAATCTTAGTCCTGGCCTGGTGGCAGAAACATTCAATGTAGAGGTCAAGTTCTTTGTTGCGGCCTTCTGGGGGAGTCCAAGTGGAATTCTTTTTTGTGGTATTGTGGTGCAGGTGGAGTTGTATTAGTATCCTCCTGTTGTTGGGAAGGATGGGAAGGATGGGTTTGTCAAAGATGAATTGGATGTTGAAACAGGAAGCCATTGTGTCTTCCTCCCTTTTCAGAGGGATGTAGGGAACAGCTGTGGAAGAGGGAGAAGAAACTGTCCAGAGCCTTGAAGGTACTTAAAGGTGTGTGTGGGGGGACTTATTTAGTACAATAAAAACCATGTTGGTGGCAGTTCTACACGATTCTAGCAGTTCTTAATAGCCTCACCTCTGAGAAGCATTGTGAGTGGACTGCAAGCAGAAACCAAAGACTTTTTAAGGGGGGATTTGAAAAGAAAAGAATATGTGTAGGCAGACAGTTGCATTCGATGATACCACCTAATGTTATATTCCCCCTGAGAACTGAAACAGAGAGGGCATGCTTTTCATGTTTATTTGATAGCTAAGTTGCTTGCAAGCAGTGGTGTTGTGAAGAGTTTCGAGTTGTTGTTGTTTTTTGTTTTTTGCTCTGACAGTTGCCAGAACAATCACAGTTTTGTATCTCAGCATCACTGGTATCTTTGAAAAAGTAATTGAAAAATCTTAATGGGTTTATCTTGCAACTAACCTGGTGCTTTACACTTAATCACACCTGCAAAGTTGTCCTTCATTTTAGAACAGCAATTCCCAACCTCAGGTAATCCACGTGTTCTTGGACTGCAGTTTCCAGAAGCCTACATCACCAGCTGTGCTGACTGGAGCTCTTGGGAGTTGTAGTCCAAGAACACTTGGGTTACCTGAGGTCTGGAACCACTGATGGTTTGTCCATCAGAAGTCCAGATACGATAGAATTTTCAGATAATTATGTTCTATTCTAAACTCTGTATAAGTTGTAATTTTCCAGTATAACCACTGTGGAAGATATGTGATGGCTTGGCATTATGCGAAGAAATTTCATTCTGTTACACACCACGTGACAATTGTTATGCCTTTGGGTAATCGATTGAACCATTTTCTGAAAGGACAGTTGTTGTCCTCTTTATGGGGTGGATGATGAAGGGGAAGGGAGGGCAGGGGAAATGGTGGGCAGCAGATTAGACAGCTCAGTTCAGTCTTGGTTAAAAGAGACAATGGGTTTATCACATTTCAGGTTTGTTTGTTTCATAAACCAAGTACAAAATTAGATCAGAGTTTAACAAACATGGAAACGAAGAGTGAAAAACAACTATCTATGACTGCTTATTAACCATAACCTATTTCACAGTCATCAATGTAACATGTCTGATGGTTTTCTATGTGTGACACCTTATTTACTCTTTTGTGTGTCACATTCCGGATACATGGCATTTTGAAATGGTTACCTCCTACAGCTCCACACATTGTAGAAATTTGAGGTGTGGAAGTGTAGGAATTTGAGAACAATGACAATAAGAGAACAGCTAGAGGATAATGCCAATTAGGGATGGGCATGAAACAGAAAAATAATGTTTTGTTTCGCCCTGCCCTTCTGAGGGTTCCTGCTGAGCTGTCAATGGCTGGACCCCTTTAAACCTGGCCAAGTCGGTACCAGAGGGTACCCCTGGTGTCAACTGGGCCAGGTTTAAAGGGGTCTAGCCATTGACAGCTCAGAAGGAGCCCTCAGAAAATGATGGAACGAAACGGTTTGTTTCAATGCAAAAATGACTGTTTCGTTTCATCTATAATGAAATGCTGCTTCCTCATTTTATTTCATTTTGTTTCCTTACATAACGAAACAACAAAACAGCATTTTGTTTTTCATTTCCTGCCCATCCTTAATGCCAATTTTAATCTTGACAGCAAATGTTCAGCTGAAGCATTTCAGTTTCGGAACAATTCCACCTCAAGGAGAACCCTAAAGGTTCTAGTTCATATGGGCCTCCGTGGAAATGTTATTAATCTTTGCTGCTGGCTTTTTGTGCCCTGTCTTGTTTTAAAAGTTCTCAGTGCACCTTCAAAGGCTTTCCAGATGGGAGCAACAAAGGAACATGCTTGTAAATAATTTAGTGTGATACTTTTAAAAGAACTTGACACATGCTGAAGAATAAAGCAGCTTATGACAATTAAAAATAAATATTTATTTTCATATTTAGTTTGTCACTATTTCAAAACATGAACATGTGTTTCATGTTGATTTTAAATAATGAAATGTGAAACAAATGAAAGATAAATTTTCTATAAGCTACAAGGAAGTTAAGCAGTCAAAAGTTTTGTTTACAGCTTAAAACTTCAACTGTGACCTCTGACAATTGACGTGCTTCTTAATTACAAATAGAATTATACATTTTAAGAATCATTCAGAACAAAGGAACATTCCCCCCTGCTGCTTTCTTTGTGATAATTTTAATTAGCTAGAAGTCTTTGTAAATCTGTGGACCTTGAGGCTACTCAGCAGCTGATAGAAGGAAGTTGCTCACTTCAAATAGTCCTGGGGAGCTCATGATATTCTTAACATTGCTACTCCCACACTCTACATGAAACTCTACATGCACAAAACATTTAAATGGGGGAGGAAGAGAATTAACAACATTCTTTTCTGCTATGACATACCAGTTATGCAAAAAAATGGGGCATAAAATTGAATTAATAGGCTATTATAGCCATTTCTGTATTGGTTGTGGTTATAAGAGGGCAAAGACCAGGGATAGAAATGCCTGCCCTACATGTACTATAATGTAGTTAAAAATAACATTTTAGTAAAATGAAACAGCAGGAACAAGAAAAGAAAATAATTGTCAGTCATACCGTGGATATTTTGAAAGATCTGAGTACAGTATTTTGACATAGCCAAAAACTAATAAAATAACTGACAATGAAGGAGAACAAATGACTGCAGGAATTATCTTATGTGGTTAGAAAATGTATTAGTTATTTAAAGCATTTTGTTCCATAGCAGAAGGGTTCCTTGCAAGGGGAATAGAAGTAAACTGATGCATGCAGTATGTGTAGTTCTCTACCACTTCCTCTACTCAGGTCTGTCTGTCTGTCTGTCTCTCTCTCTCTGTCTCTCTTTCTTTCTTGTACTCAGGTATTCTGTTAAAAATTCATGGGACAAGACAGTGTATGTATTCAGCTCTGAGACAGTGGTTATCAGGTAGTTTGCAAAAATAGGTGGAATAAGTAAATAGCAGTTTGCATACCTTTCAGACAGGGTATTAACTGCTGCCATCTGTTCTGATTTAAAATAACCAAGGGGAAAGTGCAAGCAGAATTATGTATGAATTAATTACTCTAAATGGGGTATTTAGATCTTTTTTTTAATCAGACCACTCTTAACTCCCATCACATATGCACGTTACACAAGATAAGCAATTATTTCATTTAGTGACTAAATTTTAGTCCATCCTTTTATGCTGTTGTTCAAGCTTAGAAGTTCTTAGGGAAAGATAGTTTCCCCATTTTAACAATGCACATGTTGGGCAAAGAGTGTCTGCAAAGGTCATTTAGAAAACAAACAACATAGCTTTGTGTGTGGAGAAAGACTGACATTATCATGAATAAAAACTTCCCTAATTTCTTAGAGCATGCTAAAAAGCAGAGGTAGACCCACCCCAGTGAACAGACCAAACAGACACACAAAAATTTCACGAGTCTAGCTTTTTAAAAACCCTTTAAAGTAACACTAAATGATTGAGTTTTCACCATGGTTTACCCATCATGCCATCTTCAGGATTACAAAATGGCAAATGCAATGTAGTCATCATTTTATGGGTCTTTTCAGTCTGTTAACTGAGATTGGTCTACCTCTGAATTATCATAGATGTGTCTAGATGGAATTTTGAATCTTGACCTCATCCCTCTGGACTGGCTCACTTAAGATTCAGACATAACTGATGTGGAATCCATAGTCTCTATGTCCAACAACAGGATTTCCTCAGAGAGATATGTCCCAGTAATCAGATAATTTCATGTTCACAATGACTAATCACAAAACTAGATTAAGTGTGTTATACTAGTCTTACATACATTGTGCTTTTTATTCCAATTCTACACTGCCCAGAGTTCTACAAAAAATGTGATAAATGTATATCTGGTTGTACCTTCACAAAATAGTACTGCAGGTGTAATGGTAAATTCTGTTGATTACAACAACAACAACAACAACAACAACAACAACAACAACAACAACAAC
>JAHTLZ010003305.1:4097340-4126794 GCA_023846285.1 Phrynocephalus versicolor
CAGGAAAAAACTTTTAAACTCTCCTGGGTCTCCCCCCCACCCATTCCCGGGCCAAAAAGCAGGCAGAAAAATGCCTGCTTGACTAAGGGCGCAGGGCACCTACCGGAGGGATTGTTTCTGGAGGGAGGGTCCCGCCTCCCCCCCGTCCTGGGCAGCCGGACTCGAGTTGCCATGCCATGCGGTGTGGGCGGGGGATCCAAAATGGGGCGGTGAACGCAATATTGTTTTTGAAATCGTGGTCCAAAAACACAAAAGCACAACAGAAACACGTGGAAATTTATAAACTGCCAGATTTTTCACAGTAGCAGTGGGTTTTTTCTTGCAACAAAATGTCTCTCCTCTCCTCCTCTGTCCTCCATTGATTTTATTTTATTTTATTTTTTTTACACCTGCACAGTGCGCAATGATGGGCTGGCCCAGTAGCCTGGCCAGCCATGTGGGAGGGGACGACCATGCAAATTTTTGGAGCCATCCCACCAATCGCATGGCCACTTGGCCACTGAGACTTCTGGGATGTGCCAAAAAGCCCCCTAAAACCTGCCCTAGCCCCCTAACCCCCTAACCCTAATCCTTGACTCCTTACCCATATGTCACAGACTGTCTTCTTAGTGGGTCAGAGAGGCACCCAGAGGTGCAACCCAATAGCCCACCGTAACCTTACCCGTCATTAGCCTAACCCTAGCCCTTGCACTAACCCACCTTAGCCCATAGCCAGATCTACTTGCATTGCACTACACGCAAGTACGATTCCCTTCTTTGTGGGACATGGCAGGTGCGACCCACTCCTTGGAGGGTTATACCAGTGGACCAGGTCTCACTGTCTGCAAATGGTATGCATATCCATATGGCTATGCATGCCATTTTGCAGCAGCAGGTGAGGAGGGGAGACCCCCATGTTGAGGGGTCTCTTGGAGCCTGCTGCTGCCCCTTCCTAGTGGGTGAGGATAGGAGGCACTCACGGGTGCCTGCAGGAGCCCACTTTCCCTTTATAGCGGGCCAGAGGAGGCACCCACCCCACAGAGGTGCCTCCAGGAGCCCGCTACCCCCCCCCAAAACCAGTATAACGACAACGAAAAAACGAAAAAACGAACCGACTAATTTTTGCGGTTTTTCGCGAAAAACGGAAACGAGCCGACACGGGCTGCCTCCGACACACGACAACTCGAAAACGTCATTTTCCCTAGTCGTGCCCATCTCTAATTATCACAGTAACTCCTTGTTTGGACTTTGGAACTGTAGCTATAGCTATTTAATTTTTTAAAAGTAGGCCTGGAAGTCCTGGTTATGGTAATTAGCTGTAGCTGTGTAAGTCTTTTGCATGAAGAATGACAGAGCTTTAGATTTCCACTGAAGGGTATTTTTTCTGCCAAAAGGGGACAAATATTTTTCTGTGTACAATTTCAAAAAGAAAGGGCATTGTCATTGTTGTAGGGCTGGCAGCCTGTGTTGACTTTTGATTTACTGGTATTCAGATTCTCTCAGAAGTATATGTGAGTTTAGCAAGTGTGATCTGCAATGAAATGTTGCTATATAGAGTGTTCATCCTTAAGGTTCACACCAGCCATTGTGCATCTATGGCCATTCTCTGGCTATGAGTTAGCGATATATCTGTTCTTTTGTTTTCACTCTGTTGAGTGTGCTGAGAAGGATCCTGGGCTCATGGCACCTAACTCCCAGGAATGGAACAATCAGGAACTATTAAGTATTCCTACTGCTGCCTTAATTCAGGAAGAATTCTAAATAGAAGACTTTCAGAAATTCTAAGGAGTCTTCTAATCTTCACCACCACGGTGGTGGTATTGGTGTTGCTGTTGATGGTGGTGGTGATGAAAAATTACCTATTTGTGGTCTAAACTGGGTATTAATTTAATTTACACTCATTGAAATTATACCCCATGTAGGAATGATGTTGCATTCAGTGCTGCATATTTGTATTTTTTATATTTATTGGCCTATAAAAGGCTTTGGGAACCAATCTTGGCTGAAGTGTTCAGTGCCAATTTGACAATTACATGTATAACATGCATAGTGTTATATACACTCTCTGCCCTGATGAGCTTGAAGTTCAAATCGAGATATTCAATAGAGGGAGAATAAAATGGTGTAAGTAAGAGAGAGCAAGGAAGTATATACTCTATTCAGTTGCTCCTGCATTTTAAGCAAGGGATGAGTTCCCAGGGATTGTGCCAGAGGCTTTATGGGAAAATTGCTCATGTCAGGCCACCAGGTTGGTTTCTGTCCATTCAGTATAGGTGTACAGCAGAAAATGAAAATGTTATAAAATGTCAGTTTGATTCTGTTAAATATGGGTTATTTTCAAGCCAGCTGTTGGGAACAGCAGCTTAGAACAAACAGCATCATTTTATCCCAGGCAGATGAAATGAGAGCACTAAACCATGGAAGTCCTCAGTTCACTGTGGCCCTGTAGATTACCTCTAGAGAGGAAGTGCTACAACAACCCCAAGCAGTCATTTTTCATTTGTCAGGTTGCCTGATTTCAAATGGCGGCTGCACCCAGTACACTCTCTCCCCTACTGTCTTCAGTATATGGGAGGATGCATTGTAAATGCAAGAAGGTGCTCCATACCACCATGATTATTCAGATCCTAAGGCTATACTGCAGTGGCAGATGCAACAATGTGAGCTGCCATAGGGAGCAGTTTCCTGTATGTGGAGGGCAGGTCTTGATTGTCCTTCTGCAGCTCAACTGCTCTCCCATTCAAAGGTAAGGAAGGGCACAGAGGATTTCTCAGGGCTTGCCCAGAAGGATGGTTTGAAGCAGATTGTAATACCACCTTTTCTTTTGCTTCACAATGGCATTGTTGCCTCTGCACATTCACATCCGAGTCTTTTTATCTTGGTGCTTTGGTCCACAAAGAGGACGCAAACAGCAACATTTTCTCACAACACACCATCCCCTCTCCTCCTCCTCTTCCTTTGCCAGCTTATCTGTTCTATTGTCTGCCCTTTTCATCCTCTTCCATTGTTCCCGTGGCACTTCTTTGTCCACCTCCCCCTTCCTATCGTGATTGCGAAGTTATTCCAAACTACAGTTTGGAGAACAATCACTGCAGTATTTATTTCTGTTGTGTTAGTGCCAAACCCATTAAAATCAACAGTGAGTTTAGTGCTAAAGTGACTTGCTCTTTGCATTCTGCTACTAAGTACATCCGATCTCGCCCGATTTTGGAAGCTAAGCAGGGTCAGCCCTGGTTAGTACTTGGATGGGAGACCACCAGGGAATACCAGGTGCTGGAGTAGGAACTGGCAAACCACTCCAGTATTCCTGCCAAGAAAACTCCATGGACATGGGGTCACGAAGAGTCGGTCATGACTGTAACGACACAACACACACACAAAACCCAAGGGAAGTTTTAGCACTAAGCAACTTCAGTGCTAAATTTACTGAGCTTAGTACTAAACATCCATTGCAAAATTTAAAAACGACAACATGGAGGTCTGGAAGTTGAGTCATGGCAGCCGGACTTCTTTTCTTGAGAGATTGAAACATTTTGTCAGACTGACGAAGCTGTTTGGATGAGCAGCGAAACGCTTCAATTTCTCAAGAAATGAAGTCCAGTTGCCATGACTCAACTTCCAGATAAACTCACCTGGATGACTGAAAATCTTCACAAACATGGATGAGCATTCAAACTGGTGAGAAGCAGGAGAGTTTACTGACAGCCTCGCATCACTGGGGATGTTGTGCGCTATGAACTGAAGTTATGCCCATCCAAGGTCCAATGGTACTGTATATTTAACCACACCATGCATTATTAGTACTGTACAAAACAATACTGAACATCCTACTATACTACTATAAAAATACAAACAAATCTCTGTATGCCAGGCTCATCAAAAAGAAGAGGGACAACATAGAAAAAGATTGGCTGCAACTGGCATAAACAATAATCAAAAAGTTGCCTGGATATTGAGACAATAGCAATATAATATGTGAAAAACCTGGAGTGTAAAGCAGGACGAGTGACAGCTTAGACAAGCCCTGAATCAGCTATTGAGTCTTTTTTTGAAAATGAGGTGAAAAGCTGTGATTCAGCTGGTTTGAGCAGATATAAAGTGTACTGGGTGTTGTGAAGCCATGATGTTCAGAAACCACTAGAGGGTGCAGATTTTACAGCAAGAGGCTCTTGATATTTCTACTTGCAAGCACGGACACTGGGTTTGTGTGAGCCAAAGCACCTTAAATGACCCCAGTTGTTTTCCTCCATGAAGAGAGGGATTGTAGCCATGGGTGCTGTTCAGAACAAGGGCGGTTTCTCCTTTATTAACCCCCTGAATTTGCCACTGCTGAAACATAGTGAATAGTGCAAAATTGTGATTTTGTTTATTCCTTCGCTTCACAAATCTTTCCCTCACTTTTCTTAAACAGGATTTGAACAAGGTTGAACCTTTGAAAATGTTGCTTATCTAACAATCTTTTGTGTATCTTCTCTAATTTATCCCAATACGTTACTTCTGATTGATTTGCACCTGTGGGTAACCAAATTAAGTAGTGTGCTTAAAATATAGATTGTATCAATGGCCCACCTGGGGATTGTTATTTTTATCCTCCAGTAAAGGTGTAATACTGGCAAATAAATAAATAAATAAATAAATAAATAAATAAATACCATAGATTTTCACTGAAGATAGCCATGCTATTTAATTTTTGTAATACTGAAATGGGAGGAGAAGAAATCTCCACACCGGAAGAGCAGAAATAAGGTGCAGTGGGCAACTGGGCCTTCAGCAAATGTAAGACCTCCTCCTGAATGCTGTTAAGTAGTACCAGGCAGAGAAAGTCAAGTGACTTCAGCCTCTGCCAGTTCTTTTATGGCTTGTGGGATGTTTTTGGCTGTTTGCACAGGAAACAGAAAAGGATTTTGGGGGGAGCAAGTTATTATATGATATCCTTTTCCTTGTATGGCAAGAGGACTGTTTTGTAACTTCTGTTCATCAATACACATGTTAAGACAGTGAAACAGACCACATGTGGAGAACTACCCCAAGCAGTCTGGATTATTCTTTAAATTAGCAATGGTTTCCCTGAAAGAAAATAAAATGTGTCAGTACCTCCTTTCCCTGTCTCAACTGATGGTCTAGCCAAAGCAAAAAACATGACTTCTTCATGTGCCACACACCCCTCCAAAGTTTGTTGGTAGCCCCACTAAACAAGGGGGTGCATGTGATAATGTGTAGCCATGAGAAATACGCATCCCAAAATCTAGTCAGTTGTTACCCATTTAAAACGCACATACTCCTGCACACCATATACGTACACATACCTGGGGAAGTTAAATTTATTTGTGAAAACTTGCATTGATTATTTGATTTTAGTGGTATAAATAAAGATATCAGCTCTCTGACTCTGGGATTGTGTAAAGGACCACACAGCTATTTCTGTTGGGTTTGGGTTTGTTTTGCGAATACCTAGAAAAACCCATTTCATCAACGTTGAGGAAAGATACTACATGGACTGATGGGGCTTAGACAGCGAGCTGTACTGCAACTGGGAATTACATCTACTTGCAAAACTCACCAAACAACACAATAATTGGAATTAATTTGGCTTTGATTGGCTGTTGACCTGGTGAGTTCACAAAATTATCCCAGCTTTGGGGTGAGGATGGTTGAGTCTCTCTGTGGCCTTTCTTTCCCCTTATCCCAAAGCAATAAGTAAACCCAATTTCCAGACAGTACTATGAGAAGGGCAAACGGGGGCTCATTCAGAGACAAACTCCTACCCTGGAGGTTGAGTGGAAAAGTGCAGCCAAGTGGCATTTAAAAATGCCTGCCCCCCAAACTAGCTGCAACCAGCTCTCAGCTCACTTTTAATTAACAAGCCCCATGCCTGGAAATTTCTGCCATGACCATTTTGAAACTTTCATTGTTTTTTTTTCTACCCCCTGCCTGAGGAAATGGATTTTACTCATGAAAGCTTGCAATGAATGTTTGCTTTCAGTGGTCTAAATAAAGGTATCAGTTCAACTTTTGGTAAATATTCACATCTTTCTTGCCTTAGCCAAATAAAAGAAGGTAAGGCCTCTTCCTCACATAATGGCTATAATCTGGGCCTAAGAGCTGAGAATAAATAATTTATCTTTTATTAAATTTCACTTATAAAATACAGTATTAGTAATTATTTCGTCTTGATTAGAATTCTGCAGCAACATCATAAAATACTAAAGTTTGCAGTAGGTTTCAGAAATCAACAGGCATCCTGATTAGAGCTTGTGTAGACTTTTAATTTCCAGACTCTCTCTTGGCAAGCATAGCTACTGCCTGGGCCTTCTGGGAGCTGCTGTCCGGAACTATAACTTTCTAAGGTCTGATGTTTTGATCATAGTTTTATTGACAGTATGTGCCTGTATTGCAGTTAGTAAGGAAAGTGTAGAGTTTACAGTCAAAATGAACTGTTCAAGAACAGAGTGATCCTTGCCACCACCATGCAATCCACTTCCCACTCAGGACTTAATCATTCTTAAAATCATTACAGTATTAGTCTTCCCATTTTTCTCCAGAAGTACATTTAATCTTCTCCTGCTGTGTATCTTTTTCCTTTTTGAAATATATACACCAACAATTTATCCCATACTGAATTAACATCATTACGTATTTTTCAGTCCTTTTCTAATTTTGATTTCACAAGTTAGTTGTCATTGATAGCCATATTCCATAACTCCCTATACCATTCTTCTAATATTATTTGGTTGTTGGATTTCCAATTTATTTATTATATTGAACTTTGCTGGCATTATATACCATCTTCAGTACACCTTATATCAATTCTCTTTTACCATTAATGACATATTTTTCATTATTATTTTATTCCACATTTTATTCCATATTTCTTTTAATTTCTTTATTAATATCTTCTTGCCACATCTCTTTTAACCTGCTCTCTTCACATTACCCTTGTATTAGCTGTTTATATATCATACTTACTGTTCCTTTTCTAGTTTCTTTATTCTCTATTCTCTATTTTCCTACTTTAATTTTCCATTCTTTAGTCCATTTTCCCAACTGTATAATATTTAACCAAGAAATTTCTTCTCCTAGATTGTTTTTTACATTTCTCCTATTTTGCATTTGTTTCATCCAATCCCATAAACTGCTGGGAACCCAAATGAAATATCTTTGTCTGCTAATATTAGATCTCTACAAGCAGGAAAATCTCTGAACTAATTAATATAGATCAAAATGTTTGCTGAGTGATGCATTTCAGATGTAGAAATCAAGCTTTGCAAAATATTGGATTTTTCCTCTCCAGAGACTTGAATAATGACATAAAGGATTGTTTGACACACCAGTGAGATTTTTTTGATGGAGGACAGAAGTTTTGCTTCTTGCAGCAAGGAAGATTCCCTCAAAATCTCAGCCTTAATGCCTGCCTAGTTCTGTTAAAACAGTTAACATGCTGCTGGATGAGCCATAGAGAAATTAGTAGCCAACAGCCCCTAATGCAGCTACCCAAGGAATGAGGGGAGGGGGAAAAGTAATAGCTCCATGTAACAGGAAGTTGCAGATTTTGGAGGCTAAGAAATAAAGCATGATCTGCTTTTTTATATCTGTCTCCCAGAAGGGGTTACATGAAAGAGGGTATTTTGGGGGATGTCAGTCCTACTGTGGAACCAACTCTCTTCTTCCATGGAGATTAAGATGTTAATGTGATAAATAAATAAAAATTGCAGTTGTTGCATACTTTGTGTTCTTTAAGCGATAAGAGGCTATAATGTCGGTTAGTGCTGTTCAGCAGTGGAATATGCTGCCACAGGATGGAGGGGTGTGGAGTCTCCTTTGGAGGTTTTTAAGCAGAGGCTGGATGGTCATCTGGTGGGGGCTACTTTGATGGGGGTTCCTGCATGGCAGGATGGCCCTCTTGAGGTCTTTTCCAACTTTATGATTCTATGATTCTATATCATGTGTACTTTGACATACATAGTTAAGCATAAGATGGGAAGAGGAAGTCTTTAAAAGCATATTGCCTGTGCAGTAGTTCAGTTGCAAACGGAATTATATTCATAGAGAACTCTTAATAACAACAATAATCATGTGAACACCCAAACTCCCACTCGGCATACCTAAATCACTGAGCTATCCAGTCAGCAGAGAATTCTCAGAGAACCAAAAAATGAATCATAAATAATAATAATACTATTCTGATCACATCTGTTGTGCATAGTTTTACTTTAAGAGAGCATATTTTTATTTTCTGTGGCCCCAGAGGCGAGACTTGAAGCAGTTATGAGGAGATTTCATTAGGAAACATCAGAAAGAACTTCTAGCTGGCAAGAGCTGTCTGACAATGGAATGGACTATCTCAAAAGGTAGAAGTTTCTCAACAGAGGTCGGATGGCTGTCTCTCGAGGATGACATAGTTATTGATTTCTTGCATCCACAAGGAAGTTGGATGAGATAACTTTTGACTAGATTAGACCAGATGACTTTACAGCCTTACTAGACAACTTTAGATCCTTACACTAGTGTAGGCAGTGAATGACATTTTGGGCAACAGTTATATAATATTTACATACATCACTTGTTTCAGGATCACTGGTCTCTGGAACTCCCTGCCAGAAGAAGTGGTGACAGCTGTCAGCCTTGACAGCTTTAAGAAAGGATTAGACAAGTTCATGGAGAACATGGGTATCAATGGCTATCATTATGGATGCCTAAGGACAACCTCCGGGTTGGAGAGATGGATAAGATACCTCTCAGTCCCATTTGCGGGGAATCATAAGTAGGTGAAGACATCTGCTTGGGAATACCCTGAAGCAGATGGTGAGCCACTGTGTGAGACAGAATGCTGGACTGGATGGGCTGTGTCCTGTTCCAGCAAGGATGTTTTTTTTTCTTATGAACAATACTATCTAATTTAATTTTCATTTGATGAGAGAAAATTTTGGACTTAAACTTCTTTGCAAAATGCTTTATTTACAAATGCAATGGGAAGATTGTGAAAACAAGACAATTCCTAGAATCAAATAACATGCTTTGATTCTCAGACTGCAATTTATAGTATTTCATATAACAATTAAGAGGCAAGACTATATATAGTTTGGTAGCTTACTACTTCTGTTGAAAGTTATGGGACGAAATAACTGACTTGTTGTGAAAGAGACAAAAAGTCTAAATTGAAACAACCAGGTATAAGAAACAGGGATAGCTGACACTTCCTTTCCCAAATATGTAAATGAATAGATGTTGGGAAGTATTTAGATCAGGTTCAAATATATTAAGAAACAAATCAATCACCAATAAATTGATTAGTCATTGCTAGCCAAACTAAGCCTGTGGAACATATCATGAACTGCTAACACAACTGCTTGCTGGCTGTACGACAACTGCTCAGCAGGGGCTAGATGAACCTCTTATTCTTACTTCCTGACTTGGTTGGCACATGTGATGAAGTGAAAGGGTACCAGTTATGCAGGCCTAATCTGGTGAAAGCTAGCTAATCTACAGGTGATATGGGGGCATTTCCTCTCATGTGCCTGGGCAGTTTCCTTTTTAAGAAGAAACACTGTCACGTTTTGTCACAGGCAGACAAGGCTCCTGAGTAGTTCTAGCAGCAACGTTCCTTGCTTTGCCAAGAGGCCTCTTACTAGCTGAGAGGGATGCCTATCTACAGCAGAGAAGGAGATGTAAAGGGGAAATGTGCATTACAAATGCAGTTGAAGGATTTACGTGTTCTCCCCTTCCTTTACACATACTGTACAGTACTTTTCCTTTCCCAAAAGGTAACCACATGCACATAAGAATATAAATATGTACCAACTGCTATCACTTTGATGTTGGAGAGACGCATGACCTGCACCAGGTATCTGCAAATGGCTCACAAATTGATATCCACTTATAATTTTTCATCAACATTTGAATTTGTCACTGGGCTCTTAGGAATTAAGGCTGGAAAGGGCCAAGCAGATGTTCAGGCAATACCTTCCCATGCCCCAATCTGTTCCCTAAACTCTCCTCATCCCATAATGCAGACCAAAACCATGGTCCGTGGGCACTCAAAGCTCTGGGGTTTCCTCAGCAATAATTATTTCCTGTATCAGATGGATTCTGAAAGAGCAGTCTCAAGTGAACGGCATTTCGGACTGTTCTCCTGCTGGATATGTCTTTCATTCAGCATCTAGGCATCGTTTGAGCTTAGCTGTCTCACCTTACAACTGCCGTTTAATACAAAGAGAGTCGGAAAGTAGCAAGACCTGCTCTGGTTCTAAATTAATCTGTAGCTGTGTGACGCTGGCACTATTTCTGTCGATGTTAACAAATTTATTACGGCTGCCTCCTAATGTGTTAGAGTGACAACCTCCCATTCTGCACTGCACCTCAGGGTGGCTCCAGAACCAGCAGTGAGAAGAATCTGATGTACTGTGTTAAGGACAGCCCATGAATATTTATGAGAGTCCTAGGGAGTTGCCGGGGAAAGGGGTGGGGGAGGGATCCCAGTATGATGCTCTCACATACCAATCCTTGATCTCCGTTTTAGGGCACCCAGGGTAATAAAAAGAGCATAATAGCCCCCATTCTAATAAAGTGGCTAGCTTGCACTGGTTACAGCCATGGGGACAGTTCCCGCCGCCCCCCTGCTCTTAACATAAACCCATAGGAGTGGAGATTTGCAGGGCAGAAATAGCTTTGAGGATTCAAGTCAGCCAAAACCATGTAGGTTGTTGGCATTAAGCTATCACATTGCATTTGGGATACTAATCCATTTTCTCCCAGTGGGCTTACTTTTGAGGAAACATATTTTTTTCCCTAGGGCTATCCATGCAGTAATATCCTCTTCTCAGATGTGCACTGTTTGCTGTAGATTTCACATTTGCTGAACAGAAGTGTAAATCTGAAATCTGTAGCTTGGAGCCGAGGGGAAGTGGGTTATAATGTGCAAAGGGTTGCAGCCATCATTTCCTTCCAGCTCCACCGTCTCTTACGACTTGAGTGGATAAATTTCTGGAGGGGAAGACCAAAATCAGAGTGGCGGGTGGTCCAAGAGGCTAATCCTGCTGAGGCAAGAGAAAGTGACTTACTCTAGGAGAAAGGAGATTAGTTCAAATAAACAGAAGCAAAAAGGGCTCCCCTGAGATGGTCAGTGGCCATGAACCACTGTGATGAGCTTCATAAACCAGTGCCATATTTACAGATCTCTTATAAATATTTATCATTTCTGGTGATTAATTGGTTACTCAGCATTAATATTCAGAAGCAAGTCCTGTTGAAATGAAGGAGGGCATATCCTTGTGACTAAATCTGAATAGGTTTAGGTTGAATGTTCCAGTTGTTTCAGTTGGTTACAAATGCAAGAGTCAATGCAGAGAACTGGGCAATGCCATTATTGGGAGTGTGAGATAATGTATTCTTTCCTCATGCACCCAGCAGCATGGAGGCAAAGAGAAACAAGGCTTGCTTTATTTGATAATTCTGGTAGGCAGAGTGTCCACATGCTCACTCCATGACGGTCTGCATATAGAATTTTATGCATTAGGGAAAAAAAGACAGAGTGCCTGCAGTTGCAGCATCACACAATGATGCATGATTTTTGCATACCAGTGTACATTATTCTGAGTCTCATCTGGCATGTGAAATAAATTAACAGTCTGACAGAGTTAATATGAGCAAGACTGCAATTTAGGGAACAATGTTTCCAAATGATTGGGGGCAGCAGGCGAGCAGAATAACTGGAGTCCTCTCCCCTTCCCTCTTTTGGAACTACTTCTAGAAAATCAAAGCAAATGATCCCCTCCATCCAAGATGTCATTGTGAAATTAATGCATGTTATGCTGAACTGTCTTTGGGCCTGCCAATGTTTTTCTAGGCTCTACTTCAGAAGCCACAAACATTGCTGGTCTTCATCTTAGACCTGTGACTATATGACTTGCCATCAATCAATCAATCAATCAGTCAGTCAGTCAATCAATCAATCAATCAACCAGTGAACCACACACAAACGCATGAAATGTTTTCAGAGAATGCAAATCTTAAGTCCGGTTCCGAATTTTTGTCCTACCAAGATACTAACATATTTAATTCCTAACATAGATAATTATATTGTTTGTTTATATCTTGCCTCCAGATATATGGAGGCTTGCAGATTCCTTAAGCCACAAGTATCCTTTTCTCCCTCACCTCCACCCCCCATGTACGTATTAGTCCAAATGCAGCTCTGCAGCATACACCAACACAACCCTCTCTTTCTTCAAATCTCTCCTTAAGTGTTTTCAATGAAGTCCTTAGTGCTTTTCGACATAACAACAGATTATAGTTCATCACAGATCAGTGAGCTTTTAATGCTCTCCCTGTTCTGGACGTTGACTCCCAGAAAAGTCAATGGTACAGAATTGTGGAAGTTTAAGGTCCCCACAGCCCTGGCTTCTTCCTCAGCCCTTTACAGGAACATGCTTCAGCAAGACCAGATGTTGTCTCCTTCTTCCCCCTTTTTGTCTGGAATGGCTGTACACAGAAGATAGGTGCTTGTCCTTCCAGTGTTGATTAATCAGAGCTTCTTCTGTCCAAACACAAACTATCACCAATTTGTATTAGATGATAAATTGAATTATTATTATTATTATTATTATTATTATTATTATTATTATTATTATTATTATTATTATTATTATTATTATTATTATTATTCCCCACACAGCCATCTATGCTAGATTTTGTATTACCAGTCACTAGTCGAATGCTTCCCAAGCATTTAGGACTCAGTGATGTATTGGTGAATTATGCGAGCAGATCCCAGTAAGGTGGCTTTCTGCAGCTGACTGCTGATGACTTTGTCAACTCCAATTTCTTCTAAATACTTGCTTAGCTGTTTAGGTACTGCACCCAGCGTGCCGATTACCACTGGGACCACCTGTACGGGTTTATGCCAGAGTCTCTGAAGTTCAATTTTCAGATCCTGATATCAGGTATTTTTTTCAAGTTGTTGTTCAGTGACTCTACTATCACCTGGTATAGCAACATCAATGATCCACACTTTTTCCTTCTCCACAATAAGCCCCCCCCCCGCCACGACAAGGCAGCACCCTTGGGGGGATTATTTATTTATTTATTTATTTATTTATTTATTTATTTATTAACCAACCAACCCCAGCCAGCATGGCCAGTGGTAGTACAAACAAACAAAGGTAACATGCCTGAACTATGGTTAGGATTAGCCACAGTTTCAAGCTTGGACACAAGACTAAAGTGCAGCAACACCAACAGTACCACCATTACCACCCAATGAGGATTATAGTTTAATATCTTGATGCTGATCAGTGTGTTTTGAAACTTCTGGTTCCATCAAACCACCATGGTGTGATTTAATATTAGGTTTATTTTGTTGCTTCTTGCTGTTTGCTTGGATTGTGAACTGTCCAGAGGCCCCATTGTTAGATAGGTGGTATACAAATATAATAAATAAATAAAATAAACATGCCATATGCAAACTGTGGCTGTTCATATTCAATACAGTAATACCTCTTAAGATGAATGCCCTGTAAGACAAAAAACTTGCAAGACGAAAAATTTTCCAGGAATAGGTTTGCCTGGCATAAGGAAAATTCGCTATGGGATGCCTTGCAAGACAAAAATTTGTTCTGCATTTTGAAACAGGTGTACCCAGGATACATTGCTCCCCATAGTTTGTGGAGGGTGGGAGGAGTTTTTCAGCAAGTTTTGGAGCCATTCTGGACTTTTTTTGCAGTGGTTTTTGGACTTTAGAACTTGGAAATTTAGGGATCTGAGGTATCCTTGCTTTCTTTGGTGTTTTTGCATTGATTTCCATTGTACTTTTGGCAGGAATGACCTGGGGTTTGTCTTGGTGCTTTCTTTTGTCCATCTTTGCATTCTTTTCCATTGCTTGGGGGTGGGGGTGGGGGCTCTGCATGCCTTTAAAGTGAACTTCATAAAGAGGTCTGAACAAAAGAAAGGGCTTTTTTGCCTTTAATTGAGCCTCCAGAACAGATTAATCAGTTTCCCATTCATTCGTATGGGCAACCGTGTTTTGCAAGATGAATATTTTGTAGAACAAAACTACTCATAGAACGAATTAAATTTATCTTAATAGGTACCACTGTATTAGTAGTTGTTTTCCATTGTCACCTCTACATGAAGGGTATTTCCTAAACTATAAAAGCGATATGTGTTACTAATGTTCAGATGTACATTCTTTCAAACTGTATGCATTTTTCAGGAATTTCAAGGAGTTTCACAGAAGAAGAAAATCCCAAAATTATTTTATGCTTGAGACTGACAGAATAACAATGCCACAGTGACTTGAAAGCTATTTCTTGTCTTGTTATCATTAAAAGCTGTCTTGTTATAATTAAAAGTGGGATCTGAGTAGAACCAATCCTCAAAAATGAGGAAAGTGTCATATCTTGTTTATTAGCTAAGGAGCTCTTGAGAGAGATTCATTCAGAATGATTGTTTGAAAGGGGGGGAATACTGAGATTCATATTACCTTACTAGGTTGTTGTTGGGTTTTTTTTACTAGAATATGTGTTGCTATCAGTTGGTGGGTTGGCTCTTCTCTCCTTGCCTCTAATTTCAAATACTGCTTCCTTTAAATTAGTTTTGTAGAACTTATGGCAACAATTGCCATTTGAACAGAAAGCCCATGGAACTAAGGGCAACTTAAAGACTAATAGATTAATTATATTATGGACTTTTGTAGAATATAATCTACAAAAAACATGCTATAAAAATCTGATTGCCTTTGAAATAGGACAGAAATTCTTGTTGTCAGTGTGTACATAATTAGAACTTTAACTATAGGAAAAACAATAAACAATAATGAGCTATACAGATGATTTAAATACATCCTAATAGTCAACTCCTGAGATTTTGATACACTAACACAAACTCTGAAGGCTTTTCACTCTAACCAGTTTTCTTTTGGATACTGCAGTCAGAATCTCTGAGGTCAGCCCCTCTCAGGAAGAAGTGAGCCTTTTTTTTGGTCAGCTTGGTGTCTTGGCTAGAAACCCAAAAAGGGTAAAACAGTGCTGCTTTTTCCCTTCCAAGAATGTGAGAAGGGAATTGAGAGCCAAATTTATTCAAAATCAGTGCTCTATTGAGACTTGGTGTCATTAAAAAAAAACCACGAATCTTGATTTGAATAGATGTGCTGTATGCTTGTCTTCAACAGGAAGATGGAGTGGCCTGAGCCAGCTGGCCACATCATTAAAAAATGTGTCCACGGACATGTGGAAAAGTCAGTTTTATTGTCAGGTCAATGGAGAGCTAGTTCATCTGGCCTTAGTTCCTACTGTCGCTCAGAAAGCAACTCCTAACAAGAGCAAAAAGTTCTGTTTTCAGTTATAGGGAAAGTTAATTTTCTGGCTACAGCTCCCCGAAACATCCTAACCAGGATGATTGGGAGCCATGCTGACTAGCATATTTGGAAGTTGTAGTCCATTTTTTTTTTTACTTTCTCCATATATTTCTTTTCAGATGCTGATGATGAACAATGAAATTTAAGCACTCTTTGCCTAGTCTCTGCTATTAGGTATAAGGAAAATTAAAAACTAGGCAAGTAATGAGATGCTGAGTGAGGTTAGAATTCCTTAAGCTGTTTTATCCAATTTGTCTTTTGCTAAGGATCTGATACAAATGAAACTATAAAGAAACCAAAATACTGTAAATATACTATTCATTAGTTATATTTATATCCACTCTTTCCTCCAAGGAGCTATGTGGATCTCCTCTTCCCAATTCCATGGGATCACCACATGGGGTACATTAAGCCAGGGGTGTTCAACTTTGAACAGGCCGAGGTCTACTTTTTCCAGCCCAAAGTGCCTGAGGGCTACTATACTAAAACATTTATTTATTTATTTATTTATTATTGCATTTATATCCCGCCCATCTTCCTGGGGGAACTCTGGGCGGCTTGCAAAATAGCGACAAGCGCAGCGGACAACAACAATTCAGCAGTATAAAAACGACAAGACAACTAAGTAAATAAGCAAATAAAGTTAAAAACAGTTTAAAACAGTATCGCGCCCTAGCATCGCCAAGGAAGAAGGCGAGGTACATTAAGAATATGGAATATGGATGGTGGGAACAAAGGAAGGGAAAAAAATTATTAAAGTTTACTGAAGGCCTCGCGAAAGAGGAATGTTTTAAAGCTTTGCGGAAGGCCAGCAGGGACTCTGCAGAGC
The DNA here is from genome assembly GCA_023846285.1 of Phrynocephalus versicolor. Classification (NCBI taxonomy): domain Eukaryota; kingdom Metazoa; phylum Chordata; class Lepidosauria; order Squamata; family Agamidae; genus Phrynocephalus; species Phrynocephalus versicolor. The sequence goes on from JAHTLZ010003305.1 coordinate 4,113,498, forward strand.
GCACTTCGCTTGGGATGGTGTTCCAAACGGAAGGGGCTGCCACGGAGAAGGCACGGTTCCGCGTGAGCGTTTTCCGGGCCTCTCGCGGAGTGGCGACCCGAAGCGAGTGCGCTCGCAACTGCCGAACAGGTCGGGCCGAGGTGGATCGCTGGACGATATGCTCCGACAGGTAGTCCGGGTCCAGGCCATGGAGGGTTTTATAAACTAAAACCAGGACCTTGAATCTAATCCGGGATGCAACGGGCAGCCAATGCAGGCGAGCCAGGACTGGGGTGATGTGGTCGTAGTGACGTATACCAGCCACCAGCCTGGCCGCCGCATTTTGGACCCGCTGCAAATGCCGGAGAAGAGTCAAGGGCAACCCCATGTAGAGGGTGTTGCAGTAGTCCAGCCTTGAGATCACCAGTGCTTGGACCACTGTTCTCAGAGAGTCACCGTCCAGGTACAGGCGGATCTGCGCTATCTGGCGTAGATGGTAATAGGCGGATCTGGTCACGGACGCCACCTGGGCTTCCAAAGTGAGCGCTGGATCCAGAACCACACCCAGATTCTGCACCCTCTCCGCGAGTTGCAGGGAAACTCCCTCCAGACAGGGGAGAGGGCCTCCGTATCTAGACGGCGAGCTCCCAAAGAAAATAACCTCCATCTTCCCGGGGTTGAGCTTGAGTCTGTTCGCCCTGGTCCAAGTCAATACAGCATCCAGGCACCCATCGAGAGTCCAGACAGCTTCCACTGCAGAGGTGGAAAAGGAGAGATAGAGCTGCGTGTCATCAGCGTACTGATGACAGCAGACTCCAAATCCCCTAATGACCTCAGCCAGCGGCCTTACATAGATGTTGAACAGCATAGGGGACAGAGACGACCCCTGCGGAACCCCACAAGGGAGGATCCATGGGGCCGACAACTCCCCCCCCCATGCTGGACATACTGGGGACGGCCCTCCAAGAAGGAACGGAGCCAACTGCGAGCAGTGCCTCCGATTCCTACCTCGGAGAGCCGATCCAGCAGGATACCGTGGTCGACGGTATTGAAGGCCGCTGACAAATCCAGGAGAACCAACAGGGTAGAGCAACCCCTGTCGGCCACCCGGATTAGGTCATCTTGCAGCGCGACCAGAGCTGCTTCAGTCCCCCGATGAGGCCTGAACCCGGATTGGCATGGATCAAGGCACTGCTGCTCCTCCAGGAATGACTGCAGCCGGACTGCAGCCACCCTCTTGATAACCTTGCCCATAAACGGGACATTAGCAATCGGACAGTAGTTTGCCAGATCGTCCGAAGCAAGGCCAGGTTTTTTAAGAATGGGCTTAACCATCGTCTCCTTCAAATGGGAGCGAAAACCCCCTCGCTGAAGGAGGCGGTGGCGATAACAGAAGCCCATTCGGCCATGGTCCCACCGGCAGCTTTTATCAACCAAGCAGGGCAAGGATCGAAGGGGGTGGACGCGGGCCAGCAGTGAGCCATGGCCCTGGCGGCCTCAGCAGGGGAAACAGGCCCAAGCTCATCCATCCGCGGAAGGGGAGGCGGCCCAGCAACTGGGGGTGGCGGGGCAGGGCTACTGCAACTGGAGTCGAAGCCGGCTTGGATGGCCTCTATTTTGGATCGAAAATAGACTGCAAAATTCTCGCTACTGAAATGAGTAGGAGGAGGCCTCGCCAAACTAGGATTGGTGAGGTCTCGAACCACCCGGAAGAGCTCCGCCTGGCAGTTGTAGGCCTCACCAATTCTCAGGGAGTAATAGGATGACTTAGCCTCCCTGATCGCTCTGGAGTAGCGCCTAGTCTGGAGTACAACTGCAGTCTTGTTTATGTCCGTCCGGGTTCTTCTCCAGCTGCTCTCTAGCCTTCTCCTCTCCTGCTTCATCGCTCGCAACTCCCCCGTGAACCACGGGGAAGGTCGAGCTCGGCAACGGAGAAGGCGCTTGGGGGCGATCCGGTCGATGGTGCGGGCAGCTGTTTCAAACCATTGGTTAGCCGCGACCTCGGCCGGAGCGTCAGTCAGTCCACCAGGAAGCTCCCCCAAGGCCTCCCGGAACCGAGCCGGGTCCATAAGCCTTCGGGGGCGGGCCAAAACAGGAGGCCGGGGGTCCCCACGAAGGGGGGGGGGCTGCGATTGACAGAAAGAGAGCAGGTGATGGTCTGACCATGACACAGGTAGGGTACGAATGTCCCCCACCTCCAGACTGAAATCCCCCAACATGGAGGAAAATACCAAGTCAAGGGTATGGCGTGACCTGTGGGTGGTGCATACAATATGCTGGGACAGACCCATGGAAGTCATGGATTCCATGAAACCCAGAGCTGCACCGGAGAGTTCACCATCTGCATGGACGTTGAAGTCACCCACAACCAACAGGCGTGGGGACTTCAATAGGGCCGCGGCGATGAACTCCGAGAGCTCTGGGAGGGATTGGGCTGGGTTGCGGGGAGCACGGTAGCCCAGTACAATGCCAAATCTGTTCCGCTGTCCCACCAACAGGTGAAGGCATTCTAACCCTTGACTGACCAATGTCGAGGCCCTGCAGACATGAAAAGAGTCCCTGTAAACATCTACTTTTGAATTTTATCTGTTCTGAGCCCATGCTCATAAGTTTTAAAAAAACTGTAAGTTAATCAGCGGTTTCCCATAGGAATGCATTGAAAATCAATTAATCTGTTCTGGAGGGAACAGATTTCAATGAACTGCCTTGAACTGCCCCACTCGGCTGAGACAGGGGGCTGGCAGACCCAGAACTTTGCTGGGGCAGTGGTGGTCCTAGGGATGGGGGAGGGAGGGGTGGACAACTTAGCCCCTCACTTTCCAAATTGATGGCCAGTGGGCTACTTTTGAACCCTTCACGGGTTACTGGTAGCCCACAGTCTACCTGTTGGGCTGAGAGATTGTGACTGAAAGTCACATGGTGACCTTCAGGGCCAAATGAAGATTCCAGCCCTGGTTCTTCCCTAGTACCCTCTAACTATATAAAATACTCTCAGACAGCACTCAAACCACCATCAATATATTTGTGGCTGTGGTTTTAAAACATTTTGCTGCTCCTTTATTGAAAACAAAACTCAATTCATGAGTGTTACAAGATTTATATCTTACTGGGGAAGCAGTCTGTAGTAATCCGCACATCTACTTTCTCAATAGATGCATTCTGATGAAACCAAGTATGGCTTATTGTTGTGTGAAAAAGCATTATACTTGTACACTTTTACCTTGACGGTTCTTGGGTAATGGCTAGGATGCAGCCGACAGCTTTTCCTTCTCATTTTGCTTCACATAACTGAGTGTTCTGCTTACATACCGCCTCATAGTACTTCAAGTATTCTCTGGGTGGTTTACAGTTTAATTATGCAGGCTACACTTTGGGTATTTGTACACAACCCCTAAACTCCGCTGCAAATGGCTGCCAGCTCCGGAGCTTACAATTGTTTCCCCACCACCTCTGGAGTTTGCAGAAAATTAAGTGCGACCACGCCCACCTAAGCGGGTCCCAGCGCACTTTTCAGGTACCTGCTTTCCGGAGGTGAAAATTCCTGATGCGGATATAACATAGTGATTGCCGGGCTCTCCTTGCTTCTGTTTGTTCTTTTTTTGCCCCCCGCCCCTTTAAGAGAAGGAATCAGGACGACGACGGGGCTCTGGGCGGCTTTGGAGGTGAGCCTGCATTTTTTCCTCTCTTTTTTTCTCCCTCCCCTCACGCAGACAGGAGCAAGGAAGTGCGGAGGAGTGGGGACGCAGGAAGAGCAACGAACCCCCAAGATCTCTGGTCCGAATTTAAGTGGCCAGCGGATCTTAGGGGTCGTGTGAAAAGGCTCTTAAATGTTATGCCCAGAAAAATTGAAATTTGTTTTGTTTCATCCCCCCCCCCCGATTCATTTTGTTTCATTAGAAACTTTTTTTTAAAAAAATGAACCAGTAACAAATCAATAAAATGGGACCCCTGGGCCCTAGAGGCACCAAATTCGGTGGGTACCTTCCTTGGACTCTCCCCTTTAAGTTCTCCAAATGTGGAGCAGTTTGGGTTTCAGGGGGCTGAGTTATTTAGTTTAAAGGGGGTTGCCCCAGAAAAAAATTCTAATTGCAATGTTATGTGCTTGAAAATAGTGATCCCAGGCAGCTACCGTAGCAGTGTGGAAATTACCATGGAGCTTCCTCAAGCTCTCCCCTTGAAGCACCTCAAATTTGGAGAGATTTGGGGTACAGGGGTCAATGATTTAACTCCAAATGGGGTGCTCATAGGAAAAAATACCATTCGTAATTTAAAAGCATTTGGAAATACTGATCCTAGGCATCTAGTACCATGGAAATGGCAGGGTAGCTTCCTCAAGCGATTTTAGGGGACCCTTTGAAATTTGGAAAGTTTTAGGTTTCAGAGAACGGAGTTATTAAGCTCCAAAGGGGCTGGAGGGTACTTAATTGAAGGAGTGTGGATCAGCGTGCTGAGAGGAAGCTGTCAATTAACCCTATAATAGATAAAGCACGCTAGGCACACTCCTTCCATTAAGCACCCCCACCTCCTTTGGAGCCTAATATATTTTGTTACTGTTTTAAGGGTACACTAAAAAATAATAAACATTCTATATAAAATGGTTTCTCTGAAGCCACATTACAAAACTTATAATTTTGAAATTGCAGTAATAAGTTAAAAATGATATATTTTAATCACAATTTCCTTGACTTTCCCTGACTTCAGATCAGTTTCCCCTACTTTCCCTGACCACTTTCCATTTCCCTGACTTTCCAGAATGTTGCAACCCTGAGTTAAGATTTTTTTTTAACATAAGTAGCTGAAAAAGAAACAGGCAAGAGTTCCCAAGGCACCACCAGGCCTATTTATGTCATCATGAGAAATAGTAGTTTATTATTATATCCAAATACAACCATTTGACTTTGTTGAGTGGATTTAATGATTGACTAGCATATTGTGTTACACTATGAAAAGGGCTGGAGTATTTAATATGGGAAAAGGGATACAAAGGAAGAGATCTTTTTTGCTGCTCACTAGGAGTTCAGCGTTCACCCTTTTCCTTTGCCGCAGCAACATGTGCTGGATTTCTCAATCCTATATGTAGCTGCAGTAGAAGCATAACATAAGGATCCCTGTTGATTCCTACATCTTTGTTTCCTATATTTTCCTGTTATTGCTCAGACTCTTGAAAGATTTTTGAGCAAAACAGGCAAACAAAACAAGTCTCATTAATATAGATGATTGTGATTTGGTGACCCCAAGGGGCTAGGAAATCAACAGATGTCTCGCTTATTCTACCACCTATATTCCTAGGGAATGTGAAAAATTCAACCCATAGTAACTTGGGAAGATTTCTGGACCATTTTCTGAATATCTTAGATCACTGTAGATCGACAATGAAGCTGTGGTTCAGGACAGTTAAAGATTGTGACATATCCATTTCTTTCAGAGTGATCTACAGCCTTCACACAGTCAAAGGTTTAGCTGTACTCTATAAAGCACAAACATCTTTTCTTTTCTTTTTCTTTTTCTTTTTCTTTTTTGTAAGTTCCAGTAAAGAATGCATATTTCAAAGACGTCTCTAGTACTGCTTCCTTTTCTGAATCCAGTTTGGCCATTAGCACGTCTTGCTCCATATGTGGTAAAAAAAAATTGTACAATCTCTACGATAATTTAATTGGGATGAGAAATTAATGTGATGGTCCAACAGTTACTGCAGTTCATAGCATCTCTTTCTTGGGACTGGATCTTACATTGAAAGCCTTCTGTCTTTGGATCCTTGCTCTTTCTGTATTTCCATATTCTTGGTATGTTTTTCAAAGATTCGATCTCAGAAACGTGAAATAGCTCTACCGGTATCCCACCTATTCATTGTGATTCATCTCCTCTAACTACTTTGAGAGCAACCTTTCCTTTCCTTTCTAAAATGTCAACTTCATGAAATGCTTATTCTTCAAAGGATTGCTTTTCTTGCATCTCTTCTGTATAACTTCCAATCTTCCACCATCTTTTTATCTTTTGCTGAACAGATAAAATATTTCTGTTTTCAGCATCATTGATCTAGGTTTAAAGTTCCCTGTGATTTCTTAGCTCTTATGGAAGCCATTCCGCCCCCCCCCTTTCCATTGTCCTTTTATTTATTTCTTTGAAATGATTGTTGCAGACAGGATCCTGGACTCTAGTTGCCTTTTTAACTGCCTTTTACTTACCTTTTTCAAAAGTTCGTAATGTTTGCCCCTGGCAGGGAAGACATGCCATCCTTCTATCCAGCCCATCTTTACCTCAGTGCTTGTAAAAGGGCATAAAGGCACCACCACAAGGCACATCAGGCAACTGTATGTGGTTATCAGTGGCTTATTAGGCATCTGGTTGCAGAGCCAGAGGTTGGGAGTTCAGGGACTCCCCTGTGCCTCCTTGACAGGGGCTGGACTCCATGATGCCTTCCAGCTTTGCACTTGTCTGACGGGTGCCCAAACTTTTTGTAAGGAGGGCCAGATTTGGTGGCTGAGAATGTGTCAGGGGCCAGTTGCTCCCTGACCCTGCCACCCCACTGCAAGTGTCAGTGTTGGTGGAAGATTTTTTTTAAAAAAAAAATTGGGCGAAGGAGGGGGAGGGAGGGGCTGGCCAGCCAGCTGCGGGCCACTCAGAATGGCCTGAAGGGCCAGATTTGGGGCCCAGGCCGGACTTTGAGCAGGCCTGTCAGACCAGCTAAAGGTTCTTCTTTGATCCCGGCCTTGTAGTGAAGCTGGAGCTTATAGGATGGAAGCAGAATCCTCTGCCACGCACTCCTTGAAGGGCTTGCTTGTTTCCCCTGGCGCCAGCTACAACCCTCGCTGTTTCTGGGAGAGTTCCACGTTTGCCCCACGTGTGGTTTGGCCCTCAATATACACGCTGCGGCTTCAGCTGCTTACTGCCTTGGCCAGCGTAGCGCGGCAAGCGCCGGCATGGCAGGAAAGCAGGGAGACGGGAGGGAATCATGGCACATTGGGAACCGAACCGGCTGCGTTGTGGGACTCGAGCACGCCCTATTTCCACAACTGGCGGCGTTGGACGGCGGAGCCATTTCCCCTGATGAGCTGCCTCTGCTGAGGGGGAAGCGGCGGTTTGTGGCCGCCGCCCCCTCCCCGCCGCCGCCCTCGTAGGCTGCATGCGCCTTGGACGACCGGCCGTGCTCCGCTTTTGCCTCGTGTTGGAAAACTTGAACGGCCTGGCCGTTTTTCGCAGCGTCGCTTTGGCTTGGGGTTTGCTTTGGGCCCGGTGGTGACGGAGTCCCGCGTTCTCTCTCGCTTCTTCCCCCCCACCCCAACATGCGAGTGGCCACGTGAAGGCCGCCTGTGCGCCTCGGAGGCAAGCGGGGCCACGCTCGGAGCAGGAGGAGGAGGGCGGCGGAGGAGCGAGAGCGCCGCGCTCGCGATTATGTAACGCCTGCTGCAAGTGTCGGGCGCGGCGCTCCGCTGGCGGCGGGAGGCGTCACGCGTCGCGCCACGCTCTTGGCCCTGACATTCAATCAGGCGGCTGCTTCCTGGAGCCATCCGTGAGGCTGCATGAGATCAGCCGCCCCGCCGCTGCCGCCCATGCAAGCCAATGGGCTGATTAGCGGCTTGCGCAGGCAGCGGCTAAATGGCTGCTTGCGATGCCAAGCCCGGGTCTGCTTCTGTTTTATTTATTTGGCCGGTCGCCGCGGCACAACCGGGAAGGTGGGGAAAAATTAATCTCTTACGTAACGCTGCCGCACAAAACCAGCAAACAAGCCCTTCCGTCCAACCCCCGTGGCTCGCCTCCCTCCCTCCCCTCCCCCTCGGCCGAGCAGAAGCTTAAGAAAAAAGGTGGTATGCTAGGCGCGCCCTTGGGGAAAAAAAAATATGAGCGCGCGTCCATGGTGCGCTGGAGTGCCTCGGCGACTCAGGGCTGGGTCTCGGCGGGGGACGATGCGGTCCACGGGTGGAACTGCGCTGGTAGAGAGAGGACGCGCTCCTTAGCTTGTCCGCCCTGCCCCCTTTCTCCTTACAGGTGCTCCGTTATGAGTTTGGGGCATTATTGTTATTCGTTTTTTTTACCAGGTGAGGAAGAAGCCCACGTGGTCCCGCGCGGAGTTAATGAGGCGACCTTTCCTGGCTAGCTGGCCACGAAGGACCCCTTGAGAAGGGGTTCATCAAGGGCTTGTGGTGTCAGGATGGAATTTGGATGAGCCATCATCAGAAGGCTGATCCCCCCCCCCACACACACACCATGAAAGAGTGCGGAGTTCCCAAACACGGGATCTTCATCCCCCCCCCCACACACACACACACTTCTAACAGTGTTAGCTGCATCGCTGCTAGCGAACAGGTCCAGGAGATGCTTACTTTGTGGCAACCATGCGACAGTATTATACAATACAATATTGTATCGCTTTATTAAAAAGGAGGTTCACTGCTTTTATACAATGTTGCTTTCATTTTATCAATATAACACTGGTAATCTTCCAGCTAGTCTTGACTGGTCATTGAATCTCTGTGTTGCATAAATACTTATACAGTAATAGCCTCACTTAAGTAAGTAAGTAACTAAGTAAGTAAGTAACTAAGTAACTAAGTAACTAAGTAAGTAAGTAAGTAAAGTAATGTGCCACATTTTCTTCTAGGCTGCAAAGCTTAACTTCAAATGTTAACAAGTGGGCCCTACCTAGTTTAATAAGTTGGTAATAAAAGTTATATCAGTGGCTATCCATTATTACCAGAAAGTTTAATTTACTGCAGCAACTATGAAAAAAAAATAGCCGTGGCTCACACTGGAGTAACTATAACTGAATACAGATCTTTCTCTCTGCCCCCACCACTTACTCCAGTCCTTATCCTTGGGTAATGTACAGTCACAAGGCTGTTGTGCTGAAAGGACTTTATTCAAGAGTGAGTTCCACGGTTCTAAGAATAATTTCCCTCTTTTGGATAAGGTTACCATTGCCATGAGTCAGAAATACTGATGAATGGTAATGAAAAGCCAGACACCTTTCAATAGAAATGAATTCAATGGAGTGTAAGAGCTGTAATCAATTCTTTTGTTGTTTTTAAACCACCTATGTCAGGGATGGCGAACCTTTTTAGCACCTAGTGCCCAAACTTGGTGACGGGGATTGTGGCGGTGGTAGTGGGAGGGGTCGGGATTGGTGGCCGCAGGGGGACAGGGGTGAGGGCGGGGGTGGCGGGGCCAGGGTCATCGGCGGCAGGGGCAGGAGGGGTGCCCCTCAAAACACCGAGCCTTGGCTGCCTCCTGGAGTCCATCACGCCTCTCCCTGGGGACCGCGTTGTCTGCCAGCCACCCGGAGGCCCCTCGTCAGGTGACCCGGGGAGGCAGCTGGAAGAAAGGCCCCCAGCATTTGCCTCACTCTGGGCTCGCTGGTTAGCTGGCTGGCCGGCTGAGTGAGATGCTCCCTGCGGCGGCGGCGGCCGGGCCTCTCCTCTTTCACTGCTGCTTCTTCTCCCCGCCCCTCCCCCATCTCCCGGCTAGCCGGCCGCCCGCTCTCCCTCTAGTCCGCCGTCCATCTGGATCCTCCCGGCGGAAGGTGTGTGTGTGGGGGGGGAGATGAGAGAGGAGGATTCCCGTCAGTGATGGCGGCGGGGGCGGCAGGGGGCGGGGGCGATGGTGGCACTGGTAATGGGGACGGCGACAGCAGGGTCGGTCTGGCACACGACATGCTCCCTCCCCACCCCCACTCCCCCCTACACTAATTCCTCATGGCTGGTCCAGCGGAGGGGGAAGTGGGGAGGGCAGGGAGCATGTCGCGTGCCAGGCAAAAGCTCTTTGCATGCCACCTTTGGCATGTGTGCCATAGGTTCGCCATCCCTGACCTGTGTTTTAGAACAAGGCTATCCAACTTTGAACAGGCCGAAGTTTACTTTTTCTGGCCCAAAGTGTCTGAGGGTTACTACACTAATACCTCTGCTTACGACTTTTATCCATTCTAAGCACATGCTAGTAAGTTAAAAAATTTGTAAGTAGAGCAGTGGCTTCCCATAGGAATGCATTGAAAATCAATTAATCCATTGCAGAGGGAAAAGATTTCATTGCATTCCTATGGAAAGGCTGACCATGCACATGCTTTCCTTGCACCCACTCAAGCTGGTGAGGGCAGGTGCAGGGGAGGTACGTGTACGCCCCTTTCGAGGGAAAACCCATGCAACCATGCACACGCCTCCCTTGCACCCGGCTCGATCCGCCACCGCCGCTTGCCCAGGCTGCTGGAAGACTTTTTAAAAAAGATGCACTTTCCCTCCCAACCCACCCAGGGCCCGACTCAACTCCCCTTCCCTTCCGGCCTCTCCTCCTCCTCTTTCCCCCCTTCTCCCTTCCAGCCCCCCCCCGCTGCTGCTGTCACTGCCGCCAATGGCTCTCACTCACCTCTACCATGTTCGCTACGCAACTGGGGAGGACTGAGCTTTGCTGGGTCAGTGGTGGTGCTTGGGATGGGGGAGGGAGGGGTAGAGAACTTATTCCCTCACTTTTTAAATTGGTGGCCGGCGGTCTACTTTTGAACCTTTCTCGGGCTATTGGTAGCCTGTGGTCTACCTGTTGTGCAGACCTGTTTTAGAATGTGGAATGTTGTGCTTCTGTATCCATGATTCATCATGAAAGGAAATGGCCTGATATTGCTATACAGTATTGTGCCTTGCATGGCCAGCAGGAAAAAGGATGCCAAACCTGATATAGCAAAAATCAACCTGAAAATTGAAACCAGGGGCAGCAGTCAAGATGGGCCACAGCAGTGGTGTGGTTCCCAACCTTGAGTCCCTAGATCATCTTGGACTAGTAAACTCTCCAAAGCCTTTCCCACTAGCTGTGCTGGTCAGGATTTCTGAGAGAGATACTCCAAAAACATCTGGGGACAGCTGGGAACAGATATCACCTTGTGACAGCTCCCATTTCTTCTAGTCATTTTGTTGCTCAGAGAACTTGTTGAAAAACAGCCTTAACAAGTGCTTTGTATTTGGATGAGAGAAGGTTAATTGATGAAAAAGGCAGTCATCGCCTGGGATTTTCCCTTGCTTGGTCTCTCCATGAATGGAAGGTGCACAAGAGAATATCCTATAGGCCAGGGGTGGTGAACCTTTGGCACTCCAGATGTTTTGGAACACAACTCCCAGAATCCCAAGCCTGTATTGCCAATGACAAAGGACTGTGGGAGTTGTGGTCCTAAACATCTGGAGTGCCAAAGGTTCGCCACCACTGCGTATAGGCCATCTTTACAGCTGACACTGGTATTGTCAACATTTGTACTGCCCTTCGTTACGTAAAGTTTGGTATCTTTTTTCCTGCTGGCAACACATTGGGTCATTTCCTTGTGTGTTGAATCACGACTACAAAAGCAAAATACAGCATATTCATTAATTAGAGTTTTTTTAAGAATTGAATTTCCTGGTTTTCTAAAACATAAGGTTATGTATACATAAACTAAACAGAAATTCCAATAGCAGATTGCATTACACACAGTACTATAGGATCCCAAAAAGATGATTTGTAATATGGCTGGCTAGGAGTGAGCAGAACTAAGAACAGCCTAGATGTGGCTCCAGTCCCTCTGTGCCAAAATATTTTGAAGCACTGTTTTGAACTCAATGAAATGGTGAAGCAAAAGTGTGAGTAACTGTAACAGAGAAACATAACACAGCTGTAAACCTCTCAAGTAAACTAATATAACCATGTCCACACTGCAGAATGCATACTGTCTTCCAATTTCCAAGCCCTTGCTATACAAACATGTTGTCTGCATCTTTTCCAAAAGATTTCCCCTCCTCTCCTGATATTTTAAAAAAAATGTACCTTGCGCGTATGAGAATACAGAACCACCTGGAAAAGACATTGCTGGGGAAAGTGGAGGTGATGGTGCAATACGAAAAGAAGACCTAACATAAGATGACCTGACTCGACAAAGGAATTCTTAATTTGCAAGATGGGAGCAGAACTTATTGGAAATTACAGTACTGCTGGGGAGGAAGCAGTAGGAAGAGAGAATGACCAAAAATGAGGTGTTGGTTTACAATATCTGAACAAACCCATTAATGAATTGAGGAAGTAATTAACTCATATAGTCACCACACATCAGAAGAGACTTGATGGCACGTTACATCTTTGGAGGGTTTTTTGTTTGTTTGTTGCTGTTTTAATTACCAATCAATTGTATATATGGGTAGAATGGAGACTTTGTCAGAAGACAGGATATAAGCATCAAAGCTTGGTAACATTAGGTCAGACCATCTCCAACCATAAGGCTGACATGAAGATTACTGGTACCTATTCTTCATTGTATAACTTCTTTATAATCACGTCTAGAGGTGGACATTTTGTATTTAGAATTTTGGGTAAATGGAGTGATTGTCTAGACAATGTGCAGACATTGTTATTCCATAACGAGTAATTACGAGTAATGATCACATAGCTGTAGTTATCTAGAGTTTTCCTACATTGTGACTTAACTAAAATTCAAGGATAAAAGTTAGCTTAAACAGAATTTCAAATGATTAATGAATGTAAGCCATTTGAGTTATTCAGGGCTAATTAAAATTAAAAGCATAGCAATAATCTTGAGAGTCCTAAGTAGAGTTGACCCCCACCTCGAATCACGTGATAAATCAATGCTTATATAAATCCAATTGATTCAATAGGTCTGCTATAGTTGGGAATACTAATTAAATTCAGGCAAAAGTTATGTTTATCTTGCATACTTTGTCTCATTGATTTCTTAAGCCCTGACATTCTAAAGTAAGTCAGCGTTATCTCCTTATGATTAACAGCAAAGCTATTCTTTCTATTAAGTTCATGGAACAGAGAAGATTTGAATGAAGAACTTCCAGGTTTCTACTGTTAGCCAGGACATTATATTAGCTATCTGAAACAAAAAAGAAAATATTAAACTTGACTTTGTCTTTTGTTGGCAGATGCTTGAACTTCTTTCTTATGTTTTTATTTCCTCCAGCCTTCAGAACCAATGTTATATTTAGGTATCTCTCACATCTAGCTGAATACTGTGCAGTATAGGAGTTATTGGGACAATGGCGTTTCAAGGAAATTTCTCTAAGAATATTTTTACTGTTTTCGGTTGTAAAAAAGATTAGAACAAGAAAGTAGCTTAACCTGAACATAGTTGTTGCTCTAGAAGAGGCAGCCCTGCCAATCTATGCTTAGCCTTCTTAAAGACTTAAGTTAAGAGATTCTACCTGTGGCCTGCTCAGCTAGACTCCTAGGAGCTGCAGTCCAGGAACATCTGGGGACCCACAGGTTGAGAACCACTGTTCTACAGTGTCTTATATATACTACTCCCCGTGTGTGTGTGTGTGTGTGTGTGTGTGTGTGTGTGTGTGTGTGTGTG
>JAHTLZ010003305.1:4137062-4171020 GCA_023846285.1 Phrynocephalus versicolor
GTGTGTGTGTGTGTGTGTGTGTGTGTGTGTGTGTGTGTGTGTGTGTGTGTGTGTGTGTGTGTGTGTGTGTGTGTGTGTGTGTACACTCACGTTTGTTTGTCTATCTTTAGACAAGGTTTAAAGGGCAGAGTCCTCCTGAAAACTCATTTAACATTTCATTTAAGAATTGGTTTGGTCTGATAATGGTGCAGCAAATAAAATCTCTCTAGAACTAACATATTTATTTTGATTTGCTATGAGCAACTTTCATACCAAAGGAGATAGTGTATATGGAAAATTGGTCATTGAAAAGATATTGAAAAGTATATTCACACTGTTCACAGATACCAGACTGGTAATTACCTGGAAGCTTAGAATCCTGTCTTTGGGAAAAAAAAACAGCTGTAATATAATATGATAGCACAGTAAAATACAGATGCTATACAGTGGTACCTTGTATAAAGGAATTAATTCGTTCCAAATGAAATTATGTTAAGCAAATTTTCCTTTATACAAATTCCCATAGGAATGCATTGAAAATGGAATGATCCCATTTTTATGTTGTACGGATTTTCCCCATAGGCAATTATGTTAAGCAAATTTCCCCTATCTCCAGAATTTTTTATGTTGTACAAATTTTATGTTATACAAGCTGTCTGTTATACAAGGGTCCACTGTATTTTAAAGCCACATCTAGAATATTTATTGATAACATTTCCGTGCATGGGGACTTTGTTTCAAAGTGGGGGAAGAAAATAATTTAAAAAGATTAATTCATCCAGAAATTGGAAGCATTTTGTCTTAATTTTGTTTCTTATCTAGTGCTATGCTCTGTACTGAAAGATAAAATAAGATTTTTACAGTGTAGTTTCTTCAGGACTTTAAAAACTCTGAGACGTTTTAAGGACTGGTTATTCATTCATTCATTTATTTGCTTATTTGATCAATAGATCCCTATGTGTAAAATTATTTATGTTATGGTGTCTATTTTAGATGTGCTTTTATGCTTAATTTTTGTTATTGCTGTTGTTGATGGTGTTGAAGACTGACTCCTCTGTCCAGTACTTCAACTGGAGGGAAAACCACATGCCAAGGTGATTTCTGTACATTCCCATTTCTTATCTAACATCTGTGCCCACGTATATGCATCCCTTTCACAAGGTGTGATTCTGCCGCATTCAACTGTTGGGAGAAGGTGCATCTGTGCAGCTTTTCATTAGCAATCTCTGGAGTACTGGTGCTTTACTTATGGCACATCAGCTGTGACGTGTACATGTGTAGGGTACAAAGGTTCAAATTCTGATCCTTGTGTATTTCAAGGTCATCTAAAAGCTATCTAGGTAGAATAACATAAATGATCTTCTAGGGTTTGTGTCCTTTTGGCTTTTTATCCATGTTAGTACGTTTATTTGTGCTAAATCTGAAATTCTATTGTAGTGGTAGTCTGACTTGAATAACAGCGGCTTTTCCTCTGAAAATGAAAGAAATCAGTACAAGACTAAGGATATCATGGAACTGTTGGGAAAAGCTGCTTTCCCCTGCATTTACTGTTTAATGTGATGGGCCTGTGTTTCCATAACGCCATTTGATGCTCCCATTTCTAGAATATCCTATGACCATATATGTAGTCCAGAATGGATTAATCATTTGAAACCTTCAGCTGGGAATAGAACTTGAGCTGGGAATGTGATTTGTCTTTTGTTCTGAGATTTAAGGGATGTACTGGCCCGGATTTTCTGTAACTCAACGTTCCTCTTAAATCAATCAATATTTCCTTTCCGTTTTTGGTTACTGTCAACTATGATTCAATAAATGCCGGAGATCATTTCCCCTGGATAATTGAACCTTGAGCTACAGAGCAAATATTTTTTAAAAATAAGAAAGAATGTGCAAAACCTCAGTAGATGTTTTATAAATTGGTGTTTATTTACATTTTATTTTCAGATAAACAATAATATACCTATATGAACAAAAATGCCCATATCAATGTACAGTTACACATTCCTTGAGCTCTTTTTAAAGCATGAGCTCTAAGTATTGTGAGCCGCAACTTAAATGCTTGGAAAAATAAAAAATGTTGTTGATGTAACATAGGAATAAATATGCAAAATGCTGTATTAGGTTTCATAAGGAATCATGTAAATGCTGCAGTGTCAGCACCATGTCAGCCCAATGTGTAATGGCGCCACCATTCTTACTGACTGCTAAAGTCAACAATGTGAATATGTGGGTTGATTTTAGAGGATTGGGTCCCACATTAGATCTCCTATGTTGTGAATATAAACCTCATCATCCCTACTGCCCTTGGTTTCAGACTGTCCTGGCTTCCCTCACGTGTGCATTCCTCACTTTGAACATGAAAAAAATTGGTTGGGTAAACTAAGATCCTGTTCACAGTTAGAGAGCAAAACACCTTAAGAAGATGTAGGGATTGCCTCTGGTTAGGGGTGTCAGTTCTTTACCATTTCTGATCACTAGCACTTCGGCTGTGGGCTCAAGAATCATGGAGATTGCCCATTTTGCAATGACCACATGTTGTTGGAATTGGTATATGGGATTATTGACTGAAATTGTATTTTCTTTTCATACTACTCCTATCTTTTTATTAAAGGGTAGCAACTTAAGGAAAATACTTCTTGCTCGCTATTTTAAAGGTGACTATGGAAGTGGCAGCAATGGCCCTCTGTCTGGCAACTTTGGCAAAGCCACCCAAGGAGGAGGTAATAGCATTCATCTATTAATATCAGTGTGACTGCAAGTACAGTATGTTCAGTGCTGCTGTTCATTTTCCAAGGCATGTGTGAGTGCGTTCCAGCCCAGTTAAAATGGAATTTGAA
Source organism: Phrynocephalus versicolor (assembly GCA_023846285.1). Classification (NCBI taxonomy): domain Eukaryota; kingdom Metazoa; phylum Chordata; class Lepidosauria; order Squamata; family Agamidae; genus Phrynocephalus; species Phrynocephalus versicolor. The sequence goes on from JAHTLZ010003305.1 coordinate 4,139,879, forward strand.
AATTAAACACATTTCTATTGACTTCTATGGCAATGAGTAACTTTCTTATTGAAATCAGTAGGACATGTAGCTTGTTATCATAGATATTGACATGGAAATAAAATACTGTATATAATAGCCAGAATGCTATTGTTCGTTGAGTAAAGATTATGTATGTTGCCACAGCTAACTTATGAGAGGCCAGGGCACACTTCAATTGCAGTCAGATGTGTGACCAAGGTAAGCCACAGCAACTTGTCAATTGATTGCAATTAGCTGTTATGAGTTAAGCAAACCTTATATGACCACTAATCGTAGTATGGCCAGTATGTTTAATTGAGTTTCACATAAGGATTGGAGGCTTTTTCGGCCTTAGCTTTGGCTAGATAGTGCCTGCCTGATAGCTTCCCACCTAAAAGGTTGGTGTGTGTAGTTTGTTCTACAGTTCTTTTTGTGAATTTCTGCTACAGTGGAACATGCTTTATTCCACTGATTTTGACTGGGGTTTAATCACACTCAGCTCTGATCTGGATAGTGGCCTAAATGTAATGCTCATACACTTTACGCAAAATTCAATGACTCAAATGGAATGATTACAATTCATGTGCGCAAAATGGAATCCTGTGACCAGTGTAAATTATGCAAGTTAAATCAGTTTGTATGTTTAATTTAGCATTATTACTTCCATTCTCTGTCATTTTTATAAGCAGGAGTCCTGGCAGATATTGAAACCTCTGCTTCCAGACTGAGGAAAATTTTAATTCACACATCTCTCTTTGTGCTGAGATTTCACAAGGCATTTCTTGTATTGCCAGTGATGCATGATAGCCATGAGGCCTAGAAACATGAGACACCATACAAACAAGGAGTTAATCATCATTATCTTAGGTTTTACCAATCTCACTAAGACTGAGCAAGCAACAATTACTTGTTTTTCTCACCAATGCTAACATTTTTCCAAAGAAAGAAAACTGAGTTCCTCGGGAAGCTGTATTCAGCATCTAGTAAGCAGTACATTTTCACTGTGGCAGAACACACATGGTCCTGACCAGGCTGATCATCGGATAGTGGATATGCAAAAATCTGTAGAAAGAATGGTGACCATTTGCTGATGGCTACTTCTTAGCACCTCCAGGTTCCTGAGATTATACAGAATGTCTGATGGGATGGATTTTGGTCTGATCCAGCCAGTTGCTTTTTCTGTTCTTAAGGTCAAGGGGAACATAATCAGGGACTTGATGCCATTTGTTTATCTAGCCCAACAATTGCCAGGATCTTGTTACTTAATGCCTGTCAGCATAACTCCAATGACAAATTTCAACTGCAAATCACCGCCAGTTAAAAAGCCAGTGCTGATTTTTCCAGAAGTACAGCAGTCACTCTACTTGGTGTGTAGCAAGCAAGCAAACGCAAAACATCCAAAGACCAAGTGTGGACTTTGAAACTGGTGGCAAATTGTCACATTTACACCACTAGATTTATACAGGTGTTAAGTATGTAAGAGGAGGCTGTCAATTATCCAGTATTATTTGCTAAGAGCACCTGTTCTTCAGATATCAGGATCTAAAACTGGAACCTTCTGCATATGATACTTGGCCATTCTTATGCGATAGGCCCACCCTAAAATGGACACTGGATACTGAGAGTCACTCAGTGTCAATTATTTTAAAATGTGAAGAAATTTTGAACATGTACTCATTTATTTATTTATTTATTTATTTATTATTGTATTTATACCCCGCTTATCTTCGATTTGGAACTCTAAGCGGCTTACACTGGGCACTCTTTCCCTTTAATTCCAGGGTTTTAGAGCTGCATCTTGACTCCTACTAGAGTGCATAGAGCATTTTACAACCAGCTGTTTAGAATTCATTAAATGGTACAGTTGTACATGTTATTGTTGAATATTGAAATTAAGAAAGGATCATAAGCTGAGAGTAATTTCATTTTAGGAGGAATACTGTATTTTTAAAGTGAAGAGAACAGGTTTGAATATTGGCCCACATATGTTCTTCTTTCAGGCAGTTTCTCAGGGCAAGATCCAGATAAGTCTGGTGCATCAATGCATGATATTCAGTGCCTTCTGGATAAAGAAGGCGCATCGGAACTTGTCACAGATGTCATCGTTAGTACCAAAAATGACAGGATATTCACTGAAGCCATCTTGTTGGGTATTGCTTTACTTGAAGGAGGAAACACACAAATTCAGGTACATATGTATTGTTACTTTGATAAATGTATGTGTCTATTCACACTGAAAACTTGTTCAAACAATGGAAGCCTTCCCCATAGCTCACAGAGATGTAGAAGTCAATTCAAAAGTGAGTTTGCTTTTTGTTGCATGAGTAATCTCCCACCTATTGCGGGGGTTAGGGACCCGACCTGACCCATGTTAATGGAAAATTTGTGATATGCGGATTCGGGGTCGGGCCAGGACTGGGGGACCTATCTGGGGCCTCCTACACTTACCTCAGACCTGGCGCTGCCCAAAACGGGCCTCCAACAGGCTTCCTGGGAAGTCTGTTGGAGGCTCGCTTGGGGCAGCGCCAGGCCTGGGCTAAGTGCAAGAGGCCTCAAATGGGCTCAAGCAGCTTGTCCCAGGGGTTTTTGCATTTCATATACTGTGGTGCCGCAAAATACCGGGACTGCAGTATATGAACCGCCAAACGGTGGGGGACAACTGTACTTAACTCCTAAACATATTCCATTCACCACTAGTTTTACTCCTTCTAGGTTTGTCAGATCAAATTTGTTTGTTGGCTCTTCTGTTTTTTTCTGTTAAAATGTAGTGGGATATATTTTCTTCTTTTTTAACAATGCTAGAGATCTTAACATCGAAAAGAAACTGGCTGGCATTTGGTTCGGACTGACAATGGAGGTATTGCACATAGTGTATCATTTGCTTATTTGAAGCCTCTGGGTGTCAACACAAATGTAGTTTTTTGGACAGTTGGTTCTATCAGTTGCAGTCATTCATGATTTGTAAGAAGTGCCTCCTTTCTTTTCTTTTCTTTTCTTTTTTTTTCTTTTTGAGGTAATATACCACCAACTGTCAGAGGCTAGAGACCAACATCGAGGGGGGGGGAATTCTCTAGTCTAAGGTGTTTGTAAGGACCTGTAGAATCTCTCAGGTTGCTGTGGTATAAAGCAGTCTGGACAAGATGATTTGATGCAGAAAATTGTGTTATGAGTCATCACCTTTATTATTTACTGCATTTCTGTGCCACCTTGCTCTTGATGATGGGATTCCAAGTACCTCATGGATTATGAAAAATTAAAAAGGATAAAAAGCATTAAGAAGGTTATAATGGCAGTCAGCATAGGCTGCCAATCCGTGATAATAATTGCATGCTATCAAGTCCATCCCAATTTATGGTGTCCTTTTCCAGTTTTTTTTTTTTTTTTTTTTTTTTTTTTTTTTTGATACAGAAGACTCAAGTGTGGCTTACCATTCCCTTCTGCTGGGGGTCATCCTGGAATGGTGGAGCTTGCCTATGAATATGCAGGCTGAGTCTTCTCCCAAAAGGCACAGTGGCAAATTGAACTTGTACGGTGGACAAGATACTATTATTAGGACTTAATATGGATCTGGAAGCTGAATCATGACAACTGGTCTTTTCGTGTGAGATCAAAACCTTTCGCTACTCATCCAAGCAGCTTCATCAGTCTGAGGAAAGTTAATGGCAAGTCCTCTAAGTTCACCTTGATTTCACATAATGGGAGGCCTTGACGCTAACTTTCCTCAGGCTGATGAAACTGCTTGGATGAGCAGTGAAACATTTCAGTCTCACAACAAAAGAAGTCTAGTTGCCATGACTCAACTTCCAGATAACCTCATCTGGATGATTGAGAATCTTCACAGGTGACTTAATCTGGAGAAACAATGCTTTTTAACTGCAGAGGTATCAGTCAGTAATATATTTTATCTCACTATATTTCAGTCATCATGCAGAATGTCTATAAAAACTTGGATTGGATGCAGAAGGAGGAGAGAAAATTAGTAGAAGTAACCTCTCTAATTTAAAATATGCAAATATTGTATTACTGGCAAAAATTTGAATAGAGTAAGGTAAAAGAAGGCACAAAAAGCAAAATTACAGTTGACCACCAAGGAGGAAAAAATAATGCATACAGAAGAATTATTTAACTGTAATGCTAAAAATGAATAAATCAGACTCATTAAAGGTTTACTATTTGTTGGTCTAGTCATCAACCCAGTAGGAAGCATGAACAAAACTATAGAGGATTCTGAAGTGTAAAGATGTTTCACAGGCTAAGGCCAAAATTGCTCTGCTATGGTATTCCTGATTCTGATGTATAGATGTGAAAACTACGCACTGGCAGAATGGGGGAAACAAATGTGTTTGAAATGTGGTGTTGGATGAGACCTTTGCAAATAAATTGGACTACTGGCCAATAAGTGGGCTCCAGAAAGGCCGACAAGTGGACTCTAGATCAAACCAAACCTGAATTCTCACAATAATGACTGAATTGAGACTATTGTAAGCAGAAAATACTCATAGAAAAAACCCCCAGTAATGTTAGGGAAAGCAAATGGCTGTAGGAAAAGAGGAAGATCTAATGCATAGCAGATGGATTCAATAAAGGATGTCGTGGTCTTGAGTTTGCAAGAACCAATCATGGCTGCCAACCCTGGGATTGTTTGGAGGTCGGTATTTTGTTGAGTGCTGTAAGTCAGAAGATACTTCGTAGCACACGAGAACGATGACCCTTTCAATTTTTTTTAAAAGAAGGCTTTAACATGTTATTTCTGTGCCTAGTACTATGATATCAAACGATTTCTCTGCTATTAACATATTAAACTTATTATTAAACAAAGAACTGTATTTCTCCCTCTTCAGTATTCTTTTTATCAGCAACTTAACGAACAGAAAAAATCTGAGAAGTTTTTCAAAGTCCTGTACGATCGAATGAAAACAGCCCAGCAAGAAATCCGGTCAACAGTAACAGTGAACACAATAGATCTGAGCAGCAAGAAGAAGGAGGAGGACAGTGACCTGACTGTATCAGTACCGAAAAAGAGAGGTAAAGGCTGATGGAAGTGCAGCTCAGGGCACATTATGTGGACAGTCCTGGCAAGAACAGCTTTTGCGAGGAGGGGAGGGATAAAAGCACTTCTAGATTCTGTGGGACTGCAGTGATATTTTCTTCCTACACATAAAAATGGAGTTAAGTTTAAGATTTTCTGCTTCATTCAGGACTGACCCCACAGTACAGGATTTGGAGGGTTGTGAAAGGAGAGCCCACTTTTGTTTGATTTGATTTTTCTGCCTGCAAGGGATTTCGTACCTCAAGCGCCAAACTACACTTGTTCTTTAAGCAACACTGGCATTAGGATATGTGTAATTCAAAAACCTGTGCATAACTCTTAGGCCCTCAAAACCAAAACTACAAAGCATAAACAGATAATTCAGAGAGAGAGAGAACAGTACCTTCTGTTGAGATCATCCTCCATAATGTGCACAGTCTTTTCCATAGAACACTGTGTGCAATGAACTTTAAAAGTCCTTATTACACACACACACACACACACACACACACACAATCTAGAGGCTGGATTAAATATGTTGTGTTTGGGGGCAAACTGACCACTTTGATGCCTTCAGTGTTTAATTCATGGGGCACACTATTTATTGGATATTTGTTTATTGGGGGTGGGGAAGAGAGATATGTATAACCCAAACTCTGCTGTTCAGAAATGACACTTCAAGGGAGAGGTGCAGCTTGCAAACTAGAAAATGAAAGAAAAGAGGCCAAAACACCTGTTCTAGAAAGGATAAGAAATTCTACATTCAGGGCTTCTCCAAAAACCCAGGAGGGGAGGGGAACCTGTTCCATATCTCTGGTGACACAACTGTTTGTACAGGACGAAGGGAGCTTTAGGTATTCTGTTCACTGGGGGAGTTGTAAGCTTGATATATCAGTGCCAGCACTATGAATTGGCCATGAAAAGCTAAGAGTGAAATTGTTGGAGGTCTGTATATAATCTGATTGATACACTGGGTGATTAAAATGGCCTACAATGGATTGGCTTCACTCTAGACATGATCCGATGGCAATACAAGATTGGGTCTGATCATCTCAGAAATGGCCACTTGGTTGGGAGCGATCTTCCTTAAAGTGACCCTTCCATCGCTTCAGTCATTGCTCCAGATCAGGATGGGGCAGGTTCACAATTACCTGTATGCCATGTCATCACCGGGAAATGGCTTGCACTGAACTGTACCACAAGTGGTCAACAATGCCAGCATATTTCCCCCTTGGACCACACCCTCAGTGAAAGTAACAACTTGGTGGGCCTTGGTGTTTTCAAGGCTCAAGAATAGTTTCCAGGATCCCAGCAGTTCTGGGCCAGAGGATGCCTTCATTTTTTCAAAGTGCTTTATAATCTCTCACATTTTCCTAAGACCCGAGTAGCCCATCACCTTGTCCAGAACGTGTTTAGTGGAACCAACCCACCCTTCCTGTTTATATTTCGTGTTAATAATGCATCTGTTCCCTTCTCTGTAGTGAGAGACTCCAAGCTGCATCTAAAAGAAGGGATGAAAGGGCAATTGACAGAAGCCTCCACAGCAACCTCCAAAGCTTACTGCATGTACCGTAGAGAAATGGACCCAGAAATTGATCTCATGAGCCCAGGAACAGATCCGGGAAATTCAGAAGAAAAATCAGCAGAGGAAATGACAATGAGTCCTGCCATAATCATCATGCAGCCAATACTGAGATTTCTTCAGTTGCTCTGTGAGAATCACAACAGGGAACTCCAGGTATGCTGCTGAGTGTGTTGAAATAAAAATAACGTTAAGAGGAAGATTCATGTGTGCGAGTGGATTTGAACAAAGATAATTTTAGTTGCCTAACAGCCTGTATCATATTCCCTAGATCTTACTAAAATGTAAATAAGCAACGAGGAATCAAAATGTGCTGCTTACATAATGCTCTACAGCACTAAAGGCACTCTCTGGGCACAGTTTAACTATGCAGTCTGTACGCTGCTATCTCTCCCCAGCAAGTTGGCTAAGTGTTTTACCAATCTTGGAATGGAAGGCTGAGTCAGCATTTAGCTGGTTACTTGAGCCTGTTGGGATCGGATTCAGTTCATGGGTAGAGTCTTGACTGCTGTACTGCGGTTTAACCATAACACCACAGGGCCTTTAAATAATGTTAAATAAACCAAAGATTTCATTACTCAACAATAGTGTGATATATGAACATACGACATTTCAGTACATTGAGTCAAACCGCTGGCCTATTCGGCCAAGCAGTGTGTATGTTGACTAACCGTGGTGCTCTGTGATCTCATGCAAATACATTTGCTATCAACTACGCCCTGATTTAACATAGGAAATTACTTTGCACCAATAGATCAGGTCAGACTCCAGTGTAACTTTCCAAGGCTCATCAAGGTCTCAGACATCCTTGTTGCTGGTGGATTGAAGGAAGGACCATTTTGTTTGCAAAATAAATCTTTGAGATATGGATTAAAAATAATTTTCAGTGCCAGCCCACACACTACTCCATTACTGTGGCTACAAATCAGCACTGGTTGGATATGTTTAAGGCTATAATTTTATGAATATTTACTTGATAATAAGATCCACTAGTTTCCAGCTAAGAATACTTAGGCCTTTCAGTTGGTAGAATCCCACTCACGCTTGTTTAAGGACTGCAAAAAAACTGCCACCATTAATGATGTTGAGTAGACAAGATGTAGGGACACATCTCAGTTGCATAGTCAAGCGTGTGACTAGGTGCATCGCCAAGATTCACCTTGTCAGTTCAACAATTAATCATGGCAAGCTATGTAAATCTTATACCAGTTGGGGTTGTGCAACATGCATGGAGGAGGGTAAACGGAAGGAGCAATTCGGCATCCTCTCGTCCTTCCCTTTACCTTCCTCCATGCATGCTGCAGGGTGACATTACAATTGCGATTGCCACAGAAGGCAGAGGAGGCAAAATAGAATAGTTGCCAATGTGTACTTCCATGAATTAAACTAAGAGAATGCTTTCTTTTGAGGCTTTGAGTTTGTGCATGTTACCGGGCACTGAGATGAGAAACAGTTTTTAAAATATCTGTATTACTTCCCCAGTGGTGTACAGAACAATGGTTGTAACTCTCCTTTGCCAATTCGGACATTGTGCCAGTATGTGCCTGGCACAAACCATGGTTTGGATGTGTGTTTCTGACCACAGCTTCTGGCTTTGGTTTTCAGTTGTATGCAAATTAGATGTATCATTCAGACTAGACCAAACTTAAATGGTTAAGGCTTGACTTATAGCAACCCTTTCCAGGTTTTTCCGAGTAGAGAATATTCAGAAAAAGTAACTAGCCCAACTGGCTGGCAATACTCACAGGAAGCACCATAGGGACTTGAACTCCTAAACCTCGGCCTCCACAGACAGACACCTAGGTGACAGCAAAATAGGAGAACTGAGTCCATACGCCTCACATTGTACTTGCATATGTGTTGGATTCCCCCCCTTCATTTCGCAGAACTTTTTAAGAAACCAGAACAACAAAACCAACTACAACCTAGTATGTGAGACTCTTCAGTTCTTGGACTGCATTTGTGGAAGTACAACAGGCGGGCTGGGCCTGCTGGGACTCTACATCAACGAGAAGAATGTTGCTCTGGTGAACCAAACACTGGAAAGCCTGACTGAATACTGCCAAGGCCCGTGCCACGAGAATCAGGTAGGTGAATCCTCCCATTAAGGATCTTCAGTGGGTTGGCATAATAACTCATATTTCCCGCGAAAGCTGGCATACCCTGATTAGTTATGTCGCACTGTCAAATGTTCTGTGCTTTGATTGCTTGTATTGTTGGGAATGCTGTTGAAAGCATGGGTATATAAAGCAAGCGGTGCTTTATTTTAATTCAAGCAGGCTTTCTCTGAAGTATGTTATCACTTTGGTCTTAGATACGCAATTGAGGTCTCTGATGTTTGCCTTGGGATGTTTCAAGCATTTATAAGGTTCCTGTTTTTCAGCCCATGGAATCTGACTGTATCATTTATTTTCAAAACACATATGGAGGCTGTGGGGCTGCTGAGCAACCTTGCTTCTTTAATCCTTGCCAGTAAAAGAGAACACATGAGGTGACAACTGTATAGGCTCTTGCTGTATCTCATAAGTGAAATCTGGATTACAGTTGGATACCCAGTTTTGCAGATGGCAAGTCTAGATTACTGGGTATTTAGTAGGAACTGGCAAGCCACTCCAGTATTCCTGCCAAGAAAACTCCATGGGCATGGAGTCACGAAGGGTCGGTCACAATTGTAATGACACAACACACACACACAGGGGAAGAGAGTCTCCCAAGCCAAGGTCCTCTAAACAATTAATAAATATTAATTGCTAAGCATAGCATCTTTACCCCTATCCTAAAGCAGAACTATGAATGTGAGTATCTGGAAACGCTAGCTATTGCCATAGACAAACACAGTGGCATCCATAACAAGGCTGCTATGTGCACTGTACTTAGGGAAGTCATATGTATATAGGGGAATCCAAACTAACATGCAAACAAAGATTATGGTTAGCAGGGCTTATAGGTGGATTCCATAAGAGGCAGGAGAAAACTATGACGCCATCTGCATTGAAACCAATATCAAGAAACAACTGTTTCACTTTGCTTGTTTAATAATTTTTCAGTAGATATCTTGGTATGCTTGTATGATTTTAGTAATAGCTCTGAAAATTCTCCAACGCTTGAAGTATAAAAGTATGGTATAAAAGTAGTGTGATTTTAAAGTTCCAAAACTTGACCAGATCATTTTAGTGATACAATGCAGTTGATGGCTGGAGCAATGGGTACATTCAAAGCCCCCAATATTTCCAATTAAACTCCTTCCTTCTTGAGGATGATCAGACTTAACATTTATTTAGTGTTGAGAGTATTCAAAGAACTTCTTAATTATTACATTAATGTGGAAAAGGTGTGGCATTCTACATTGCAGCTGTTGTGGAAAGGAAGGGGCTAAGCAAGGAGTTGGATACACCATATCCACAAACAATTGTTTTTTGGGGGGTGATGTCCCTTTACTTGATCATAAATTGCCAGTAGTTGTAGTTCACGTAACCTCTAGGGAAGAGAGCTTGAAGTAGATATAAATGCACCATTTGCCTTATTTGGATGTGTTTTTGTTCTGTTTTTGTGTTTTCTAGACATGCATTGCTACCCACGAGTCTAATGGCATAGACATTATCATTGCACTGATCCTCAATGACATCAATCCCCTTGGAAAATACCGAATGGACTTGGTGCTTCAGCTGAAGGTACAATGTTTACTTACATGATCATTGAACAGCTTTAGAAAGCCTTGCTCCATGAACTGCTGGGGTTATACAGCAGCTGATAGAACTGGGCTTAAATATTGTAATGCTTGGTGTAACAGCCAGGGCGTGGACAGATATTAGCAAGGAGGCCAGGACCAGTGTGTTCCCAGAAGCCAGATGAGGTTGAGACGGAGAGCGTGGTCAGCCAGTCTAGGTTCAAGATTCACAGAGATGGTAGTCAGCCAGTCCGAGTTCAAGATCCACACAAAAACAGTCCAACAGGGAGGGGGATGCCAAGCAGGAAAACTTGCAGAGAAACAGAGTTCCAGGAAAGTTCAAGGTAACCAGACCAAAGCTTCAAGACTGCAGAGGTCTCTTGTTGCTGAAAGGAGGAACAGGGAGTGCAGGCTAATAGCTTTATGCCAGTAACAGGCCCACCAGATGCACTCCCTGATTGCCTCAGCCTGAGTGGGGCCTGACTCTGCAAAGAGGCTCCACGTTTGCAGAGTCATGTGGCCCTGATCCTGACACATACAGTACTGCCTGGATGAACACTGGTACTGAGGCCTGGCCTTCTGCCTTCAGTGGCACATCAGAGGTTCTCGTTGCTGGTCCTCTGGCTCTAATATGTCAAATTGGACCCAAATCCATGTTCATCTGTTAATGAATGCATCTAATACTCAAGAGCTGTAAATCAATGAACACAAAACACCTGAGAATGATGTTTCAAAGTTCATCTAACACTATCCTTTTTGTCAAAGGGCTGATTTTAACCTACGAAGCCCTAAACAGTTTGTGTCCGAGCTATCTAAAAGACTGCATGAATCTAAAAGACCCTATGAATCTCCCCAGGCTTTAAGATTATCAGGAGAGGCTTTAAGATTATCAGAGGAGTCCCAAGTTCTAGTAACCTCTCCAGTGGGAAGCTAGACTGGCACCATCTTTGCTGGCCTTCCACAAGTAGGCAAAGACCTTTCTTTTCAGGCAGTCTTTCCCTTAATAACTGATGGCCTGAGAGGGTTTTTAAAAATAGATTGATCTGCTCTGTTGTTTTCAATGTGCTTTAGCATTGATTAGATTTACTTTTTTTAAATATAATACTTGTTTGTCTTGTTAAATATTTGCATACCTACAGTTTTAAGCTTTTGGATTTATTTATTTTTATATGATGTAAGATGCTTTGAGTTCCTTTTAAGGAGAAAGGTGGGATAAAAAAACTTTTTAAAAAAAATCTCAGAATAGAGATACTTTGCAAATGTAGCTGTGAATGAAGAATAATGTGGTGGATATCTGTAAGTAACCAAGTCCCTAAATATGATACAGACTTTGAATTGGTCCTGGTTTGTAAGCTGGTGGGGTTGTTTGGCCTCAAACTGTTCAATATTGTTTAAGTAAATGTATCATTTGAAGTTCACAGAAGCTGAATTTTCAGGAGTGGATACTTTGTGCACCCCAATGACACCCTTCTTGCACTTCACAAAGTCCTTCCTAATGTTCTATTATCTGCAATGGCATCGGGCAGGGCTTCCCCAACTAGGAATCTCTCCCTTAGGCATTCTTTATTACAGGACCTTTGGTTCAGCTCTGCTTCATGAAAGTTGCCATTTGGGCATGTATATCTGGGCTGGCTGCAGTGAAACTGAATTATAGACGGTCCTGCTGCCATCCATCCATCTTGAAACACGTTACTACACTGCTGTTATGCATGTCATAAACCAAAACAATGAGAAGAGGCAAACAAACAGTTCACATTTTTATCTTTTCAAATCCTACTGATTTCAGAGTATCCTTGTACCCAAAAGGGTGATATATGAATCTAATAAAACAAAACACATGCAAGTTAATTGATTCCTGAAATAAGTATGAAGTGTTGCCTCAAGTTGCTTTTGCATCCTTAGAATAATGCCTCCAAACTTCTGCTGGCTATAATGGAAAGCAGGCATGACAGTGAGAATGCTGAAAGAATCCTTTTCAACATGAGACCAAGAGAGCTGGTAAGTAAATATATGTCTGTTCTTGATATTTATGATAAAAAAGGGGCCACCCTGTGAGAACAGCCTGCCATATGATCTGTTCCCATATGAATTGCCACAGGATGTGACACAACCATTCGTTTCCTGAAGCTTTTCTATGCCAGGTTTCAACTACAGAATCTGCCAGAACCTCTTTTGCTATCTGTCCCGTTCTCTTTTCCCGTTTCCCGACTGAAATTGACATGGAGCTTGGGAAGTTATGTTCATGGACTACATTTCCAAGAAACTCCATGTTCTCTGTGGGATTCCTGGAACAGTCCCGGAAACTTTCCCCAAGCTCTGAGCTGAGAAGAAAACACACAATTGTCCACAAGACTCAGAGAAGTGAGTCAGTGGTTGGAGTCCCTCTGGATGCACTTTTAGGTCGCATACTCTGTCTTCAGATCTGACTCCCCACCGAAAATTAGTTGCCAGCCAAGACCTGCACTCATACTGCTCTCATGGACAACTCTACACAAAGCACCAAAATTCTTCACTAAAGTACAATCCTACAAACATTCTTTTAATTTCAGCTCCTTTTTTGTAGTGCTTCAGATTTCACCACTAACTTTTCAAAATACCCATTATCTTGGAGGGTTTTTTTTTCCTGACTAAAATCTAACAAGTTCTATATCTAGGTGATGTTTCCAAAGGAAAGAAAGATTGTCTAACCTTTACAAATTATTTATATCCCTGGAAGCAAGCAGTTGGATACCCCTATTGATCAGCAACTTTGAAATGAGCTATGATAGTGTCCATTTCTTAGTTCATTGTTTTCCACCCTTTGTTATAATGCACTGTCCTCTCTTTTTTTACTAAGAGTATATTTCTGTTTTTCTGTGTCGCTCCCCCCCCCACTTTGCGCTTAGATAAAATAGAATATCTGTTCAGTACATGCTGGTCTTTTTATATAGCTTCTTTCCATTTGCAAAATTATTGGTAATGGTGCAACTTGTTTTAATAGATACTTGAGACATACTAAAATGTGCTTTTATTACAGGGGGTACATTTGAAGATATTGTACATTACTTGGATATTGTTTTTTCCCCCCCAAGGTGGATGTAATGAAGAATGCATACAATCAGGGTCTTGAGAGCGACCATGAGGAGGAGCCTGGTGATGAATTTGTTTCACCGAGAGATGTTGGACATAATATCTATATATTAGCTCACCAGGTATGCTGTTGTTTGCCCTGTCAGTGTTTTAAAATCCTATAAATGTTTATTAAGAAAGTCCTGTTGAGTTCAGCAGGGCATATTTAAGTGGATACTAGTTTTAATATTTGTGTGTGTGTGTGTGTGTGTGTGTGTGTGTGTGTGTGTGTGTGTGTGTGTGTGTGAGAGAGAGAGAGAGAGAGAGAGAGAGAGAGAGAGAGAGAGAGAGAGAGAGAGAGAGAGAGAGTTTGAGCATGTGTGCATGCTTTTAGAGACAGTGAAAAAGAGAAAGAGGGAATTAGTGACCTTTTGAAATTGTGCCTGCTACAAACCCAATATTGAATGAAAGGCTGCGGCAACAATAATTGTAAGATAAACGGGGAAGGAGCCCATCTCACAACAAATGGAATTCCAAAAGGAGAAAAACAGTAGAGGTAGTAATGGAGTTAAGTACTTCAGTTGGGTACAAGCTCAAGAAGATTTTTAAGCAAAATGATGAAGAAGAAGAGTAACACCAAAACAGAGTATATCAGAATGAGATAAGTGGACAGAATCAATCTGATGTGAAACTTAGTGAACCGAAAGAAAACTCCCAAGTCCCCTCTTTTTTCCAACTCGGACACCAATGCTGCCACCCCTCACCCTCCCTTCTCCCTACAGCAGTTGTTCTGGTGGTCTATAGGTCCTTCCTCCTGACAGTGACACACACAGAGGTTGTCTGCCACCCAGCCCTGCAACCAGACAATTGGCAAAAAAGGGAAATGGCAAGGAGGAGTCACCTGGCCATACTCCAGCCAGGGAAGGGGAAGGGTGAAAATGCGGCAGCTGCAGCCATGTAAAGAAATTTTGGGGTGGATGGGGAAGTGGTGTTTCAGCTCACTGTTGAATGAGAAATGCCCCTTCCCCCGCAAAAAAAAAATGGAGAGTGGAGAAAGGCTTTTAATGCATCACACACATGATATATTTTCCAAAAATGTTGGTACCCTGTGCTCTAATGCTCCATTAATGATCAGAAGTGGGGGTGAAAATACTGTATTTGAGCTGTTTTTGAATGTCATTAGAAAATGGCCCTAAGCACATCTGTTCTCGCCTGATTTCGGAAGCTAAGCAGGGTCGGCCCGGGTTAGTACTTGGATGGGAGACCACCAGGGAATACCAGGTGCTGTAGGCGCCTGGAGTAGGAACTGGCAAACCACTCCAGTATTCCTGCCAAGAAAACTCCATGGTCACGAAGAGTCGGTCACGACTGTAACGACACAACACACAGAAAATGGCTTGGTTGGCTGAATGCCCGGGGCAGCCCCTGGCAGTGACAGAATGCAGGTGATATACTTCCTCTCTCTGCTTGTATAACTAACTTGCAGCTTTATTTCAAATATGAGGCTTACTTTCTGTTTAACATAGTTTGTTGTGTTTCTTCATTTGGTATATGAAAAAAGGCCCAATGAACCCATTCTCACCTGCAAGGCGACATGTTGTCTCAGCAAAGGAAGTGCCTCAGTTTGCTGGCCCTCCAAGACTGGGGAGTGAGGGGGGCGGTCTTCGGAAGTTATGTCCAAATATTAGTCACAATATACAGGACCACCAAGCTGAAACACACACTGTATCATTTCCAGTCTTATTCTTCCATTGGTGAAAAACTAGGATTTTGAATATTACCTTTTCAATCTTTCTGGTCCTGAAAGAAAGTAATATAGCCTGTTTAGTAAGATTTGTTATCAGTGCTTGCCATATTAATTAATTAATTAAACTTATATGCCGCCCACACTACCTGAAGGGCTCTGGGGAGCATACAACAGTTACCTTAATTTAGCCTGTCTCCGTACTATCTGCCTCTCACAATTAAGGTTTTTATATGACCTGCTGGATAGCTTAGTGATTTAGCCATCTGGCTACGTAGAGGTTGTGGAGTTCAGTTCCTCCCCTGGTGCCTCCTTGACAGGAAGCTGGACTCTGTAACCCGTAGCGTCCCTTCTGGCTCTGCAGTTCTAAGCTGATAATAATGATCATAACAACCGATGATGATCCAGCATGCTGGATACAGCTCTTGAGCCATGTAGCAAAATAAAAATAAAAATAAAAATAAAAATAAACCCCTGAGTTTCAATGTGTGTCTGGGACTGACTTGGCTGCCCACAACTAAGTTGTGTTGCCTTTGGTGGCTTGCAAGTTCTTGTCACCTGCAATGACTCATACAGTGTTGCCTGGACTTTTTTGCCCCCAGCAGGATAAATTCCTGGTTTTTAGTTGGGCCCTTAACCATGCATTGCAACACCTGAATTCATCTCAGAAACCCACCGAAACTAGCCCTGAGTTCCTCTTTTTGTTTCCGCAGCTTTATAAGCGGCTGGCTTTTTTTTTTGGAGGGGGGGGGCTCCCAGACTCTCGGTTTCTGTGGCTGCTTAAAGGGCAGGAGCTGGTTCTGCATTTTGCTGCCGCAACATCCTTTTCCTGCCTTTACTTGTGGTTGATCTTACCAGAAACAGAGGACATTCTTGTAAGTCACTGACCTTCCGTATTGAGGTGGATATAAATATGTCAGAAATGATATGGTAAATAAGGAGGTCACTGCATGCTCCTGGAGGAGGCCTGGTCATGAAACACAAAGGGCACATTTGTAGCGGCTCTCTCACAAGCAAGAAGCTGAGGGTGGCTTTCTTGCTTTGTGTTGTTGTCTTACCCATCTCTTGACTTGCTATTTTATTGTCCATCTGCTCTTCTCAGCCACTGATTGGTAATTGCTCTTTCCATAAATCACAAGCAACTGACTTCATTTCCCTTCTGAAACTACTGCTCTCAGCTGCAATATTGCCTGTGTTAGTAGGAAAAGCTGATGGCCAAAGGCAGATTTTAAATAATAGGGCCAGGCCATTTCTGCAAGTTCAACACGTGCAGATAATTTCCACACCACAGTAGAATACTGTTAGGGGCGGGTGAATGGACTGGAATGGCAGCCAGGGTGGGGCACACAGCCTCACCAGATACTTCCTATGACATCTGTTGTTGCTTTTTAAAAATATATACATATATGTATACAAGATGAGTAATGTGTGTTATCTCTCAGGCAAAAGCTTGTTGCTGTGATAAAGGGGAGCATGTGTATTTTGGTGGTGCTTGGGCAAAGATAAGCCCTCTGTTCAAAGACACATCCTACTGCCCATGTAATGAGAAATGATGGGCTTGTGACCCACGGTCAGGAATGATAATTAGCTGTTGCCCCATTGCACTGCTTTTTTCTACATCTTCGGTAAAGTACTTGTTTCCTCCGACGCCTCTCCACCACGTGCAAATGGGCAAACATGAAGTGGACTCTCACAGATGTTAGGGTTGAGGTGAGAAACACTTGGAGGATTTACACAAAGCCTTCCTGAATTAGACCATGATGATGGCCCCTTCCTCCTCTCTGGATCAGAGGCATTCTCATAAGCAGAGCAACAGCCAGACAAAGGTTGTTTGGCAGTAGTAAAAGAGGTGATGGGCAGGGAAGCAAGCTCTGAGGGTAAGGCTTTCTAGCCCCTCATGGAGAGGGATTAGTCTATGGTGTCAGCAGATGCAGAGTTAATATGTGCTGGTAGGTACTGCAGTCTAAACAATAGCACGATCCTGTGATGGCCCTAAAGGTAAGGTGTAAGAGGCCCCTGACTGCTTAGAGTTACGCTTGAAATACATGGATACCCCCTGGGCCATCTTTTGCCTGTATCTTAATGGAGAGTCTTACTTGGGGGAGGAACATTTTAATAATATGAAATTAAAAGCGAATTAGCTGCAGCTGCTTATGTAAACCTACTCCCCCCCCCATGGCTCAGAGGCCTGATTAAATCTTCCACCTGCTCCTGGTATCGAAGCTTTGTGTTCACTGTAAGTAAACTACAGTGTGAACAAGTCTCTCTCCAAGCCCATGATGAAAGGTGCTCCCTTGGACATTTGAGAAAACATGCAGTAGCACGTTGAAGTAATAAGTAACTCACAATAGGCCCTCCTGCTGCTAGTAGCGTTATTGCCAGAAGGAAAGAAATATGTCATTCGACGTAGTAGGTGTGCCTTTCTAGACCACATTTAGTAGCAAAATTATTATTGCCACCCCACAAAATGACCTAAACATTTAGTAATATGAGTTCTTCAGAGCAATGAAAAAGCAAATGCATGGGTAGACTCATTTTAGTCAATGGCGGCTACTTTGTTTCTGGGTAGAATATCCTCTAATACAGGGGTGCCCAAACTTTTTGTAAGGAGGGCCAGATTTGGTGGCTGAGAATGTGTCAGGGGCCGGTTGCTCCCCGACCCTGCCACCCCACTGCAAGCCCCACCCACTTTCTTTTAAAAAAACATGGGGTGAAGGAGGAGGAGGGAGGGGTGGGCCAGCCAGCCGCGGGCCACTCAGAATGGCCTGGCGGACCGGATTTGCCCCCCCCCCCGGGCCGGGCTTTGGGCAGGCCTGCTCTAATATATGATGGCTACATTTTTATGGAAAAAGAGTTTGTATTTTAGATCTCTTTATCAATAAGACAAAAACTTTGTTGAATGATTGTGACTATACAGTCTTGCTTACCCATAGAACGATATTCCTGAGTTGGGCCAAGGTTCATTTGCTGAGGGATTCTCAGCAAGAGTCTCAGCAGCCAGCAAACAGTAGGTAGTTCAGTAGATGATGACCAGAGACCCACCAAGAGACTGCGGGTCAACTTTCTGTGCTCCTCTAAAATCTTGTGTCTTTGCCAAATGGTTTAATCCAGACCACTCATGACCATTAGTGATAAGAGGCCATCTTCAAGAATGTTTATCACCACTTTAATGCTCCCTTTCCAGCTGTTAACCTTAACCACAGTTAGTGTCAAAACAGCTGGCAAACTCCTTGGCCACAGTTAAAAGTAAAAATCTGCTTCACAGTGGAGATAGCTTTTAGTTATTTAATCATAGTTCAAAGGGACTTAAAGTAATAGATCTGCATATGCTAGAAAGAAGTGTGGATCCAACGAGTTAGTTTGAAAGCATGCAAGCAGGGTTGAGATATTGAAACACAGTTGGGTAGGAAAGATTCATAAAAAGGAAACTAGTGCAACATTATTATGCTGCTGCTGTTCCATCAGTGTGCAGAACGCCTTGCCAAGTATCGTGAAGCAAATTAAAATAAAATAAGGCAAATCTCTGTCCCATGGGCTTCACGGTTCAACACTGGCAAGAGGAAAGAGAGAAATTCTTAACAGCCAAATATATGCAAATTCAGTTTTTACATTTATGTGACAATCCTAGAGTTTGTTTCAGTTGGGGTGAGGATGAAAATGGCATTGCTCCCTGCTCCAAGAGATATTCCTCAAAGGAGCACCTATATCAATGTGAATTCATTCTCATGCACACACAGGGTCAAGTTTAAACTTTGGGCTGTTTTTTTGGATGTATGAAAGAATGTGGGCATTTCCAAAACCTCCATAGCCTTCTGTGGGCAAGATAAGTGGTTTCTCTGTGTTGAATGTCATCTTCTTATCTGCAGATGTTGCATACACTATAAATAATGAGGAGCAGGGTGACTGAACTTTGGAGACTTCACACTGCATTTCTTACAAGCCACTCCTACCAAGTCTCTTAGGAAACCAAACAAAAAACCCTCTTAATTTCAGAAGAATAAAATATTACTCCCAAGAGAGAAGCTTGTGTGCGGGCACTGCTGACTTTGTAGATTTCTTTCCCTGAACAATATTGTACATTAGAGATGGGCATGACTCAGCGAAATTTTCGTTTTCATTTTCGTTTTTTTGTTTCATAACGAAAATGAAAAATTTTCAAAAACGAAACGGAAACGAAACGAAAAATTTTGCCGTGTTTTTCGTTTTCGTTGCGGCAAATGCATTGAACTGAAAAGAATGCTAACGAAACAGCAATTTTTCATTTTCGTTTTCGTTTTTCGTTTCATTACCTAACGAAAGTGATAACAAAAAATTTGCAAAAAAACCAACGAAAACGAAAATGAACCGAAACGGAACCCTAAATGACCAAACGAAAAACGAAAAACAATTTTTTTGAGTCATGCCCATCTCTATTGTACATCTGTCGATTACCGTGGTAAAGCACAAAGCAACTATGGACCGGTCCCAAGAACCCTGGTTTCCTGGGCGCACACATCACTGCTGCCAAGAACTAATGCTTGTCATAGAACTTTTATGCCCTGCATGTTTGTTTTGTAGTTATCATCCTGATGAGACGAGATAATAGTGTCACAGTGAGACCAGCTAATTAAATGTCAGCAGAATCAGAAGCTGTTGCAAGGTGCTTTGCCTTTGGGTAGTGATAACTGAAACGGGAGGCAAGGACATGCATCACCCACCTTGCGGTTCATTAAAATGGCATCTCACTCTGCTTTGAGTTTGCTCTAAAGATCTGGCGTGGGTGATGTAACAGAAGCTTGACACTAACGAGTTTGAAAAAGATTAAACAAACACCCGGTAGGTGCTCTTCCTCTGCAAACAGAATGTTTGGCATCCTCTTCCCTCAACACCTTGTTGACTTTTTCCCTTTGGAGTATTATCTTTTATTATTATAACTTAGGCCACAGACAGGCTTGAAATCCGACCCTGCATATCCTGTTGACTTTGGCGAGACTCTGGTAGAGCAGAGCAGCCACTCCTGTTCTCATTGAAGGAGCTTTGGCCCGTTAACTTTTTGTTTGGATTAATCATTCACAAATGCTGAAAAAAATCATAATTAGCAGTGCTCTGCTGATAATTTCACTAGCATTTGGAAGCATGTCATAAGGACTTGTGTGGGTGAGAAGAGGCAACCAATTCAGTTCAGTGGCTATTCCTCTCTGTGGAAGAACATTACTTCATGATCTGGGAGGTTAAGTCATGGCAACTGGACTTCTTTTCCTGTGAGATTGAAACATTTCAATACTCATCTAAGCAGCTTCGTCATGCAAATTAATCAAGCAAATCCTTACAGACTTGTATATGAATGCATTGACAGATTTTTGTTCTTAACATCATCCTTGTTATATTTGTACCTTCCCTTCCCACTACAAAGTAGTGCTCATGGCAGCTAATAGTTTCTTAAACAATAAAAGAAAGTAAAACAAATGTAATGATGAAAATATTAAAACCAGATAAAACCAACCCTATCATAAAAAACATTACAATGAGTTAAGTGTATAAACATCACAGAAAGTGGACTTTTCATACCAGTTGGGGGGAAATGTGTTTCTAGTAACACCATTAAACTGATCCAGATCAGGGGGTGATGAAACCACCTCTTTGACCAGAGCAGGTAAGATCTCTGAATGACCCCTCAGATGTAGGATATTGACTTGGCTTGCTCAGGAGTTGTCGGATTGCTGATGTCCAACCACTTTGGGGAGCAGTGCTGAATGGAGTGCATTGCATGAAAAGGGCCCTTAATTTAGGATTCCACAAGGGTGAATTTGGTATTTAAAGCTGGTCTCATGAAACACCTGCCTGTTCATAAGATCAAACTTGACATTTCTAAGAACGTGTTTTATTCTTTCAACCTCTGTTTTAAAAACAGATGCAGTATTTCCCATCTAAGTACTAGATATGTCCTCATGATGGCTTTAGAGGGATGGAGCAGATTAAAAAGAAACAGATTTTTAGACTATCCACAGTGGTTCAGAAAACCACACTGTATTCATATTAACAAGATAAGAATGTGCTTCTTTAGTTACATGCTTTCCAAAACCATAGAATATATTCACTGTAACAGTTTTAACTGAGCTATATAAACTGTAAATAGGAGGCAGCAGCCAGCTATGTTGTTCTGGAACTGTCAGATGCATTGTCTTCACTGCACCTCCCCCTTCCCCCCTTTATACATTTGTGCAGCCCATTAAGTTGTACAGGATCAAATAAGAGCTAAAGATACAGGTAGTCTTTTGTACTGCTGGTTTTTTGTTAGTGGTGTAGATACAGCCACCTGTAAGAAAATAGTTCAACATTTCTTTTTCTTTTTTGGAGGGTGGGGGCTTTTATTATATTATAAATCAAATAGCTGCATCACCCAGAGGTTATTAAAAAACCAGTAAATGTACTGTTTCATTTTTAGGAATGTCTATCTCAAAGCAGGCTCACCCAAAGTCACCTAACACTGCTGGGCATCTACAGTACATAGTGCAGTTGGAATGACTTGCATTGTAATAAACCAGCCCGACTGCTGAAGCTGTGTCAGATTACTGGTAACGCAGCAGGTTCCACTACCTTCAAGCTGCCTCTGTCCAGAAGTGTTCACCCAAAAACAGTGGCATGATTTTGTGTTAAAGGGAAACTACCTGAGAATTTTAACAAAAAGTTCCGTATCTTTGTTTCAGCTGGCCCGGAGAGTTTAGAAATTTTATATTGTAGCAGTTGGCATATATTCAGTGTGCTTTCAGCTTAATAGATGAGAAATACACTAGAATCCTTAATTAAGAGATTTTGGAGTGTGTGTGTGTGTGTTTATCATATTTACGTCAAGCAGGCCGTATCTAGATTGATAAGAAATTACTTTACAAAAATCCTAAATCAGCCAGAACTGTAAACTACTGTGTTTTTCATGAGAAGCCACTACAGTACCATACTGCCCCTGCTTTCTCTCTAGCTGGGCTGGAGAAGTGTTATTTTCTATTGATTCATTTGGGGTTTTTTGAGTAACCATTTTTGTGCAGTGTGCAAGTAGACCTAACCAGAAGGTTGAGAACATCATGGACTGACACAAAAGTCACTATTTTGAATGATTACGCCTAGAATTCAGCTGGAAGAACTGAGTAATGTTTCTAGTCTCTGATCACTGCCACCCATAACATAGATTTACTTAAATCATGAGGATGCATGTATATGTTTATTATTTACTCTGTCATATTTTTACTTGACTTTCCATCTGGTAGTCCATATTGTGCCTGACAGTAAAAACAAGACAAAAATAAAAAAACATAAAGGAGCAAGAGTTTAATTTCTCTAAATTAAGCAACTTTCAGAAGACGTAAATATTTTTATTCCATTATTCTGTAATATTTTACAGACAGGAAACAAACAAAAAAAGCTGGGAGACAGTGCTAAGGAAAAAAGAAAGGGAGTAAGAAATATAATATTACAAATAAGTAAGGACAAAATATTGTATGAGACAAAAAAAAATTCTCAGTGAATCCAAGTTAGGTGTTGTCATACCTGGATGCAGTGGAGAGTAGAGTGAAGGAGGAAAAGGAAGCAGGAGCTGTTTGTGTTCAACAACAGAAGGGCCTCTACTTTCTCGGACCAATAGTCAAACCTGATGGGCTAGCTTTTGGCCATTACTTCATGTCTCTTTCATTGCGGTTCGCAGTCCTGCTTGGTACCGGTACGAAGTAATCTTACCACATGTCCATTGCGTGACGATGGGAGTTTGTCCCGACCACGCCCCCTGAACTGTGATTTAAGTGGGATGAGCGCTTCCCCTCCCTGGCCTCAGGAATCTGCTCGTCTCGCTTCTCCTTCCGAGACGAGAGCCTGTGAAGTAAGCCTCGTCGTGGAACAAGTGCCGATTGTAGCTCGTTGCCATCAAGTGGCAAGAGTGCGAAGTGATATTCGCCAGTAAATTCCCTATGGAGTTAGCAATGCAGTGCTGAGATTTTAAAAGACAAATGCTTTAAAGTTTGCTCCGTAACGCATTGAAGGCAAGGCTTCGGAGAATCGAAACATCGAAAAATGAAAGGTTGGACCAGGAAAAAAAGAGAACGAAGGCATAGAATTTCACATCTCATCACGGAATGAGGACATTCAGTAACAGTCATCCCAGTATCATCAATCATAAGCAGGAGAAGACCACGTGACTGTGACCGACGTCAACACACAACGAACTTCCTCCCGGAACGAGAATGGACGTGAAGTAACCACCATAGACTAGAACGAGGAGAGGTATGAAAGAGAGAACTTCAGTGTGACTGGTCTCCTTGCTCCTCCCTCCTTGGGCCAGAACTGGCTGATCACGTGGAAGCTAAATCTCCACCTGGTGTCCTCAAATAATCAGTCTAACAACCACTGTAGCCTCATGTCATTCAGAATTGCTGAAATAAGTTATGACAAAAATGACCCCTGCTTGAGCACGTGCACCATTACTGCTTGCCAGAGAGAGATTAGTTCTTGCAGTTGCTGCAGAGAACATAACCAGCCTAATTAGACCTCTGAATATTTTATTCCAGGCTCCCCGTTGTTCAGTGGTTCATGCCCTGCTATTCTTAATGTTTGTTAACAAATTGTTTGCTGGGCAGTGAGGTGTGAAGTCATAAAGCCATGCTGGGCCTTGGACATCTGTATAAAAGAAAGCTCTCTTCTGTTTTGATTGGGACAGCCTTTAGATAAACTGAGTCTCACTTCCACCACAGTGCTTTGTTTTCCTTTTAAAATTACTTTGAATGTGGCCAGTCTCGGGTCAGCATTCTCCAGCCACCTGGCTGCTGCCCAAGCAAAAACAGCTGCATGTTCTCCAAAGAAATATAGATTTGTCTTGCAAAATGCTGTGGAGCAAGAAAGCCCTGTGGGGTCATAAATTGGGGAAGGGTCTCATCTTTTTTGCTAAGCAAGCAAGCAGAAGGTCCCAAGACAGAACCTGCTGATGAATGCTTCATTTGTGAGGTGTTCTGTGTGGATTAGAGCTCAATATGTCAGAGATGCAGGAGGACACTCTTAATAGGGTAAAGATGGGCTTTGTTTGCTCAGTAGGAAAGCACATGTGATTGTGCAGAAGAACCAATGGGGTTGCCAGTGTCATTGTCAACCATTGAGGATGAGATACAATAACCGTCAGAGAATGGCAAGTATAGGTAAGAGCCAAAACAGATTGATCCAACAACCAAGTAGGTAGGAACTGAGCTTGGACATGTCACCTCTTTCTGCTATAGCTCCCAGAACCCCACATCCCAGCCATGAGATTCTAAGATATGTAGGAAAAAAATAGTAGCTTTTGCAAGTTCGGGGAGTGGGGCGTATAGCTAAGAGCATTTGCTGCTGATGCTGCTTCCCTTTCGTAGGCAGTAGCTGCTAGTGTAGACTTCACTCACTCCTGAACTTCACTACCAGGCTGGATGCACAATCAGCAGTAGTAGAAAGAGCAGCCATGACATCGTGCAAGGAGAGGCAAGCAAGCAGCAGTTGTGGGTGGGAACTCCATACCCTTGACAAGAGGACGGGGAGCAGCTGCTAGAATGTGTCCTTGCTCTTTGAGGATGTGACCAAAGAGGTGGGGAGGGGAGGAGAGGAGTTGCTGCTCCCCCAACTGTGGAGACCCCCCCCCTTGCAATGACACATTGCCTGTGAGAGCCTCCAAATCCAGCACTAGAGCACATAATGGAGTTTTTAACCATTGCAGGATCGCATGGCGTATTTGACATGTCAACGCTTGATGCTGTTTTGATAATCATGTGTTTCTGTTGTCCTCTTGGCAGATCAGTGAACATGGCAAAATGAGATTTTTTTTTAAAAAAAGCCCACACTTTATTAAGATTTCTGGTCACATAGTAAGGACAAAGATATTCCTGACTCCTGTCCTGTTCTGCAACATCAGCATATTCTTGTATGTTTTGAGTGGCAGTGACGTGCCATGTTGACCAAAGCTGTCCAAGGCAAGACAAGGTGTTTTCCCCCCCATGGGGAATGGTAGTCTGCAGATGGTGATTTTGTGGCCTGTACGCTGTCTAGCACTGACAACAGAAGTGTGCAGATTCTGAGTGTGATCAGGGAAAGTCTAGTCGTGGCAAATTCCTGTTAACTTCTGTGACCGGAATCTCCCCCAAGCCCTTACAGTTATCTGGCTATGGGTTCTTATTGTTGAAATCCAAAACAACTGGAAACCAAAGGTTCCTAATTCTTGTGCCATGAGATGTTATATCAGTGAAACTGAGAAGCACACTGTTTGTTTTTGCTTGGGATATATGTGTCAATCACACACAGGGATGCACGTCTTCCCTCCATCAGGATCAGTGGAAAGTCACTCAGAAGAAATCATTTGACTATCACAGCTGGCTTTAAGAAATCCATATCCATGTGAATTATAGACATATGAATTAAAGACACATCTCAAATTAATTTTAATGAATTAATTCTCTCTTTAAACAAAACCCTATATGTATTTGCTATTACTGATGGGGGGAAGCCTAACTATATTGTGTACACGTATGTTGTGAAGATGGGGTGATTTCTGAAAGCATTCTGTCAGGGAATCCAAAATACCTTTATTAGACTAGTAAGACTTTTCAAAAACTGGTAAAGGCTATTGTTTGGCTCTAGTAGGAGTCTATCAGACTGTGGGGAGAAAGAAAGCAAGTTACCTTTTGAGATATTAGTTGCCTACTCTTTTGTTTTTGAAATGTGAACAAGGAGCACATATTTTTCCCTTTCTCACTGGCAGGATCTATAAATCAAATAAATCCCCCCTCTTTTCTTTCCAGTTGGCACGTCACAATAAAATACTGCAACACATGCTGAAGCCTGGGTCTGATCCAGAAGAAGGAGATGAAGCTTTGAAACACTATGCCAATCACACTGCACAGATTGAGGTAAAAGACTGTTTGTTGAACAGAAATGGTTTAAGAGGCTTTTCTTCCAATTCTATAGCAAGCTTTTCATCTGAAGATTAAAACGTTTTAAAATCGTGTTGGATATTTATCATGGGACTTATTCCGTCCTTTCTGATTTTAGAAGTAAATACGCATCAGCATGTCTGTTTGGAGGAGACTTAATTTGGGAGTGTCGTTTTTGGCCACCTGGCCAACATAGTGGACTAAGGCTAGCATAGAAACATATCTTAACCAAGTTTATAGCTCCAAAATGGAAATACTTAAAATGATTGCCAGTTCTCTCAACATCCGATACAAAATGCTCATGTTGACTTTTAAAGCCCTGAATTGATAGGAGACTTGGTAATCATAACAGATGATGTGGTCAAGGAGGTGTCTATACATTAAGATCTTCAAGAGAGGTCTTATCATAAACTGCAGAAATCACTTAAAGAACATGCAGAAGAGGGCTGATGTGGAAGGCAGCCATTCTCTGAGCTGCAAGCAGTTCCTATTTTTTCTACTTTGATTAAGGGTGTGAGGACATTTGTCTCTTAAACTGTTTGTTGATTATTTTAGTGGATTTATTTTTTTAGTTTAATTTTAGTTATATTCCCACCAATCTTGGAACACCTCTGTATTTTCAAAAAAGAAGGAAAGTAGGATTAATAATAAGTTAGGTGACCATCCTATTCATTCTTAGCAGTCCCACCAACTTTTAGTTAAAATGTGTTAAACATTGTTTTGTGATAGTTCCACTCATTAAGACTTTTATTTTGAAAAAAGAAGGGAAGCGCTAAAACATTTCTTGCATTTGAATGTTGCCGATCCCTTTGGCTCGTTTTCTGTAATGCTCCAGCAGTGCTTGAAGGCAAGCCCTCCCACTGGTGTGAGTCTCATAGGGCTTGGAGGCGGTGTGTTCCTTACAGACCCTGGCCACCCATGGAGCTCTCAAATTGCGAGACCAAATCTGCTCCCACTTCCTTACTTGGATATGAAGAATCTTGTAATCTCCCTGAACTTCAATCTAGAAGCTGGCCATCCCTATCTTAACCCAACAGAGTTTAGCCATTGTAAAGAGAAGAGCAGATACAGATAGGATGTGAAAAGTGTGAGGTGTATGGGCTGACGTCCCCTTATGAGTCTGACCGGCACTAGATGCAGGATAGATGTATTTTATTTTATTTTATTTTAGAGTCTTTTTACCCCGCCTTTCTCCTCAGAAAAAGAGAAAGTATTTCTTGGCACAATCCACCATTGAACTAGAATACGGCCACAAGATCTGGTGATGGCCTCTAACTTAATGCTGTGTTGTTGTTTTTAAAAAAATATTAAACAAAGTCACAAGTGCTAGCTCTATCAGGGTTATATCACATGTTAAAGCAAATCTCTATTTCCCCCCCTCTTACATTAGCTCCTTCAGTCACAGGAATATTTCACAGTGTTTTCCAGATTTCAGACATGCAAACAAAGTCATGTTGTCTCACAGACTGATCAATTACAATGCAAAAACAAACTGTTTCCCCCACTTATGGAAGCTCTGCTTCTAGCTGTCTTAAGTGTCTTACTAGAGGCTCTTGGGAGGCATAAGACATGGAAGCTAATAAGTGTTGAATACGTGTTTAAAACCAATAAATCCCCAAGTACCAAATGTAATGGACTAAAAATATTGAATGCTGAAGACCACCATGCTTCTATTGCAAAGCTGAGGAGTCTTGGGCCCTCTAGATAAGCCATTCTCAACTTTTATTTGACCATGGCCATAAACACAATATGAAATAAATACTTGTATAAGCAAAATCAGGATTGTATAAATTCCATAACAAATCTTGTAAGATGGTGTTTGAAGAATTGCTTGCAGTCTGTGCCCCCTTCAAATCTGCCAGCGCCCAGTAGGCCCCTGTAGAGAATGGCCTGACTAGTCATTGTTTCAAAGAAAATGCTTTGCTCAAAAATTCTTGATCTAATCCAGCAACACCAGTATTTATGAAGTCATGGGAAGTTCGTGACAAACATCAGAGAATACACGGGGCTTTAGTTAGCTTTGTTTTCTAGAAGTGTAGCTTTGAAAGCTCCACTGAAGCAACCAACAAAGAGCTGTACACCTTATGGTGATGGTCAAACATGAAACCTTTGAATCAGTACAAGAATACGGTATTTTCCAAAATTATTTTAATTGTTCGTGTTGCATACCAATGTGGGCCACATCTGAAGCCCTTTTTCAATCTCCCTATAATTTAGGTGTTGGCAAGATAGAATCTGAAATGTCACGGACTTCTTGATTAACATTTTGGATGGCAAATTGCTAAGACTCTCTGCTTGGTTTCTGAATGTTAAATGTAGGGGAAATTTGTTTGCAGGAAGTAAACATATGCATTCAACAAGGAAGGACCTCATCCTGCATACTAATGTATATGAGATACAGTCCACATTTTTCAGTTCATGTGTAGACATAGTTGGCATTGCAGGGCAAAGAGAGCTACCTGCAATTTGGCCCCAAGGCAGAGGGCAGTGTGGACAGTAGAAAAGGAGGAGAAAAAGTGCAGAACATTTGCAGCAACCCCTCAGAGGAAAGAAAACCTCTGAGTTCAAATCATTCTGCCCATTAGGTTCTTCACTTTACAATTGCAACGTTTTGCTTTGTTATGGCAGGATGTGTTGTTTTTTTTAAATATATATTTATATCAATCTTTGGAAACATACTTTGGGTTTGGAAGGCAAGGTCTACACCCTTTGTCTAGGACACTCATTGAAGATGAGCATCTATTAATGAATAAGACTCTGCTCCACTCAAGATGAAGATGTTCCCCTTCCTAGACAAACTGTCTTGGAGTTAGATTATTTTATGTCTGTCATTCTCCTCGTCCCCTTCCTCCTCCTGTACGAACATGGAGCAGCAGCAGCTAATAAAGGCTTTTTAAATTTCCTGTGCACCTGAATGAGTAACATATCTTTGCAGATTGTGCGTCATGACAGAACGATGGAGCAAATAGTCTTCCCTGTGCCCAATATCTGTGAGTTCCTCACACATGAATCCAAGTGCCGTGTGTTCAATACAACGGAGAGGGACGAGCAAGGAAGCAAAGTGAATGACTTTTTCCAGCAGGCTGAGGATCTGTATAATGAAATGAAGTGGCAAAAGAAAATCAGAAGTAAGTAGACGTCTCGCAAGTTCGATAATTTTTCTGCTTCATATCTGCTGAAGATTAAGTGATTTCTTGCCCTCTGTGAGAAAGTGAGGTTTGTCTCCTCTTTGAAAAAATGCAGACATGCCTATATCTATAATGCTGTTAGAGTTCTATATGGGTCATGTATTTGGGATACTTTTTCTTACTAAATACTTAAATAAATAAATAAAATGAAGCCCAGTTAATAATACCCCCCAGAATTCCAAGGATTTCCATTAGCCCTAAGTGAAAAGTGTCCTTTTGGTTAAAACAAGCTGTGTTTGCAGGCAATGCGGAACTGCTCAAGGGTGGACCAAGAAGTGGCCAACAGTGCAGATTTCACTTGAGCAATGATCGTAACCAGGCCACCATCTTGTTATGTTGGCTTGGTCCTTAACAGGCCACCATCTTGTGGTGTTGTCCTTGTTTATCGTTTAGGAACAATAATCCTGACGTACTTACTATCTAGGGTCATTGGAAAGATTGCTGTGACAAAAACAATGTGTGAAGCTTTTTAGAAATACTGTTTTTGTTTGTTTGCTTTTAGCATCAAGCCAGTGGTATGGGCATTCTTTTAAAAGTCAATATGGAAGACAATCAGGGCAATTTCTTGGGCACTTGCAGATCATCTGCCTGCTGCTTTCTCAGCAATGGCCCCATTGTGGTGAAGGTTTTCCATGCGAGGCCCACAAGAGGAAGTGTATCAGAATAATGTCCAGCTTTCCTACCCCCCCATCCTACCTTGCTTAAACTTGTTCTGATATGACCTCAACCATAAAATATTTGCCTGTGTGATAACTGTAAATGTATATACCCCAGAGGACCATATAGTTGTTGCCAGGATGTACAGCTGCTGCTGCTCTCAGTGCCCTCCTTTCATTTCTTTAGCTCTATTTGGATGTGAAGATCAGGGAAACAGAATAATTAAGGAAGAGTAAATTCATTCCCACTATTTGAGGAGGGGGTCACAGGAGGCAGATCTCAGTCCACCAGATCTCTAGGCCCAGTTCATATTTGTGACATTGGATCCTTACTTCCCATCCCAGTCCTTGGTCAGTTTTGAAAAGTGGACAAGGAAAGTTGGAGATGTTACTGGTGTCATTTAGCTGTTTTTAATTCCCTTTATTTGTGACCTTCAATTATTATGACTGTTTGATTTGTATTTATAGGCAGACTATTAGAGACCACTTCATAGTGGGGTGGCTAAATTTACACACACACACACACACACACACACACACAAAGAGAGAGAGAGAGAGAGAGAGACTAGTGTGTGTGCACCAAAATGCCCTGTATAAACAGCAATTCCTGTCTCTGGAGTTGTAACACAGTGGCTAAACAATTGTACTGCAGCCAAAACTGTGCTCATGGTCTGGGTTCAATCCCAAACAGGTGACTCAAGCTTCATTCAGCCTTTGATCCTTCTGAGGCTAGAAATTGAGTACCAAGCTTGCTGGGGGCAGGTGCAATGTTTAGCTTTCATAATTAAATTGTAAACCACCCAGACTCTTTTGGTCAAATCAAAAGAACCATAAATTGAAGACTGTTCTAATCTAGAAACTACATCTCTGGCTTCTGCAATCTGCTGGTATCTCCTGGCTGAGTAGAGGACATGTTGGAATTTCTATTGTTCCCCTGAAAATGGTGCATTTTGGTCAACACGGTTCCTGCTGCCTTGCCCTCATGTTATTTTACCTTCTTTCCTAGATAATCCGGCTCTATTCTGGTTTTCTCGACATATTTCTCTCTGGGGAAGTATATCTTTCAATTTGGCCGTTTTCATCAATCTGGCAGTAGCACTTTTCTATCCCTTTGGAGATGATGGAGATGAAGGTAAATGGTTTCACTTCTAAACCCTCAACAGGATAAATCTGTTGATTAGGATCCATCAAATGGAATAAAACAGCACAAATCTGTTACCTACGTCATCTGTGGTTGGGGAAAACATTTCAAACATGTGTCATCTCTCTCTCTCTCTCTCTCTCTCTCTCTCTCTCTCTCTCTCTCTCTCTCTCTCTCTCT
>JAHTLZ010003305.1:4171030-4192097 GCA_023846285.1 Phrynocephalus versicolor
TCTCTCTCTCTCTCTCTCTCTCTCTCTCTCTCTCTCTCTCTCTCTCTGTGTGTGTGTGTGTGTGTGTGGTTGTTCCTGAATCTTTGGACAGGAAACTATAGACTATGAGTGTCAAACAAAGAGTCCAACCCCATCTGCCTGTCAGGCAATGTGACCTCTATGCCAAAGAAAAGATTTTGAAAGAAGATGGGATATTATGATATGTTGCTTCTTCCGTGAATATCATATGGATAGACAGATGGCTATTGCCATCATGTGCATGGAAACAACCATCTTTTCCCTTCCTCCTCTACCCAATTCAAAGAAGAGAAGACACTTCAATCCCATCCCATTCTCCAAAGGGCTTTTGCACTCCTGTTTGAAACTATAGGAAGGTGCTTCTGGGTATTCCAAAAGGGTAGAAACTATTTTAAAGGGCAGGGATGTCTGCATTCCTTGAACCAGCTAATAAAGTGTAAAATAAATAAATAACCAAACAAACTTAAAAATAAAAATAAAAAGATGGAACGACTTCCAGGTTTTTGTGTTTCAGTAGGAACGTAAATGAGACAAAACAAAGGCTACAGACCCAACTCGTATTTAAGCATCATTCATTCATTCATTGGATTTATATGCTGCTCCTTGTACCCTATAGGCTATTCTATCCGGTGTACAACATTACGTATAAAGAACAAATTACATACATATTAATAAATTCAAGAATTAAGAATTAAGAAGAAATTCAAGAATTAAGAATTAAGCATATTAAAACATTTAAGCATCATTTAAATTGATTTAGATTTTATCATTCTGACTGTGCAAAAGGGAAATCAATTTATAGGGGCTGCAAAGTGAATTTTTTCCCAACTGGCCAGCATTTTTTGTAAATAAATTATTTATTTTCAAGTACCTCACTTCTAAAATCAATGTAGTTCAATGTGGTTTTGTGGATGGAAACATTCTGTCATTTTAATTTGTGCCTAGGTGGATTTTGAGTGGCAGAGACACTGCCATGGTTCCTTTTAAGTTTTTTAAGGCATCTTTCTTAAAATCTTTATTACTTCTTTAAGATGTATGGCATCAGAACCACC
The DNA here is from genome assembly GCA_023846285.1 of Phrynocephalus versicolor. Taxonomy (NCBI): domain Eukaryota; kingdom Metazoa; phylum Chordata; class Lepidosauria; order Squamata; family Agamidae; genus Phrynocephalus; species Phrynocephalus versicolor. Next base: position 4,172,101 of record JAHTLZ010003305.1, read on the forward strand.
TAGCAGCAGCAGGAGACAAGAGGGCTCAGAGTATGCATAGAGCAAGCCTACCGGGACACAGCGGATGAACCATAAGCCAAGAGCATTGACCTGCAAAGGAGCCAAAAGCCTTCCCTCACTCCAATTCTCATTTTTCCATCATTAATTGACTGGGACCACCTTTCGCTTGTAGTTTCTAGTAACTATTGTGATACCAGGTTGCACCTCTGAGACCATTGCTTTATACATGTTATCACTTATTTTTTAGAAAATTAAATAAATAAAACAGAAAGGCAATTAGTTGATTTCAGCAGTATTGGTGCCGAAACCAGATTAAATCACCAGAAACAAATCAATGTTCATGCAGTGCTTGTGAACGTGGTCACTGGTTTAAATACTAGCTGACCTGATCTTGATTTCCCCCAAAAATCTGAAGAGAGATGGATTCCAATGGCCAGTGTGACCACAGGCATAATATGTTTGTAACAGTCTATGTGAAGATGCCATGGACTGAAACAGCCAGGCTACTCCATCCCTAGTGTGAACCCCATGGCCTACTGTCCCTTGATGCTGTTAGTTTTGTCTTTCATTTTTCCAAACTCAGAAAGTCCTGTGCCTCTAACATGTGCAGACATGCCTGTTAAGATGCTCACACACACCCCCAAGGCATCTAATTTGCTCTTGTCATGTGCTCATTTTGGTCCGCTCACTCAGCGTCTTGCAGCTGAAGAGCTGTTTGGCTCATGTGCTCTCGGGATTGCAGAAGTACATTAAAAGATAGAATTCTTGCAATGATTAGGTCGACCTCAGAACTTAAAACACGTGAATGTCTCCTGAGACTCAGAGTAGGGGTGGGTACTGGATAAGCAACAAAGAGAGAGAGAGAGAGAGAGAGAGAGAGAGAGAGAGGGAGGACAGCAGCCATGGTCGTTTTGACTTGGCAACATTTTCTTCACAGAGAGAGGGGGGAAAGGACCCATGTCATGACCATTCTGAATAGCGTTCACCATACCCATATCAATTGTTCACAAAGTCCTAATTACTTTAGAATAGAGCTTGAAATGTTGGACGGAATACAGAACAGAAGATTGTACCATTTTTGAAGCAGGAGTTTTTTTTCATTAGAAGTGCTTAGATTAACCAGACAAGCGTGCGGAAGAATGTTAATGCTGATAAACTGCAAGATGAAGGGGGGGGGAGGATCCCCCAAACCAAAAGAAAGAAAGAAAGAAAGAAAGAAAGAAAGAAAGAAAGAAAGAAAAAGAAAGAAAGAAAGAAAAAGAATATTAATCCTATTTTAGACATGCAAAATGTTCAAGCAGTTTCTGACTTGAACTGTTCTGGGTAGAAGGTGAGGGCTTGCCTGTGTGAATGAAGAAAAGCTTTTGCATATAAAACAAATGCAAAATAGATCAAGAAGAACTCGAACCTTCAATCTGATGTGACAATTTTCCTCTCTGAAGGGGTTTATTTATTCTTGCATTACAGAGAGGCGTTTGGATCACTCTTCCCTTATTGCAGAGTGAAGTGGTACAATCCAAGGAAAAAAAGACTCCTTCCTCACTTGTTTCTTTTGCCTACATTAAACTGGCCTGGAGACTTGCTGAAATGTATAGCTAGTTGTTGTTTTTTTAAAAAAAGAACAACAGTACCTTGTTATGCTTATATTCTTCATGAGTTTAGGATACTCAGGAGGAGGGCAGCATCATGAGGGAGAAATGCCACCGGTTATTCAACTGTTTTGTTGATTATGCATGCTCTGTGACCTGGAAAGACACCCCCCCCCTGCTCCCACAATCATGTGGGCTGAAACATAGGTCACTCTCCAAGCCTCTCCCGCTTTAATCATCTGCCAAGCCAGTCTGCCAATCAGAGTGTTGGTGATCACTGGGTGGTGGTGGTGGAAGAGCATTAATGAGAAGCACATGCTCCTCTTTGCATTTGGACTCATTCCACTAATGGTGATTCACGTGAATGATCAGGTGAAAGTCACTCCTAGTTACTAACTGGACTGATGATGAACCCGTGACCTAGAGGTGGAAGGGTTTTTTTTTTATGTTCCTTTAACAATCCTTTTAGTAATCCTGTTAATGTTTAAACGGAGCACATTTAAAAGCAGCTTTTGCTACTTGGTGGCTTTTACCGATAAGGAAAAGCATTCTTCCTTCTGAGTGATGATAAAACAGAGATGTACCAACTCTTAACTTCAGCCCAAGTCTGCAATACGAAGATAAAAACAATGGCTTACATTGCAGGAGTGTTGTTACCAGTTAGTAAGGTAAAACATGTCAACAGCCCAAGCATTTGTAGTGTGCCAGATAAGCGGAGGGGAGCAGATACTGGACACGGCTCTTTCCACAATACAGTTGCTCAAAGCATTTCACAGAAAACAAATGTAATGGCTACAAATACAATCATAGGACAAGACCCAGTGGATTACTTCCATATCAAACAGTGAAATCCATATATAATGCCTGTGGAATTGGAGTTTTCTTCCCCTCCTCTTTGTACTGTGCCTTCTGTGATGCCAAAAAGTGGCCTCAGCAAGTTTTCTAAATAATAAATAAATAAGAGATTTCTAGATTGCATTTCTGAAGGGGGCTGCAAGGGGTGTCCCTAACTCTGACAGAAGAAACAGGATTGGATCCTGGCCCAAATTCCTTAACTGCTTTTTGTGGTAGTTCAATAACAATTCTTTAAAGCATATCAAAAGTTGAAATAAGTGGAACATGTATCAGTCTGTAAATAATGTCTAGTATTAACAGGAATAATACCTGCCACTGTCATAATTGTTATCAGAAGGATTCCTTCACGTCACCAGGGTTTGATTCCAGGTGTTGTTGTTGTTCTAAAAAAATCTATGGTATGGAAAGAGACTTGAGAGATCAGAAACTGCAATGGAAAATTGACGGGCAGGAGAATGTTTAAGCACCCTCCCTGCAGCACTGCTTCTCCATGGGATATTCCCTTTTTTTGGGTAGCTTTTCACTGACAGAAGGCATCAGCAGGGCTTTGCTACTTGCACTGAATACAACATATCCCAGTATCTAGATTCTGAGCTGGCTTCCAAAGGGAGTCAGACAAAAATGTGGAATATATTTCAGCGGCTGTTAGCTATGAAAGCTAACTGAGATTGCTGAGTCAGGTGGTGTTCTAAGGCTAAACATCAGATAGTGGGGCCAGACCCTCCTCATATGCCTCCCAGAAAAGGCTGGCTGACCAGGTCTGCTGGATTATATGGGCTGACCCTGGTTAATGGTTTCATCAGAATTTGGAAACGTTGTTTTTTTGGACCAAAGCTCCATAAATCCATGGTCATTGGGCCATCTTCGCTGGAAGTTGTCCCAAACAGGACCTTTTTGAAGCACTGCTTTTTCTTACATTTTTAACATAATGCAAGCCCTGAAAGAGAGACAAGTGGCTAGAGGTTCTCTGCCTTTCCACTCCCCCAGTTTGACCCAGCTAAGACTGGTTCCTCTTTTTCTCAGTGATGATAGATTTAGCCTTCTAAACACAGCGGTCTGCAAATAAGGCTTGAGAAATCTGATAGGAGAAGTCTTAGCAGGGGTGTGGGAAGGAAGTGGGAAATCAAATCTTAAAGACTATACTTCCTTGACATGAGGTCAAAGTGAACTATAAAATGGAGCACTCGCAACTAGCTTTCCTCAGACTGATGAAGCTGTTTGGGTAAACAGCAAAAATTTCAGTCTCTGAAGAAAAGAAGTCCAGTTGCCATACAAAAGCAAGACTAGACTATGATACCTTCATAGGCTGCTAGAAAAATTTTAAAAAGTTGATATAAAAAGTTGCTGAGCTTTCGGAAGCTAGCTCCCTTTTTCAAAGCAGGTTTAAAAGTCCAGGCATGGCAAGGGATGTATTTTGCCAGGAGAGAGTTCTTAAAAGTTCACTTGGCAAGATGGATGCCAGGCTTCTTCTTGGAAGGCACGAAGCCGCATGGTCCATTGGGGCTGGACTTCATAGGACAGTTCAAGTATGGCTTGAGCACCTCCCTCTGCTTACACCCATCATCTCTCTATTGGCTCTTCGAGGCATAGTTATCTCACTTGTCATTGGCCATTTGGCAGTCAGTGCTTGTTAATATAACATGACCTGTGCAGTTCACATGCCGTAAAACTCAAGCCTGTTTGAACCATCATGGGGCCCATGCTGGGCAAATTTACAGTAATAGTGGAAGAGTGTGTTAAGCAGAGAACAAAGTGCTGAATGCTTTCAGACTTTTTTCTGCTTTAATTTTTCCATGCAGTTCCTCTGTTTTCACATGGTTATTTTGCCATGTAAACAAGCCCAGGACCATGGTATTACCATCTAGCCCCGATACAAAATTAACTAGGAATACCGCTGAACACAGTGGAATTTATTGAAGACAGTGTGACTTAATGGTCAAAATTCTGTTGGGTAACTTTTACTAGTGAATAGTTAAGCAATCTCCATAGCTATTATCTATTACATTCTGTGTCAAATGACTCAGCATGCAACATATAACATCTATGGACATAACAACAACAGTATGGGTATTCATCTGAATTATTTAGGGCAGTGAAAAAAACCTAACAATTGGTGTACATGAGAGAACAAAACCTTCTATGTTTAGTGAAAATGTATAATTATAATTATGTAAATATACAGTTATTTGCACACTCTTTTACTCTGTTGAGTTTGGCATCCTCACTACAAATTTTCAAGAAACAACTGAAAAAATGGTTTTACAGATTGGCCTTCCCTGACTTTTCAAATGCCTAACAAATGATGCTACTCTTCTTTTTATCATCTCACTGTGATTTTCCTTTCTTATTTTGATTAGCTGCTGTTTTATATACTTTACGTTTAATTAGTACATCATTTTATTGGTTTATCAGGTTTCATTTTGTTCATCTTATGTAGGATGTTCTTCTTGGTTTATTTAAAATTGCAGCATATAATTGTATAATTGTATTATATGTTGTAAACCACCCAGAGTAGCTCTTGGGCTAGATGACTGCAGTATAAAAGTCAAATACAATTATAAACAAACTCAAAGACCTTCATCTTCAGGCAAGCTTTCCCTGAATGATGGACTACCTGTTATGGCTTTTTAGATGGACTATCATGCATGATTATATTGACTGATCGTATAAGGACACCTGTGTTTTCCATGTTGGTTTCCAACCCTCATAATGGAATTTTCTTTTTTTCAAAAACTGTTTGCATGCTCATTTTAGCTTTAATGTTGCATTTTAATTGTTGTAAGATGCCTCTTCTAATTCCCCCTGTACTTAAACTTGAATATATCTTAAATGCTCTGGGCTGTATGTTGCCCCCCCCCCCATTATTGTAAGCCACCTTGAGTCCTTTTCCAAGGAGAAAGATGGGATAGAAATATTCTAAATAAATACATGAGTTTAAGAAGAATATTGATCTGAACAGAGCACTGGTCTTGTACCAGTAGCATAACTCTTATATTGTAAACTTTACAATGTAAAGGAGTAACCACTTCCACCCTCTCTTTCTAGGCACTCTTTCTCCATTATTTTCAGTTCTTCTCTGGATAGCTGTGGGCGTCTGTACCTCTCTCCTGGTTTTATTCCCTAAGCCTGTGGGTATTCGGCCATTTCTTGTGTCTGTGATGCTTCGATCCATATACACTATTGGCCTTGGGCCGACTTTGATTCTTCTTGGTGCTGCTAATGTAAGTATGGACAAGGATTTCCTCCATTTCATCCATGCCGCAGACACATGTTCCCTGGTTAATATACAACCCACACTTGCTAATTTCACATAGCCCCTTTTTTCACAATTTCTCCACAAGCAGTAACCGCTGCTTAATAGCCATATACTCTGGCTTGACCCTAAGCCTACTGCGTTCTTCTGTCAGGAATACCAACCATTATTAATCCAGTCATAGTTGCTCACAGGCCTTCCACTTGGGATCTGATTCCTTTAAAACTATGGTGTCTTTGTTGGCCATGCTGGTAACACAGTACACATCCTAAAGGAGCTGCACTGTGGTTCTCAAAAGGTCTGTTGGTACTCTTCAAGCCTTGGTAATACTTTCAGCCCCTGGGAAGTTAACGAGGGCATCTGAACCCAGAAGAGGGAGAAGAGGAGGCATGGTCCGGGGGGGGGGTGACATTTAAGACAAGACTGGGAAACTGAAGCTGCCCTAAAACTCAGACCAGAGCTGACACAATACAGACTTCACGTGCTTATAGTCCAAGTTGGTCCACAGTGGAATATCAACTTTGCACACAGATGGTTCCATGCCAGTTTTTCACAACTTCTGTTAGAAGGATCAGCTAGTTAGATGGTGTTGGAAGAATTCTCTGTCTGCCCACCAGAGCAGAGAGAAGAGAAAGCTAGTTGGATTAAGAACCTGGCCTCATACTGGGCAGCTTCTTCACACACACACACACACACACATCTCAGATCAGCAATGGAAATGTCATCAATTTCTTGACATCAGGAAATGATGTCATCTTCTTACTAGCAATCATCCACACTGCAACTGGCACAGCTGGAATTGCAAGGCAAATTTCTCTGGGCAGAGTGCTAATTTGAAGCAGGCAAGCAATCCCCCCCCCCCGCATCTGTTATTTCCAGTGCTTTTTCGATATAGCAGTTGGTTAGGACCATTGGTAGTGCTTGCACATTAGATAATGATATGATAACCTTTTGAAGTGATAAGTGATCCTCATCCTCAGCAAGTTTACAGTACAACCCTTCTGGAAATGAAGGATTAACTGGCTGCACACCATTATCCAGAGGACAACCAAGTATGATTGCCATGCTTTCCAAACACTCTTTGGGAAGGCTTCTTCTATGTCCCCCTAAATTATGTGCATGCAATATATGCCCCCCACCATGTGCACCGAAGAAAATCTAGCAAATGGCTGAAATAATGCTATCAAAGAAGACCACTTCTAGTAAAATATAGCCTTATTATTGTAACGTTTTATTTGCTTTTAATTTGATCTATATTTACAATACGTGCATAATTTTAAAATTGTGCAATGCTGTGATACAAATAAAGAAATAAATAGTGTTCTTCATTTTTTAATGAGATGATTCAGAGGTTTGAAAAATAATAACATTTGGACCTGTGTTGCTTCCTGCGCAGCTTTGTAACAAGATTGTCTTTTTGGTGAGCTTTGTTGGGAATCGTGGCACGTTCACCCGTGGATACAGGGCAGTCATCATGGACATGGCATTTCTCTACCACGTTGCTTATGTCCTTGTCTGCATGCTGGGCCTCTGTGTGCATGAATTTTTTTACAGCTTCTTGGTGAGTATTCCTCTGGAAAGGGGTAGACACTGTTAAAATGTGATCTGCAGTATATGTGATGATGATGATTTTCTGAAAGCCTAACAAACCTCTAGCTTGTCAGTGCACACGGCCTAAAATCATTAGGAGCAATTTTCCCCAAAAGGCAGCGATCGTGACCAGTAAAACATTTCCTCCATTATATGCATTTGCACATTAATTTGACATGCACTCCCAGTATACATAAGGTGTCTGCATAGCTCCTTTTTGATGGTACCCTCATGCAATCATGACAATAGGGATGGACGTACATTAATCAGAAAATGCAGACTTATAAGAGATGGGTGGCTGCGGATGACAGGACCATCATTTTTCTCATTGTTTATCCTGTGCCCTCCACCTGTCCTCACCTGTTAGAAGACCAAGTTGGGGCATCTGAATTGTGGCAAGTTCCTAACGGTGTCTTGGATCCCTATAACTGGTCTTCTGCCTCAGTTGCAGTGAAGAATACTGTGCAATCACCTGCCAGATCAATTCCCTTCTGTACCTACCATGGGGACAGGACACTGTTTGGATTATTTGCTTAAGCAAGAAAATATCATAGGTCACTACCAGGTAACCACTATCTAATAGCAAGGTTTATTTATGCTTTCTGACTGCTCCCGTTGCAATCCTTGGGATCAGATTGTAACTATGGCAGATCAAGCTGCTGCTTTGGTTGCCATGACTGACGCATCCTCTTTGTGCTTTCTCTGCCTCTGCATTTCAATTATCAGTGACGGTTAAGTCTAAATATCCCCTAGCTCTTACGTGATTAAAACTCTTGCTCATTGTTTTTCTAGGGTGTTCCCTAGATTGCACCCTCTTTGTCTTACTCTTTCCAGTGTCTTTTTATGATATGCTCATTTGCAGTCAGGAGGTGTTCCAGAATCTTCCGTAAAAGCAACAAACCACTTGAGAACCACCACCCCTTTAAAGTTTCAGATGTTAGTATGCTGTACTGCAAACTGGCATCAGTAACAGTGAGGGTTTGTTACATATTGCTTTAAATAAAATGAAAAATGGGATGATCAGGATTCTGACATGCTCTGTGCATGCAAAAGAAGACCTCAGGAGCTCTTTATTACCCATCTGTCTTTTGATGCTAAAAATCTCCAGGAACACATTTGTACACAGAAGTAGGATTTCAGCTTATGTGTTGGAGGAAGTAGAGTGTAATCTACAAAAGCCCACTCTGACATACAGTATACTTGTTGGTCTTAAACATCCCACAATACTTCATGATTTAATTCATGCTGAAAGACTAACACACCTGTCTGTGAAGATTCTCAGTCATCCACCTGAAGTTATCCAGAGGTTGAGTCACAACACCTGGACTTCTTGTGAGATTGATATGTTTCATTACTCATCCAGGTAGGTTCATCAGTGACAAAGCTACTTGGATGAGAAGTGAAAGGCATCGATCTCACAAGAAAAGAAGTCAGTTGCCATAACTCAAGTTCTGGATATCTACGTCTTGGAGGGACTGCTGCACCAGAAAGCCCATGAAGAAGGCTATTATGCTGACCTCTTTATTTGTGTTTTGTTTTCTCCCAGTTGTTTGACTTGGTATACAGAGAGGAAACTCTACTGAATGTCATTAAAAGTGTTACACGGAATGGGCGCTCCATTATCCTGACAGCTGTCCTAGCTCTCATCCTTGTTTATCTCTTCTCCATTGTTGGGTTCTTGTTCTTGAAAGATGATTTCATTATGGAGGTGGAAAGACTGAAAAACAGAACACCTATTGCAGGTATTGATCTTACCACCAAAATATACCCCCTCCCCCCTTCTGCTGTGGTATGTTATAGGCAACCCTAATTAGAGCTGTCATTCCTCCTGGGGCAATAGAATGCAGGGTAGTTAAAGGAGTGTTATTTGCATAATATCATTTTCACCAACTTGGTTCCTTTGGTCCTTTATTTGCAGCCCAGGCACATAATGTAGTTAATAATTTGTCACACACGGGGCAAAATAGGTGTTTGATAAAATAAAGCTGATAGATTCGTCATTTACTCACTTTGGAAGTGTTAAATTAGTGTTTTACTCGACTCCATACATATTTACAAATGAGCATCAAACAGTGTTTTCATCCTTGAAAACTCTTAAGCATTCTAGATTCAAAAGGACGACACATCAGTTCAGGGTCCTCCTTGTCAGCCTTTGTGAATAATTTAATGGTTTCTAAAATTGATGGTATTTTCATATCTGACAGTTGTTTTTAGCTTTGAATATATTTCATCCTAACTAGATGGAGTTCTGTTTGATGTCAGTTCCTTAATTTAGGCAGAAGCAGCGGCAAAATATCTGTGATATACTGTAAATGTGAAACCGTGATATCTTCATTACCATGATTGCTTTAGGCTTTTCTTTTAGTAGTATTCTGATGTATTTGTTTCTTTGTATCAAGACTAAATGAGTGATTTGGAGACTTGCATGTGTCTTCAGTCACAGAAAAAATAATTGAACCGGGCTTAACATTCAGTTAATTTCCTATATTAAAATGTTGGGATTCAAAGCTAATAGTTTTAAGAAGCAAATCATTGTTTGGGGAGTTCACAGTAGGATGATTGGGTTTTGGTTTCTTTGTTTTTGTCATATCAAATATGATGTAAATCATTATTGTTAAGTAAATAAAAATGGAGATTAACCGCAAGCCTAACAAATTAATTGAAATAGCAGAGGGAAGTGGTCTTACAGAATTTTTGCAAAGCATTAAATTTTGGTATTTTTTTCAACCCCTGTTTGGTTTTAAAAGGAGCAATTGGCATCATGGGTCTGTCCAAATCTTTGATGTGTTGTGTACCTTGTAATCATGCTTCACCAACATGTTTTTTGTTTCATCAGACAGTGGCACATTCCCCACTACTAGCTTAACAACAATGGGAACGTGCTCAACAGAGAATTGCACTACCACAATACCAGCTGTACAATCAGGTTGGTTGAATGTCTACAATTTGCCTTCTGTTTCCACCAAGCAGCCAAAGCAAAGTGTTCTGCTTATATACCTCCCCATACCACTTCAAGTAGTCTCTGGGCTGTTTAGAGATAAACAGATGACACAAGAATTCATGGCTGCTATTTCTTATCTAGTGTAGTGTCTAGTTCAGTGTTGGCGAACCTGACATCGCCCCTTCACAGCCACCTGTATTCAGGTTAAATGGCTGTATTGGCACTTTGCAGGAAAAAATACAGTAGTGGGTTTTGAATTCCAGTTTGGGCACTTGGTCTCTAAAAGGTTCGCCATCACTGGTCTAGTGTCACAACATATGGGTGTGAAATAATTGCACTGAGATGTGTTCTCTCCTTGCACAATTTTATTGATTCCTGCATCCAGCATTTTCATCTGTTAGTTGTTACTGAGGAGTAATAGGTGAGCATCATCTTTGCAATGTCTAGTTCTATCCTTAGTAGATTTGTAGACAAATCCTATGCTCTGTGTGTATTGCATCCACAGATGAAGAGGATGATGAAGATGGGATTGAGAGGACATGTGACACTCTACTAATGTGTATTGTGACTGTATTGAATCAAGGCCTGAGGAATGGTGGCGGAGTTGGAGATGTGCTCCGAAAACCTTCCAAAGATGTAAGCATTTCATTTTATCGTATACGGTTTGGCAGTTTCCTGTCTCTATGTGATTGTCTGTTTTGTCATGGCAACTCTTAGGACTGAGCTCTTAGGACTACGTGTAAGTCATCTGTGCATCTATCCTCCTCACACAGTAAATAGGAGGGTTTTTCTTCTAATGAATGGATATGGGTAGTGTTGTGGGTTATACTGCTGAGTCTGAGCTTGCCGATTGAAAGGTTGGCCATTCGAATCTGTGCAATGGGGTGAACTCCCATTGCTTGTCCTGGCTCCTGTTCGCCTAGCAGTTAGAAATCATGTAAAATGTCAGTAGATAAATAGGTACCACTCGAGTGGGAAGTTAACAGCGTTCCATGTGCTTGTGTGTTTAGTCAATCAATCAATCAATCAGTCAGTCAGTCAGCCTTTATTGGCATACAAAAAGAGTAAACATCACAGTTTCAGTGCAGATTTAAAAGGTAATTACAAAACAAATACAAATTTAAAAATAATTGCATTACAAAAGTAACAGCTCAGTTCATCTCTGCCTGCGGGTCCTGACCAAATGGGCTAAAAAGGTTGCCACATTTTCTATCACAATCGACTCTCTTGAAGACAGAAGAAACCTCAAATGTCGGTGTCTGAACAAAGCCTCTTATTCAGAAGGAGAGGATCAAGGAGTTTTTTATGAAAATGATCATAAAATGGACAGTACAGAACCACATGGGAGAGTGATTCCACAGCACCCAGTGCACAGGAGCAATGCCTGTTGTTGTATGGAATTCCATTGAATCTCCCATACAATACTGCAGACGGAATGGCATTGCATCTAGCAATCTTAATCTTTAATCTTAGTGTTTAGTCATGCCAGCCACATGACCATGGAAGTATGTCTATGGACAAACGTTGGCTCTTTGGCTTATAAACAGAGATGGGCACCGCCCTCTTGAGTTGGAAACGACTTAATTGTTTGGGGGGAAGCTTTACCATTTACCTTCTTCTAATGCAAATGAAGGCATGAGGCGAGGCAGTGAAATCTCTTGTCTCTCTCCTACACATACTCACCGCTGCCAGAACAAAGTGTCATCTGTTATTCTGAACCTGTTGGAGGACAATTTTTGACCCAATAGTCAGATTTGTGCAAACTTGGCCATGAGAAATCTAGCTGGTGCCTCCTCCCCTGCCTGCAGCACCATGCCACCTCCATGAATATCCCTACTCTGCTGATATTCTTAAACAGTGAAACAAAGGACAGCAGTGGTTGCAGGCTCCAGTCGTAGATCAGAAACAGTACAGTAGTCCCCCTCTATATTGCGGCCCATATATCATGGAACCATGATATATTGACCCTGTCCCAGTCCCTGCCACCCCACCACCCCCACTGCTATCACCCTGGCCCTCCTGACTCCCCACCACTATCCCCACTTAACCCCACCACTCCTGTTACTGCCCCCACCATCCCTGCTGCTGTCCCTGCCACCACCAACACAACTGGTGCCACTGTCACCCCCCCACTGTGCGCTGCCATTGGTGTTCCCCTCCAAAGTGACTATATAGAGGGGTAACGGTAACAGCAGTGGCAGCGAGAGAGTGATGGCATCCACATAGTGTGGATTTTCATTTATCGCAGGTGGTTTGGGAACACAACCCCTTGTGTTAAACAGGGGACTACCGTAATGGAATTCCCTTCCTGTCCTGATTGCATCCCAAAGAAGGAAGGTGGATGGGGCTGAGGAACTCCTGCTGCTGCTGCTGTCCCCTCCACTGATTCCTCTCAGCTCTGCCTCACCTGAAATCCCAAGGAGGAAGATGGATCAAGTAGGGTGAGGGAACAGTCATGTTATTGTTTCCATTTTACAGTTAAATTGGAACCCCTCATCTTTTCTATTCCTACTGCTGAGCTCAAAGCAGGGGTGGGGTGGGGATGCTACTGCCATCTGTGATCTCAGGCCAGATATCGTAGATGAATTTCCCCCCACCTCATTCAAATTCCCAATTGTAAACCTATGTACAGCCTGGGAATAATATCCCTAGCCTGTAGTCAGAAGTCACAACAGCATTCTCTCTCTCTCCTAATCCTCACTGGTGCGGCGCAAGATTAGTCCCTACTCGCTAAGTAGCCTGAGAAGCAGAAGGAATATGTAGACTAAGGGAGGAACTAGCATGAGACAGTTTAGCAGGACAGTCTTGGCTTCATTACTGATACATGGGAATTCCCCAATTCTAAAAATGGAGATAAAGGTAAAGGTCCCCCTGGCACATGCGTGCTAGTCATGTCTGACTCTAGGGGTGGCACTCATCTCCGTTTCCAAGCCAAAGAACCAGTGTTGTGCAAGGCCATGGCCATGTAGCTGGCATGGCTGAACACATTTTCTGCATGTGGAACACTATTACCTTCCTGCTTTTTACGGCAGTACCTATTTATCTACTTGCATTTACATGCTTTTGAACTGCTAGGTTGGCAGGAGCTGGGGTTAACAGTGGGAGCTCACTCCACTGCGTGGCTCCCAGGATACAAACTGCCGAGCTGTCAACTTTGCAGCCGATAGTCTCAGCACTCTAGTTCACTGAGCCACCACACCCCATAAAAATGGAGATAGCCCAAACCAAAAAATATAACTTATGAACTGGCCTTTAGATTAACATCAAATTTGCTATAGTAGTAGCAGGCAGTCTGTTATTGCTTTGTGCAAACTTTGGGAAGGTTTGGGGAATGAGTGAGTTTGGGGGTAAGTTTTAAAATAAAATGGTTCCCCTCATTTAGAAATGTGTGTGGTTTGTGCCAGCAATTAAATTATAGTGACCCTAATAGGGATTTCAAGGGAAATGAGATATTGAAGGAATGATTTTACCAGCTCCACTCCCCCAGTCAGTTTCCATGACTGAGAGGGATTCGAACCCTATTTTGAGTCCTAATCACTCTATCCACTACCCCACAATGGGAATCCTCTATTCAGAAATAGATAGCCCTGAACACCATCCAATTTTAAAATAATCACAGACATTGAAAAGACCAGTCTAGCTTATCTTGAGAAGAGAATAAGATGGTATCCTGTAGACCATCTTGACTTCTGATATGGGTGTTGTCAACATTCAACCTGCCCTTTCCTATGTGACATTTGCCATCCATTTTCCTGCTGGCTACATGGCTACAATATTTAGAAAACTTTAAGAAAGGATTAGACAAGTTCATGGAGAACAAGGGTATCAGTGGCTAAGGACAACCTCTGGGTTGGAGAGATAGGCAGGATATCTCTCAATGCCATTTGTGGGGAATCATAAGCAGGTGAAGATATCTGCTTTGGAATACCTAGATGCCCTAAGCACATCCGATCTCGCCTGATTTCGGAAGCTAAGCAGGGTCAGCCCTGGTTAGTACTTGGATGGGAGACCACCAGGGAATACCGGGTGCTGTAAGCGCCTGGAGTAGGAACTGGTAAACCACTCCAGTATTCCTGCCAAGATAACTCCATGGACCTGGGGTCACGAAGAGTCGGTCACAACTGTAATGACACAACACACACTGTGAAGCAAATGGTGAGTCGCTGTGTGAGATAGAATGCTGGACTGGATGGGCTGTGGCCTGCTCCAGCAAGGCTGTTCTTATATGTTCTTATTGTGCACTAATATAGGTCTATTTCTTCATATTTTGAATTGTGGATACAGAGCACAACATCCTACCTTCATAAAATTGAGAGTGGTTTTTTGGGGGGTTGGTTTTTATTAGTTGGTTGGTTGGTTTTCTGAAGAAATGAATTCAACATTATATGCAAAGTTAGGTTTTCTGGATTGACTACCTGGTCAACCTGATAAAGTTTGGCTCCTATTCATAAACAGAGCGTTCACAGACCACTTGTAAATGGGGGTGAAAAGTGAAGCATACCAATCCACAGATTACTCTAATGTTGAAAGCAGAAACCTGCAAGTCAAAAGTTTCTTGATGCAAGCCTTGATACCAAATGTATAAGTTAGTCTGTTATATGTCTGTGAAGATTCTGTCATCCAGGTGAGTGTATCTGGAAGTTGAGTCATGGCAGCTGGACTTCTTTTTCTTGAGAGATGAAAACGTTGCACTGCTCACTGAGCAGTACACCTCCACTTGAAGGACAAACGGCACTCATTCAAGAGATGAGGATGTACACATATTAGACAGAGAAGATAGGCAGTTTGAGAGAGGGGGCAGGGAAGCCATTCATGTGAGCATTGAAAACCCCTTTCTGAACAGAGTTGGGGGCCTCAGGCACAGTTTATCTGCTACTTAGGCTGTGCTTTCAACAACACCCAGACAAACCAAAAAGCCTTCACCACCAAGGTCATAGCTAACAGCCCATACTTTATAGATTTCAGCACTTTAAGCTATTGTTCACCTTAAAGCTATTGAGACTGTTGTCTACCTAATGAGCCTATTCAGGCTATTGTTCATCATATGAGCCTATTTCAGACCAGGGTGACAAGAGGTCGAAGTGAACTATATAATGGAGGACTCGCAACTAGGTTTTTTCAGACTGACGAAGCTGTTTGGATGAGCAGCGAAACATTACAATCTCTCAAGAAAAAGAAGCCCAGTTGCCATGACTCAACTTCCAGCTAGTCTGTTATACTATAATGTAAATAGGAACTAGCAGCAGCCCACATGATGGGTCATGGATTTACATGCAGTGTGTAATTGCTATGAAAACAGGCCTGATCAAAAGGAAGTGGGGTGCTGTTGTTTTTTAAACTATGTGCAATTTTGACATCACACGAGGACATTGTTGTTGTTACAGGAGCCACTCTTTGCTGCTCGAGTTGTTTATGATCTCCTGTTTTATTTCATTGTGATCATTATTGTCCTGAACCTCATCTTTGGAGTCATCATCGATACGTTTGCAGATCTCAGAAGTGAAAAGCAGAAAAAAGAGGAAATATTAAAAACAACATGTTTTATCTGCGGTATGTGTTCTTCAGTTATTAAATCAGAAGTGGAAACACCATTTAAACAGCTATTTTTTTCCTTTAAGGAGAGGTGATTTACAACTGTTTTTCATTTACCATTTGACTTGCCTGGCAAGTTGAAAGATAACTTTGATGTTCAATGGCTTTGGAATTTGAAAGTTAAGTTAGTTTCCTGTTGCCTTTGCTATCATTTCTACTTATAAAAGACGAGTCTGTCATAGGTTTGTATATATTTACATATTGCTGGAGAGATCCAGGCAGAGGACAGCATGTCCTGATTCTCAGAGTGTCAATATGAGTGCATCTGGATTGATTCACACCCGTTAACTTTAATATTCAAAGCCTGAACATTAAACACAGAAACCTGTTTTACTTGTTTATCAAAAGGACCTTCATAAAATCAAACTGTAACTTCTCCAGGAATTCTCTAACTTTTCCTGATAAATAACCCAATTCTATTCAAAAGGCATTTGTTTATCAGTATAATATTCCACATCAGTCTGCCACCAAATTCATTTCTTGGCTGCAAAAGCATTATAATATGCATTTTTAAAAAACAAAACAAAACAAGGTGCAGTGTTGTTTTTCTTGGGGGGGGGTGTAATCTGGAGCCACAAATTGACATTAATGTGCCATCTTGGTTGCCAGAATTACAGATTTGTTAAAAACATATTAAAATTCAATTGTCTAGCAAAAGGTATCTCCTAGTAAACGAAAGAAATTCAAGAAAAAATATCTGCAACTCATTTGAGCTAGAACAAAGAGAAAAGTGTTTAGCTGATGAGATGTGAACTTCTGGCTGATTTTTTTTCTGTATGTCTTATTGATGAACTAAAAAGGCAGCTCCCATGAGCTCCCAAGGGTATAAATGATGGCTGCTCAAGTTGAGCCAGGATTTGAAACAGGGGTGAGCCCCTGTGCCATCATCATTCCACCATCCCTAGCCAACAGATCTAATAGGATTATGAAGTTGCAGTCTAAAGCTAAGATGATGAAGCCAGTGAAATATTTTGTATATACTGTATCTTCTTTTGCAGGACTTGAGAGGGACAAATTTGACAACAAGACAGTTTCATTTGAGGAGCACATAAAGTCAGAACACAACATGTGGCACTATCTCTACTTTATAGTTCTAGTCAGAGTGAAGGACCCAACAGAATACACTGGTCCTGAAAGTTACGTGGCTCAGATGATTGTGGTGAGTTGGATTTTGCATGGTTTGCAAAGCAAAGAGGTGACTCCTTCAGTTGTAGTTTAATGCTTTAGTTGTGAGAAATTTCCATCTGTAAAGTGATGAAAACCTTGTAATTCAATTGCAGTGGCCCATGCCAAAGGCCTAATACTAGGCATGATGGAGAGATGAAGGCAAAATTCACAGTTAGTATCAGGCTCCTGTATTTATAGTGTTCAGTGGATTTTTCCAGTATACAAACCAACATAGAACTGGGAGCCCTCATATTATAACCTCAGTTGCAACTTGTTTGTTCTGGGTTGCTAGGCTGTTTTTCCTTTTTTTGTTTGCTTTTGTTGATTGTTTTTCAAGTGCTGTGAGCACTGACAAGGGCCCAGCCGATCTGTTTTAATAATTGCCAGAGTTTAAAGAAGTGAGCACTGACTCCGTTTTTTGGACATTGAAACTACTGATTGACTCATAAGGAATCAAACAAACCCATTAAAGAGGGGTTAGCGGAATTCAGCCCAGTCAATAGCGGTGTTTCCTGAGGGTTTTGTCTGGGATGAGAGGAGATAACAGTATATTTGTCATGGCTCCTATGGGCCAGCAGTAGACCATAATGCTGATCTTAGAAACAGCACAGCTGGAAGAGAACCTATGGATTGTCAGGTCCAGTCCCTTTAAAGTAGGCCCAGTGGGGAAACGAACTCCCAACCTCTGGTCCCACCGCCAGAGACCTAAACCAATGAGCTATCGAGCAATGTGGAGAAGTTTGGGATTACACCTCTCACAATCTTCCGTCCTGTATGAGGATTCTGTGAGCTGTAGCTGGCAACACTTTTCTCGCAAGCTTCTTCTTGTCACCCTCTTCCAGCCATGTCTCTCCCCACCTCTCTCACTCTCTCAGTCTGTCTTCCCACAAGTCTGAATTGATCCTTTGGGAGAACTCTGAATAGTCCTAATCTCTACTTGTTCATATAGTGTGCATTTAAATCCTAATGCACTATGATCAGTTGAAATTTTGATTTTTGAAGTTAGCAACAAAAGTTTTCAGTACAGTACTTTATGTGCACTGGTATATTTATAGGACTTGTCAAACCTTTAATCCACTATCGATGCTTCTTATTGTTATCAGAATCCCTGTTCAGCCACAGAATCTCACTGAGGGAGTCGAACTAGCACAACCATTCCTTACATGACTTAATTACCTTGAAAGCCCTATTAGGGTCACTATAAGTCAATTCTGATTTGATAGCACAGAACACACACAAATGAAAAATCCAAAGTTTGAATTTGTGCATCTTTCTTATGGAAAAATGAGCTGCCTCTATGTGGATGTCTCACTGTACTTAAAATGCCCTCCTCATCCTTCAATTAGTATAAGTCACTTGACTTGCTGCTGCCTTGTGGATTTCAGCCACCATGTCATTAGTCAGTCTCTCATCAGATCATTAGTTAGCTCTTAGTTTGAGTGAAGTGGGGCCATCACTTACATTTGAGGGGGGGGGGCATCCCCCTGAATCCCATAGCCACTGTGAAATTGCCCATGCTAGTTTGTAGGATTAAGGGAGTTGTAGACCAGAGAATAACTTCCTCATGTTGTGGTAAGAAGGCACATGTGTTGTGTTCAGAAGGTTCCAAGGGCCAATGCCTGGCAAGTACCTCAGTTATGTGGTAATAGAAAGAAGCCTGTGAATGATTCCCAGAGCAGAAAATACTGCCTGGTTGGGAACAAATGAGCAACTCCATTCTCAACACACAGATTACATGAGTGTAAAATCTATATCAGGCCTCATGTGTGATGTGGGCGCAAGTATATTTTTCATAATATACAGTATTCCTTTTAAAAATACCAGCAGGGAGTGAGCAGGAGGAGATTATGCATGAGAACATGTGCACTTGAATGGCACTGGACAGCACGTACCCTGTCCCCGTCCAGAGCACTTTGTCTACTTTATATCCTAATATCATACTGAAATGCAGAAAAAGGTGCAATACAAAGCAGCTTGAATATAATTTGCTTCTGGGCTTGTTTTCCAAATATAAAAAGTGGATAGTTCTGTTGCTTACTGTTCCTTCCTGACCACTCTTATTTAGTCTTCAAGCTTGCATGGTATCATGGATTAATATTTATTCCAACGTGTGTATTAATATTCATATGAAGTGTATTAATCCACTGGTACCAGCAGTTGGAAATTGCTGATGCAGTGCACTTAATGTATTTTTCATTACCACTAATGGTGGGATCTCTGGAGCTGAGCCTCTAAAATATTAATAGAGGCTCTAAAGGCCTCTCTAGAGCTCCTGCTTTGAGTTTGAAAACCCAGTTTGGGAAGCCTAAGGACTTAGAAGGTTGACCAGAGGTTGTTTGATTATGTTTGATATGCGGTTTTGAATGATTCATTTGATGGAATATTGGTTTGAGTAAGAAAATGGTGCATCAAAAACTAAATATGAGTTCAGGTTGAAAAGAGGAAGTTCATGCTAGTTTTAAAAATGAAAAACATCTACCTGCGCTTTTGTTCACATCAGATTTAGTTAGCAAAACAAGACTGTGTTGCATAATGCCCTGAGAGATTTGGCAAGGCACCTGTGGCTTTTGATTGGATTTAGTCCAGTGTGAACACCCACATCCACAAAATATTGGCTGCCATTTCTTTTGGCCTGGTGGAGCAAATCGACTCCTGCTCTGCTGCCGACATCTGCCTCCCTCCTCGGAGGCCCCAAAAGTGCTTCCCAGCAAACCAGAAGTGATCTCCAGATCACTCGAAAGCACTTTTGGGGCATCTGAGGGCCCGGGAAGGCCCTAGCAGGCCCATTTGGGGCAGCACCAGGCTTGGGGTAAGTAGAGGAGGCCTGAAACAGGCCTTTCCAATGTTTCCCATGGAGCTTCCCCCCCCCCCATATACTGCGGTCCCAAATATATCGGGACCACAGTATATGAACCGCGAATGGGCAGGGTTTTTCCAGAAGTCACTTCTGGTTCATCTGGAAGCACTTTTGGGGTCTCCAAGGGCCCAGGAAGGCCCTCACAGGCCCATT
>JAHTLZ010003305.1:4193097-4239055 GCA_023846285.1 Phrynocephalus versicolor
GAGTGTTTAGAATGGGGAAATGAAAGGAAACAGCAGGGGTGGTGGGGAGAACTGAAGGATGATTTATTAATTTTATTTATTTGGGGGATTAAAAAGTGGGAGTGGAGTGTCTAATAAATGGTAGCATATTATAGGTGGAAAAATAAGGTAGTTAATGTGGATGTAAGCAGCGAATGCTTAGCTGGATGATAGCAAGGGTATGCCGGTAAAAATGGATGTTTGTCATTGGGAAACACTGTTCCAGTTTCACATAATATTTATCAAGTACAATTACATCCCAGTTAGCACTCTGGATATGCTCCTTAGAATGTGGGCTGCTGATCAGAATGGTGGTAAAAGAGGTCATGGTGACATTATGCCTTATTGGACAGGTAAAAATGCAAATGAAACATTTGGGGAGAGAGCGAGAGAAGGAAAAGCACGAAGAAGGAAGTGTGTGTCGTGTGTGAGAGAGGAAAAAAGGGAGTAAAAAGGAGAGAGAGAGAAAAAGAGAAAGAGAAAGAGAGAGAAGGGGCCAATGGATCTACCCATGCACTTGAAGCCTTTGCCTCCTTTACCGCACGAGGAGAGTTGGTTCATGAGGGAGGGCTGAATGAAAGCTCCCTACTGACTGGCTGCTCCTTTGTCTGCTTACTTGCATGGATATATGTGGACAGTGTGTGTTTCTGTCTGGGAGAACGTGTGTGAAAGGGAGCAGAGAGAGAGAGAGAGATACCAAAGAATGCCCCAACCAAAAAAAAAATAAAAAAATGACTGATTGACTGACTGACTGACTGACTGACTCATGGGAGGATGGTGAAAGGTGTATTATAATGAAACAATGCTAAATGGGGCAGTGTTACACCAAATACACTTGAATAAAATGTGAACATGGAAAGTTTGTTACAGCTGTCATAATCTTGTGGGTGGCTGATCACATTAATCAGCCCAAGAATGGGTTTGGGGGGGGGGGGTTGTTTACTGCTTAGCTTTACTGAGTCTGAGCTGCTGTTGAGCTAACCAGATCTGAATGGGATATTGTTGGCAGCCCCTGAGAGCTTCCTAAAAGATGGATGGGACAGAAACCCCACACCCTAATCGTGACTAAAATATATATATGCCTAGTATGGAAAAAAATATTATAGCAGGTCCCATTTTGAGATTTCAAAAACACTGAGATAGACTGTTTATTGTTGTTTTTTTAAAGCTGTGATTCCTCACATTCCTCACTTTTTAAACAGAATTTTGCAGCTTCTTGGTGAGCAAAATATTTTCCTCCAAAAACCTAACACGAAAAAAGCACAATTAAAGCAATAAATAAATAAATAAATAAATAAATAAATAAAAATAAAAATAAAGGGAGCCACCTGTGAAAAAATGTGTGCTCCTGTATGTAATATGTGTTGTGCAGTGAACTGCTATAAGGGAGGATAAATTGCCATAAATTAACTATCCAGTACTTGCCTTCCAAAAACTCCACATGTGTTTAAACAAAATGACTCATTGCTAAGGAACCATTTCTTTTCCTTTAGCTTTTGAGGATCAAAATAATCCCCCTTGTTGGTTCCCCCCCCCCTCATCTTTCTATCTTGTTTTAAAAAAAGAGTCACTGTGTAATATTTGTAATTGTGTGCCACTTTGGTAAAGAGCAGTCAGGATCTCATCTTGTCTTTATCTCCTTCTCTACCTCTAGATGACAGAACAAAGGAAAAACAAGCAGCGGTTGGGCTTCCTTGGATCAAACGCACCCCATGTGAACCATCACATGCCACCACACTGATAACCACGGAGGTGGGGGGAGAGAGAGTGAGAGAGCCGTGACTAGCCTTTCATCAGTATTCTCGCTTGATTGCAGAATGAAAAAGCGGAGTTCGGGAGTGCTGAACAGCGCCTATTGTTGAGAAGTTACAAAACAACCGAGTGCCAAGATGTTAAGTGGTTTAGCTCTGGGAACAATTTGTAACTGTTCTCCACCACCACCACCACAGTTGAAAAGGGCCACAGGCTCAAATGTCACAGATAATGGTGGCAATAGTGGTGGGGGAATGAGGAGGGAGATTTCTGGATGGTACCTCAGTCAAAAAAAGATTGGGGGGAGGCAGAGAAATATAGCCTTGGTTTATACTGCCTTGTACTTTAATTTGCTTCTTTTAGGGGACTGCAGGCGGATGCGAAGGCAAGATAGAATTGGACCCTTGTCATTTTGAATGCTGTTGCAAGAATCTGTAAAAAAAAAAAAAAACACACACACACACACACAAACGGAGTCACCAAGAAGGAATGGCTTATTAGCACAGAATGCAAAGACCTCATTCAAAATCTGTAGGAGTTCTTGGTTGTCGCCTGTGCTAGTCAACATCATTTGTCATGTTTGTTTAGAATTTGCTCTCTCTCTCTCTCTCTCTCTCTCTCTCCTATTATTTTCTCTTTCTAATTGCCATAAGCATGTGATTGGAGATAGCAATAACATTACGCAAATTAATATGCACTGGACAATGAAAACAGCTATCTTTTAAAAGGGAAAAAATGGTTTGACTTATGGACAAGCAGGATTGCAGGCTAGGCCAGCAGTGATGCTAAGATGACTCGGGGGTGGGGGGTCCCTCCAGCCTACGGACAGGGCAAGGAATCTGGGCATGGTCCTATATTCAGCCCTCTCCCTGGAAGCCCAGGTGACGGCGGTCTCCAGGGCCGCTTTTATCCATCTCCGCAGGATCGCCCAGATCTGCCAGTACCTGGATGAGTCCTCCCTGAGGACAGTTGTGCAGGCTCTCGTGATATCGAGGATCGACTACTGCAATGCCCTCTACGTGTGATTGCCCTTGACCCTTGTCCGGAGGCTCCAGCGGATGCAGAATGCGGCGTCCAGACTGGTGGTGGGTGCTCGTAGATTCGAGCACATCACCCCAGTTCTGGCTCGCCTGCATTGGCTACCTGTTGTCCTCTGGATAAGGTTCAAGGTCCTGGTTTTGATTTTCAAAACCCTCCATGGCTTGGGACCAGAGTACCTGTCAGAGCATATCTCCCAGAAGTCAACTGGGGTCAGGCCCACGAGAATGGCACAGGCGCGCTCACTTAGGGTGGCCACACCCAGGGAGGCGCGGAAAACGCTCACGCGTAACCGTGCCTTCTCTGTGTTGGGCTCCACGCTGTGGAATCATCTCCCCAATGAGCTGTGCCTAGCACAGTCCCTGCCCGCCTTTAAAAAGGCCCTGAAAACCCACCTTTTCAAAGAGGCATACGGCGACCTTTTCAGTTAACTTTTTTTTTTGCTGCCCGCGCCATCTGTCGCGGGGGGTCTCGTCCCTCCTTATTTTATTAGTATTTTTGCCCTTTTTGTAGTTTTTTGTTTTTGTTTCTTTCTTGTTGCCTTGTTCTAATTGTTAAACGACCAGAGTTCCGTTCGGAAGATGGGCGGTCTAGAAATATAACAAGTAATAAATAAATAAATAAATAAATAAATAAATAAATAAATAAATAATCTTAGTAGTGTGCCGCACAATTTATAACTAAGACCACAGGGGATCTGGTTCTGGGAGAACTTGAATTGCACGCACATTGCCCGTAACGACATTAACTGGAAATAATTTTTTTGATTCCTGGATTTAGATGCTTCCTGTTGATGTGGAGGCAAGGGGAGATTTCACCTCATGGGGGTCGTTTAACTGTGTTTTAAAATTCATGTTCCAGTGAGAAAAGAAGAAAACAGTATGTTTTATAACTAGTAATAGAGCTTACAGTAATTTCAATGCATAAATAGCTTTGCGATAACCTTCTAGGAAGAATTGTAATGGTATCATGGTTGCCAAACCACATAAAGAAGCGAAGTAACTTGGATTCCATGACTTTTCTTGCTGTTTCCTTGCAAGGTGTTTCTCGGATTAGGCTTATCCAGCATTGCGTTTTTTAGGACTTCAGTGAAATATCAAGTTCTAGTATTTTAGAATATTCAGCAATAGAGTTTTACCATTTATAAATCAAATGTGTGTGTGTGTGTGTGTGTGTGTCTGTCTGTCTGTCTGTCTGCGTGTCTGTCTGCGTGTCTGTCTGTGTGTCTGTCGTACTGTGACAATCCAGAAGACTCCTATACATTGGAACAGAAATACAGCGGTCGCATCATTTGTAAATGAGTCTTAATCTTCCCTGTGTGCATGCATCTGATTTAGGCTTGAAGGGATTCTAAAATAGATTTCTGATACATTTTACCCCAGTAAAACCGGTAACCTTGATTATATATTGCTGCAGTGCTGGAAAATTTGAAAAGGATTCTGATCATATCTTTAAAAAGTCACAACAAATGAATATTCTACAAATGCAGTTCAAATCAGTGAAATTATCTGTGGCTAAATTATGCCATGCAATGTAGTCCTACATAATGCTTACTTGGCAAGCCCTGTCAGCATGCAGTAAAGATTTTGTATCACCTGTTACACTTTCCTGAAGAATCCTCCATTCATTTCCATGGATGAAATGTAAGAGCAGTTTACAACCCCCTGTTTCTTGCAAAAATAGTGAGTTATATAAACAATAGATGGTCATCTGCCAAGTTTATGATGAGGGGGTATCTCAAGAGTGACATATATGGGGTTCAAGGAGGAGAAAATGTTATTTGATGGTGTATCAATTGCACTTTTCCTATCATAGATACCGTTATCCTAACAAGATCAGATGGAATTTTGTATCTTAACCATATCAGAACGCCTTATTGCAAGTAACTGCAATTGCCTGTATTTAAACAGAGCTGAAATGCCTGGGATTGAAACCTAAGTGCCTTAAAACCACCACTTGGCGTGTCTTGGCAGATATGTAGGACCTATTGACAAAGCCCCATACACAGAATGAAAGCCCATCTACAAAACAGGTCTAGTCTTTTGTCAGAAGAGCTGCTAGTATAATAAGGGTTGAAGATGTTACAGTGACAGGCGGGTTGTAGGGACAAAAAAAGAGCTGCAGATAGATAAGGGAATCAATAGCAGCATGCCGCAAGCTGTAGAGCAGCAGTCACTCAAAAGCAGAGCACATTAAGTGTCTACCTACATACCAAGTCCCAGGCTCCCTGGCATGTCTCTAACAACAAAGCTTGGAAAAATCCTTTCTGGATTCTTTGGGGAGTTTTCCAGTCGGAGTAAACACTGCTGCTGAGCTAACTGCACTGCTAGCTTACTGCATGTGATTTATCAGAAATCAGCACCTCCTGCATATGATTTAGGCAGTCTTCCTTTGCATCTTGCTAACTCACAACATGTGAACTAGTTATAGATCTCTTTTTGCTTCCGATTCCGATATGTTACAGAAACAGCATGGCGCCCCTGAGAGCGAAAGACAGGTTGCCTTTCATAAATCCCAGAGTTGAAGTAGGCATGTAGTAGATTTTTTTACCATAACCCATCTTCTTCCATTATGTATAAAGATTCTCCCACTGGGAGCAAAACAAGTTGGGTTGCTGTGTAGCCAAGCCATCACAAAAACCAAATGCAGCTTCACAACATCTCTGCTCCAGGCCTCAGCTAAGAAATTACTGGAATTTATTTTCATCTTGCCAAGAACTTTAACATCTAAGAACTAACTCCTGGCAATTCCATCTTTTGCCATGTTTGAACTTTTGGTACAGCGCTGAGGGTGCTGCCCTTGAAATATTAGCAACTTTTTTGTTATTTTACTAGTAGCCTTAAGGTATCCTACTTGGGAGGCAGCTCCAAAAACCCAGAAACCACCCAAAAATGACCAGAAAAGGAGGTGGTTGAATCATAAATGGTAGAGGATAGAATTTTCAAGTCTATTATCAGAACCTGCATAAAAATGTATTGTAATGTTCGCCTAAATTTCAGTTTTATCCATTAAACCCGTAAATAAAATATTGGATATAGGTGTGCTTATCAGGACAAAATAACCCAGTATGAAAGTACTAAATTTAGATAAGTGATATTTAACTTTAAAACTCATCAGGAAGTTGATTTGCCTTAAACCAACCCATCAACAAGAATTAAGAATTGGGGTGCAATCAATTCGTACATCAGCACTTCTGACATTGTGCTAGTCCAAGGCATATCACCTAACAATGACTGACCCAAAGTTCTTTTTTAAAAAGGAGGCAGTAAAAAACAAACTGAAACATATTAACATCCATGGGGATTTTAAAGAGTAATGTAACTTAACTGTGGTTAAAATTGAAATGTTGGCTGCAAAGTCAGCAGCTCAGCGGTTCGAATCCCGGGGCCCACACAGAGGAGTGAGCTTCTGCTGTTAAACCCAGCTCATGCCAACCTAACAGTTTGAAAGCTGTTAATATGCATAAGGAAGAGCAACATGAACTTTAAAAGTTAATTCCTTTCATATGTTTGTGTATTCTTTTACAACACTGCATGTGATTTTGTCATAAACATTGCCTTCATCATTGAAGGAGCAAATTCTTAATCCTAATACCTAGATTTTTAAACTCCCCAGTCTTCTAAATAATGTAGCATAGTTAAAAAAGGAAACAGAAGTAAAGAAGAGAAAGAATTAAAAATGCAGGCATTTCCCCATGTGTAGCGTTATGGATTAAGCAGACACAGTTTCGGGGTGCAATCTTCTGGTCTTCAGGCAGCATTTCTCTCTGTGTCTCTCTCTAGGCTGCATGCATGGCTGCGCATGTGTGTGTGTGAGTGTCTGAGAGCGTGTGTGAGATGATGCTGCCTGAGAGGCCACCAGTCTTTATTGATAACAAATACACAATGGCAGACAATGGCAGAAGAAATTCATTCCCTCGGTGGGAGGGAAATGCACGTCTATCTGGAAGACCATAATGGCTTGTTATTGATGAGGACAGGAAGGGCTTTCCTGGGCCTGAGCAGATGTATCCTGATATCTGGCCTGGCCATCCTGTTTTCTGGCCTCCTGACCTATGCTTAGATCAGCATAGACAGGGTTCCTGCTCGGCCCTGGGGATTGCTGGGAAATCCAGGCCATGCAGGCCCCAGGCCTTCGGCTGCCTTCTGTGTACTGGCCAATTTGGGGGTTCAGAGATATGGGGGAATGGAATTCCCACACCCATGGTTGAATTCCTTTCCTCCCATCTCTTGTGGTTTATTTATGAAGTATTATTGATGTAAATGATGCTTCATGGAGTAACGTAAAGAACAGGTTTCTGCCCCAAGTAGCTTACAGTTTTAATGAAAGCATGGGCAAAGACTACAGGGAATGAATTGGATACAGGATGCAAATGGATCAGATAGAGACACAGCACAGAACACATAATTAAATGCAACAGAGGATCGAGACTCAGTGGATGAACCAAAGTCAAACAGCTTGCTAGTGGATTTGAGATTAGATTTAAAGCAGTGGTCATCAAGCTTTTGCTTGGCAGAGACCTTTATCATGCTTGTGTGCTTGTGTGCTGGGTCTCAGGCATGCATGTACACACACAACAGTCTCTGTGCACAAGACGTGTACATGCACTCACAATCCGCCCCCCCCCACACACTGGTATGGGCCAATACCAGTCCACAGCCTGGGGCTTGTGGACTCCTGATTTAGAGAGAGAGTTCCAGGGATAAAAGACACCAAGGCAGCATATGCACTTTTATTTAAATAAGCATAATTAATGTCATTGCTAATGATAATTTAATTTAATTTTTAAAAAATTAAGGAAGAAACATACTTTGGGTGGGGGGGCAATAGGTTTCTGGAAAACAAAGATCAAGATTCAACTGCCTTTGCTCGCTCACCATGCTGCTTGCTACTGTTTACAGCAGGAGATTTAATGGTATTGTGCAGTCTTAGGTCACCACTAAATTTGTTGTTCTAGCAATGGTATAATTAGAATAAATAATTATTTCTCAGTCTCTTTATATTACCATAAAATACAGGAAATTTATATGCAGTATTCAAAACTAGAAATACCCCAGCTTCCATAGGCTAAAGTGGCAAGTATTTAGTGTTAACTAAACGAAACTGAACTCGAATTACTGCAATTGCTAACACCTATAGTTGTCCTACTATTTAATGTCAAAAATGACTTCTGCAAGACATGCTGGAGCATTGCATACACATGAGTTTAATTCATTGGAAGCGTTTGGCATTCAAAATGCCAAACATCACAAAATTTGACAGACATAAAACTCTGATGTAGATCCAGATCTGGTGGAAATTGTGACCCAGATGTAGATGTAGCTGCAGGTGCAGATATTTTCTAGATCTTTCTAGATCTTTTCAGAGTTATATCCAGAAAATCTCCAAGAAAGCGGTCCAGAAGATAGGGAGAGCAATCCAGAAACAATCTAGATTTCTTCTGCATCACTTTCTAGAGCTTTTTCTGGATTTGCTTTATTAGAGGTTTTCTGGGTTTGCTTTTTTGGAGCTTTTCTGGATCTAACTATAGAAAGAAATCCACAAAATATCTAGAAAGCAATCCAGAATGGGGTCAAACAGCTGATCTGGAACTTCAGCCGAAATTACAGTATATATAGATCCAGAGCCCCAGCAAATATGGGTATCCTACTATAAATCAGGGAATTTTCAGAAGGAATGGCATGATAAATTAAAACTTGTCAACATGGACAGTTCTGTGAATACCACTGGTGGAAATGCAGGCCCAAACGTCCACCATGTTTCAACCAAGACTGCATGATGTAGATCTAGATGTGAATCCAGATCCAGGCCTAGATCATTTTTAGATCTTTTCCTAGATCAGTTTCTTAAATATGTTATAGACTCCTTTCTAGATTTTTCCCTAGATCTTTTTTCCTAGATCTTGTCTAATTCTTCTTTTCCTATATCTGTTCTTTTAAAACCCTTTTAAAAGATCTAGAAAACAGATCAACCCCCTCCCCCTGATCTGGATTAAGATCTGTATCTGGATGCCCAAAGATATATAGGGGTTCTACTCTGAAACCATTTAGGTGCTTTCCAGAAAGAGGGGCATGATGAATTAAAACCTGTATTTACTTTTTGGTAACCATAGTCCCACCAACAAATAATATCAGCAACATCGGACCCTCCATCATCTTTCACTGAAGGTCACAAGCCGTTTTGGTTTGAAAATTGTGTTTTTTAAAACTTTTGTTTACCTATTTCCTGTACTTTCTGTTTGCATCCTAATAAAAAGACTGAAAAATACTGTGCTGTATTTTACCATATAATTGTCACCACCACATAATTGTCGGATGATTCTTTATTCAGTCCAATTTGATTTATAAACTTTCATCAAGTTATCTTTGCATGGTATAGTTCTATTTGTTATGCTGCTTAAAGATACACAGTTATCTCTAGCACATTGTGAGCTGCAACCCTCGAATTCTCAGCAGATGTGCATTGTCAGTATATTTCCGAAAGCCATCTTGCAGAGTTTGTTTAGAACATTGCAGTACTAATGGCATTGTCACTCATCTCAATGAAGAGCTGTAGGCTCAAAGGAAATGGGCAGACCGGTGAGTAAGTCGCATTATATGATAAGAGTTGTGCCATACTGCTTTTATTGTATTTGTAATTGTATATAATGGCCATTGGCTATAATAAAAACTAATTTGATTTGATAAGAGTCGTAAATTCCCACACTAGCCAAACTGTACTGGTCATCTGCCAGTTATACATTACCTTGCCAAACATTTCTTTCTGATTTTGGATAAATATAAAAACTATTCTTTGGGCTTCAGGCTGAAAGTGATTGTGTTTGCTGAACAGCATGGAAACAGCTGCAGAAAGACAGTTTTCAGTGAGCAAAAAAGTAGACTTGAGACTCGCATAAACTAAAAAACAAGCTAAAAATACAGTTTTATAGACATGCATATAGAGGTCCTAACAGGCAAGCTTTCCCAAATCAATGAAGAAGTGTTCAACAAAAATGCATAACAATGGCTGCAGTGTATCATATGAGTTGTTGCAAAAGAAGGCAGGGGAGATAGCACACAAACATAAGATTCTTAGAACTCAGTTTAAGGCACGTTGTCGCTGGGTTATTAGCGTCATGCCATTACACAGGCTGTCTGTGCAAAGGAAGACCACAAGTATGCCAAAAGGTTGACTCCTGATTATACTGACAAGGTTGAAAGTTTTCTTCAGTTTGTCTTGCGCATGCACCAGGAAACTTTATCTTCACTTTCTCAAATCGGGAATGCAGATCAGACTCCAGCACTTTTCGATGTGCCTTGCACCAACACTAGTACACTAAAAGGATTGTTGAATGTATCTATGGAAACCAGTGACAATGAGAAATTACAGTGCAAAATAATGCTTGGAATTACAGCTGATGGAAGATCATTAGTGGCTTACATAATTTCCAAGCATAAAACAGTGCATAATGGAATACAATTTCCCCACAGAATTCCTGTTCGAGTACAACCAAAGGGCTGGTTGAGCTTAGAACTCATGGTGGACTGGATTAAAACTGTGTGAAATAGAAGACCAGCTCTGCTCATTTTAGATACAGCATTTTCCGTGTATAAGACTGCACTGTTGTCTAAAATTGTTCAACTAAAAAATGAGGTTTACAGAAGTAAAGTGAGGGGAGAACCATGCTGTTGGGTGGTGGGCATCTTATCCATGGGGGTTCTTATAGATGGAGAAATACAGGTAGTTTCCGAAGTCACATCACTTGATGGCCTTGTAGGCCCCTTCCAACTTCACTATTCTATGATCAGGAACAAAGCAAAGCAACCTCCACATGAAAATAAGATTCAACAAGTAAACAAGTAGTCATTCCTGGTGTCCTAACATCTGTCTTACAACCAGTAGACATATAAACAAACCCCTTTAAAGTCTACTTGCATCATTTCTACAACAAGTGGATGCTGAGCGGTGATCATCAGTTGACGTCCGGTGGAAAAATTAAGTGCCCTTCCTTGGGACTGATATGCAGGCAGGTAATTAAGAGTTGAGACCTTACACCATGCAAAGTTGTTGTCAAAAGCATTTAAAAGATGGGAATTTTGACTGCACTAAATGAATCTGAATATGACACACTGTGGCAGACTGACAACAAAGTAAACGTGTCTGATATGAGTGGCCCTGACGATGGTGCATCAGATAACGAAACAAACGACAGCAGAACAGAATCTTCCGATACAGAAGATTAAATTTTGGAAGCCCATTCTTCACAACACTGCAGTAAATTTTTGAAGCGTAATATTTTGACCATAATGCACAAATCAATAACAATGAATGTGTAGCCTTCATTTTTCGTATCGGAAAACTGTTTGCTAAACTGTCATGAAGAAATTATGTGTGTTGCTTTGGACTATGCAAGTTTAACGTATATTCAGGAGTACTCTGTGCATCCTAATCTTGCACCACAGTGAGTTTAGTAATAAATGATTTTTCAGTATAGTAATGGCAGCACAAACCTTTTTTTTTTAAATCACATAATGGTCACACCCCACTTTTAAAAAATGGCATAAATATGTGACAATTATATGGCGAAATACTGTATGGTAATTATGGATGGTCATTAAAATCTGCTAAAATAATAAAGCTGGTGGTGGCCTAAGACTTTTGCACAGTACTGTATATTGCAACAACACAGAATAGGGAAGGATTGGAACTCTAACTTTAGAAAAGTAGAAAACCAAAATCAGGACTCCTGAACTTATACAAAAGCTAATTCAGCAAACACATAATATATATTTTTAACTCAACTGAGTTTCCCTTTCATTAATTACATTGATAAGAACAGGCCCCAATACTCGCTGCTGTGCACCCATGTCAATCAATGGAGCAATGTCTTTGGTAGACTTGCAAGAGCAATTAAAGATACTGGTAGTAAAAGGGGGTTTTAAAGTTATGTCTACAGCAAAAGGAAAAACAAGGAAATTATAGGCTCTCTGCGTGGTGAAGATAACCAGTTACTAATCAGTACTAAAACACATAAACAGAGCACAGCAATCCAGTTTGAAAAATCCCTCTCAGATTGCCAGTCATGAAGGAAAAACTGGTCTGAAGAGAAAGACCTTTGCTTTCTTGCAGAAGAACAGCAAAGATGGGGGGCCCTGGCTTCTTATGGGAGGGCATTCTAGAGTCTGGGAGCAGCAACAGAAAAAGCACTGTCCCATGTCCACTATATTATATCCACTAATAATTTCATTGATCCTGTTTAGTTAATTATATGCTACTTGCATGGGTCATGGAAAGCCCATGAATGCAACAATGTCACTGTGAGCCTTTTCACATGACCCCTAAGATCCGCTGGCCACTTAAATTCGGACCAGAGATCTTAGGGGTTTGTCGCTGTTCCTGCGTTCCCACCCCCTCCGCACTCCTGGCTGCTGGCTGCATGAGGGGAAGGAGAAAAAAAGGAAGAAAAGAATGCTGCTCACCTCTGTTCTGCCGTCCCGGCACTGCATTCAGATCTCTTAAAGGGGCGGGGGGCAAAAAAAGAACAAACAGAAGCAAAGAGAGCCCGGCAATCACTATGTTATATCCGCATCAGGAATTTTCACCTCCGGAAAGCAGGTACCTGAAAAGTGCGCTGGGATGCGCTTAGGTGGGCGTGGTTGCACTTAATTATCTGTAAACTCCAGAGCTGGTGGGGAAACAATTTTAAGCTCCGGAGCTGGGAGTCATTTGCGGCGGAGTTTAGGGGTCGTGTACAAATACCCTGTGTTTCCTTTCCCAAACTTTACCAAAGAGATGGGAAAAGGGGGATGGCCGAGTTTGGTCAGACCCTGAGTCTACTTATTAGAAAGCAAATAAGATAAGCACCATTGTTTCCAACTGGGTTAGGGGACATAGTACTCAAAGGCAGCTAAATGTGTGTGTGGGGGGTTGTCCCTGGGGTTAAACATACAATAATAACTTGCTCAGTTATTAACAAGTTGCTACCTTCCCACGAAACTGAAAATCTCTTGACTGATGCAGTTGCTTCATCCTGCTTCCAAACTTGGAAAGGTAACTCATTTGAGCTACAAGTGAGTCAAAAAGGTTGCCTTCCTAGTTCTGCTCAACATAATAGGAGGGCCTGAAGAAAACAAGAGAGAATGAGAGATGATGATGATGATGATGATTGATGGTGGTGGTGGTGATGGTGATGATGATGATGAAGAAGAAGAAGAAGAAGAAGAAGAAGAAGAAGAGAAACCATCTTGATTAGCTTAATAAGTAGCAGAACACTAGCTGTCTAATCACTGGCAGAGATTTTCAGCTAGAATGATTAGTCTGTGTAAGCCATGAAATTTACTCAAGGGCAAGTTTCCAAAACAACAGAAGACAATTAGGATGTGCGTGCCACAGGTTCTTGTTGACAGCATTTCAAGACGGAGGAGACCGTCTGTGATTACTGAAAACATTCTCTTTTTAATTTGGAAAAGAGCTGGGTCTTCTCCCGGAAATAGTCTAACGCTGTGTGTTTATGTATTCACTGGCATCCTAATAAATCGGCCATCTGCCCCATGATGGCATCTCTGCTTACAGGGAATGGTAAGCGTGAGGCACTGCTACATTCAAATCAGTTGTGGTGTAGAGTGGAAGGTGGTACTGGTTGTATTTTTTTAAAGGCTATGCCAGTCAATATGGTAGCTACGACACATTCTAATGCAGGGTACACAAAGTTAGCTCCCCCCCCCCCAATAAATCAGTATTGGACTATACTTCCCAGCATTCTTTAATGTTGATTTTAATGGAAGTTATAAGTCATGGGGAGTTTCAGCACTGAAAGACCCTATTATGATCACAAACAGAGGCCAGAAAAGTTACAATTTTTAACAACTCCAGTGTAGTAGAAATAATGTTGCAAAAGGGTGGCTATGCA
Source organism: Phrynocephalus versicolor (assembly GCA_023846285.1). Classification (NCBI taxonomy): domain Eukaryota; kingdom Metazoa; phylum Chordata; class Lepidosauria; order Squamata; family Agamidae; genus Phrynocephalus; species Phrynocephalus versicolor. The sequence continues at coordinate 4,206,794 of JAHTLZ010003305.1, forward strand.
GAGCCGGAACTTCTGATATTTCTAGGGCCCTCAATAAGGATTTTGTCTAACCTGTGATCCCCATTCTTTGTGTTTTCACTTGGGGTTTCCCCTGGATCCAGCTTCCCTTAGTGGCCAACCAGATGCTTAAGGGAAGCCTCCAACAAGGACAACAGTTCTCTGGTGCTCATGCTCCCCATTGACAAGTTCTTGGCACTGATAGCTGTTCGTAAACTAGCCCTCCCTAAGGTGGAGTGAAGGAGGTCTTTGGCACTTGGTCTAGCATGACTGGTGCCTCAACTACAAATCCATCCATGAATCAAAGGGATGACTTGTGGCAAGCTGGCCTAAGATGCCAGCTGGCCAGCTGCCTGGAGACTCTCTTGAGTGGACTGTGGGTATGAAGACAACTTATGTCTCTTTGGTGCAGTTTTGAAAACAAGGGCAGGCTATCCAGAAAGCATTCAATAATCAATGACTTGGCAAAAAAAGCTCAAGTACGTATAAGTCTTATTTGACAGACAAGAACTACTCAGACCCAATGATGCCTTTTGGACCATTACAACTCTCTGGAAGATATCGATTCCAGCCCCTAAACTGGCTAGATTCTCTCAGCAAAAAACAAAACAAAACAAAACAACCTATTAGCTTTCCTTTTCATTTGACCTAGATAAGTATCTTTGGGCAATGTTATATATCAAGCTGGATTTATATTACATGTTCTTTCTCCTAGAGAGAATGAAAAATACAGGTAATTATCAATTTACTTATAAATAATTAGATATGAACTTATAAAGATGTAATTTTTAAAAATTCACCAAACCCTGAAATTTGCTATTTATTCAAATGTACTGTTATTATGTGGTACGTCTCAGAACAGAGAGGGAGAATTTGCTTGTTCGAAGGCATCCCCATAAAAATATTCCTTAATGTAGAAGATTTAATTCATTTTAGGGGATCATATTATTCTGAGTACATGTGATTATTCAAAACAAGCAATTTCTTCATATGCATTCTGAGACAGAATAAGCCCTGCACCACACCCAAAGCTTAACAGACTCTTCAAAAATGGATCACATTAGTGAAATTTTTATTCCAACAAATTCCCTGCTAAAAAGTGTTTGTGTGTGTGAAGAAATGAGTGTGTCCACGAAAGCTCACATTAAAATATAACACAAGTCTTTAAGGGGAATTTGGGCAACCCTCTGCCTCATATACTATCACCTGGATTCCTGGATTGAGCAGGGGTTTATGCACAAGGGCCTTATAAACCTCTTCCAACTCTGTTATTCTCTGATTAGCAGAAACACATACAAATTATGTGCACACACAAAATACATTGTTGGGCACACTTCAGGAGGGTTGTGGGATCCACATGAGCAGATCCTGCACACTGGAGCAAAGTAGAGCAAAAACACACTATCACTTGGGGTGCTGCAAAAACACTCCCAGAAAGTCATTTGTTTTACTGGTTGGTTGGTTGGTTGTCCTACTTTGGCTTGGTTGGCACTAGTTTCAGCCTTGCACCTGCAGTATCATTATCATGGGCGCAAATAAAATCAAGAACGTGCTCAGTGTGGATGGGCCCTTACATGTTCTTCTTCAGAGGGAGTCCCAGGTGCCATGCTGGGGACACACACACCACATGACAGAACAGTATTTGTGCTTTATACTACAGTAGGACCCCAGTATCCGCTGGGGATTAATTCCAGGCCTTCCCATGGATAATGAAAACCGTGGATAAGAGAGAACGCCTGCCCACCCACCTCCAAACTGCTATTTCCTGACAGTAGTTTGCTTTATGACTGCTGTTTTGAGACAGTAGCTTGCTTTACAAATGCTATTTGTGACAATAGCTTGCTTTAAGGCTGCTGAATTATTTAATTTTTTCCTCTGCCATCCGTGGATAACTGAATCAGTGGATAATTAATCAGTGGATATGGGGGTCCTATTGTATTTCTCACCCCCACCCTGCTGGGAGTGGTGTACAAAATCCATGTTTGCCCCAGGTGAGTGGGCCTATTGCTCAGGGCTTCCCCGTTTCTGTTGCAGGCTGTAGGCTATAACAGGTGAGAGAGCAAGTCAGGTAAACAGACTGGTAGAAGAACAAGATGGGGAAAGAACAGGCTGCAACCTATACCTTGGCAATATTTTAAGATAAGGGTACTGCTTTTAATCAACAACTAAATAGACACATTTCAAGTTATCCAGCTGGAGAAACAACCCATATTACCAACAGACAAGGTGTACTTACGTTACCCCACTTGTTTCTATTTATTTGTCTGGAGGCAAAATGTTGGGCTCATCATGAGAAAGCAAGATTATCTGGAAAAGTCAACAATGCTGGGAAAGGGGAAGCAGCAGTGGAAGAGGGGACGACCAAATAGGAGATGGACTGACTCCCTAAAGGAAGCCACATGTTTCAGTCTGCAAATGCTGAGCAGGGCAGCTAAGGGCAAGGCATTTTGGGGATCACTGCTTCATAGGGGTTGCCATATGTTGGAGGCAGCTTGATGGCACGTAGCAACTACAGTACTTTCCAGAACCTGCAAGCAATGAGTTATAAGTAATATGGCTCCCTGTAAATAGTAACTGCCCTTGAGTTAATGAGAAGTGTAACTAAAATATATTTCAAAAATAACCAGCACATGGGATCAATGTTTCTTTATTGGTGCAGTAACCAATAGTACTGTATTTTCTTTTTTCTTGTTGAAGTTTCCCTTTAGGCCCTTTTAAGAAACATTTTCAAGTTTCAAGCCATTCTTTTACCAATTCGAAGTTGTTATTCTCCCCTCCATTTTAAGGTAACAGAGCATAGCAGAAAAGAAATGAGCCAACTCCACAAGTTACTTGTTTAGGTTTGCAATAATGAATGGCTTTTAAAATACAGTACTGCCCTGAGTATCCAGAGTGAATTGCTTTTCAAAAGCAGCATTCCAAGTTCAGGTTATTTTAGACCAAGGAGTCTGTGGGTTGCCCTTGCAGATGGCCTCATACATCCAGCCAAGTTTCTTTATGTCAGCTTTCTGTCTACACTTGGGCTGATAACGGCCATGCTAGGAAAGCACCTCTTGCAGATGATGACGGCATTTTGCTGCTGTTTCCCAGAACCAGGCCTGAAAATGTCCCAAACAGAATATCCCGTTTGCTAGGAAAGTGATTCCTCAGGCGGAAGAAGTCAACTATTCCTTGGCCCGTGGCCTGCTCCCCAGCTGCTGCAGCAGCCACTGAGGTAAGCATCAAGGGCCGTGGGAATCTGTAGAGGAAATGGAGGAATGGAAGAGAAAAGCAGCCTCTCACCTGCTTAAGTCTTTGCTAAACCAAAGGCTTGGAGAAGAGCAGGCCATAATCTAACCCAGCCCTGTCCCCCAACCCCGAGGTCTTCCCTTCAGTTGGCACCTGATCCTTTTAGCGAGAGACACTGTGGCTTCAACTAGGGCAGGGTTTCTGCCTCGAAGTTACTGCGCTTTCCTTTTCGTACCACAGACCTTAACTCGCCCTGAGTCTCACTTCTGTTTTGGTTCTTTCACTGTCTAGCTCTCCTGGCTTCTGTCAGAACACCTCTGTTAGTGTTATAAAGGAATCACGACTCACAGGGTCCAAACCTTGGGGTTTTCTGGATCGCAGGGACCAGGGCATCACATACTCCCTCCAACAGGCCTCCGTCTATAATTGATGGGTTTTGTAGTCACCAGTTAAATAAAATGGATTGGTGAAGTTACTCAGTGAAGCAGCAATATGACATCATGGCAATAATGGGTGTCTGGCAGAACAGGCACGACTAGGAATAGCATTCACACCATGCCCCCACCTACTCTTTACTCTATCTGGTCCTTTGCTTAAACACACTCAGTCCTGAAATCCCTTTCCCTGGCTGGCACCATGGTCTGTCTATTTCCTCATCAAGGGGGCCTCAGTTCAAAGTTCATGGTCTGCAAGAGAGCTCCTTTGTCAAGCCAGATTTTCTGTCTTTGCATCAAGGATAAGCATTCTGTTTATGCTCAGAGTACATCGTGAAATGTGAAAATAACATCCTTCCATTTATCACAGTTCTGTCATCTGACCCTAGCTGCATCCTTTAGATTACCCGGAGCAGACATGAATATGCCCAGGAATGGCTTAATAAATTGTCCTGCAGTGCTGTTATAATGCAAAGTATTTGTGGATAGGCAGGTCCTGAATGGCAATCGAGAGGCATTAACTTTATAAAGTACATGCTCCTCATCTGCTGACATGGAACAATTCATCTGCCCGAGTTTTGGGATTCTCTTGGCAGTGGGGGTGGCTGTAGGAACTGTCAGGATAAATATCTGCGCATCCAAATTGAGTAACACCTCCAAATATTCCAAGAAAGATTCCATCGATGCTACAATCTATCAATCCCTCATCTCTCTGCTAAACTGCTGCTTCCCCCCCCCTTCTTGTGGGAGGGAGAGTCTTACACAGCTCATGCACTATCTTGCGCCACTGCTGTCTTGTGAATGATTGAGGCAATGGAGCATGGGAAGAGAATATATGCTTGGAACTGTAAGCATTGGAATATAATGCTTAGGTAAAGTTTTTAATGGAACTGGAAATAACTATTTTGGTTATTTTCGAGAACAGGAGAAAGCTACTAAAATATCACTAGAAGCAGGTTGCTAACAACACCTGCATCCTAGGAATATAAGGGCATCTAATTATTTTTCAGAGTTCTTTTGAAAAGTCTGGGCTATACTGATTAAAAAACAGAGAGACCAAATTGTGCAGGGATTAAGAGAAGGCCTCTGGCATAACTCCTCTGCTATTGTTTTTTCTGAGTGCCACCAGGATATCCTGTGTGTAACCCTAACAACGTCAATTAGAAATGGCCTGCAAAATTTGAGAGGTGGGGGGGGGATGCACAGTGTCACCGAAATCTAATTATTCTGGGATTCTCACCCTTCACTGTTGTTAGGAAAATGCTCATTATCCCCACCACGATGTGTCAGAGCCAGGAAGATGTTTAGCTTTTCATCTTGCACTGCTGACACCTTTGGTAGCTGGCTGATAAATGTCAGCCTGAGAGCAAAGGAGCTGTCCATGGGTGGCTGGTGGGGATGGCGGGGGCATGGGGATGAAGGCAGAGTTATGAGGTCGTGCAGAAACTCACTCCTTTTGCTGCCACAGTAATTTGTCGCCAGTAATGTTCATATGACTTGGCAACAGTGGGAGGATGGAGGTTCTGGATGGCTGTTCCCTTGTTTTGAACACTCTACCATAATTACCTGACATGCTGTTACTTTATGAACTTTGGCAGGAGTTCAGGAGTCAGGACTAGCAGTGTTATGTCTTGCATAGCAAAATACTTAGACTTTTGCTTCACCTGGAAATATTTCCGCTGGTGCGCTGGATGTCCAGAACTAGGAATTTAGTTTTATTTATTTTTATTTTTATTTGTTTAGTTGCATTTAGTTGATATGCATATATAGTATTAGCAGAATGAGTCCTGAGTTTTACAGAAAGTACCAGCTTGCTCTGGCAAAAGTATTTATCTCTTTCTTGGCTGAATTTCTAACTCACTTATCTTCCAAAGAAGTCAAACTAGCATATTTGCTCCTCCTTTATTGCAGCTAGTATTTACTACACATTAGTACCTGTGATAGTACTTACTATTTCCTAACCTGAGACTAATAAAAACCGAAGGGCAGCCAGGACACTTCATGGCTGAGTGGGGATTTGAACTCAAATCTTCCTTAGTCCAGTTTTCTAGCTATGATACTTTTGAATGCCTAAATTTGCTCTGGTCTTGCCTGTTTGTTTTTACATGTGAGGCTGTTTATATTTGACAGTGCAGGGCAATTCAAACACTGTATAGACTACAAGTGAGTTGCTACTTGCAGTTTCAAGTCACCCAGCCCAGACTAAATTGTTGTTTGCATTGCAAGGATGATCTGAAGAAGGCACACATAGCAGCATTTGAGTACCCTTTGCGATTTCTTCCTGGAAACTCTTTCTCCTTGACAATTTTCCTTTCACAACTAGTCAAGCTGATGTTCCTGACATGGAGCGTTCTGCAGCTGGTGGAAAGTCCAGTTGCCAGTGGAAACAGAAGGGAAAGCAATGAAGCCTGAATGGAATGAAAGGTCACTGGTAGCCAAATGGAAAGAAAACCTTAATTCCCTCATTATCGGCTGCAATCCACTTGGCAATGCTGAAACAGGTCAAGCTCTAGAGAAAGTGACGAGTGGGAGTCTGTTTAGGAAGATGTGACTGTGTACAAAGCACACTTGTGGTGGGGAAAATATAAATCTGTCTATAGAGCAACCGTGTGGAGAAAACATGTTTTTTTTTGGGGGGGGGTGAGGTAGTTAGCTATACCTCAGCGTGGAGTATTAAAAAGTTGAACTAGGGCTCAGAAGTCCTGGGTTCATGGCCCAACTCGGCTGTGAAGCACACTGTGTGACCTTTGCCCAGTCATACTGTCCCAACCAAATTACCTCAGAGGATTATTGCAAAGATAATGCTGAGGAGAAGGACATCCATATGCTGCACCTTGAACTAAGTTGGGGAAGGTGAGGTTTTAAAAATAACAAATAAATAGTAAAAGACAACGAGGAAATGCACTGACTGACCAGGAAGGTACATGATTTAGGAAAGTGAAACAGATACCTCTTTTTAAGTCAAGAGTTCCTCTTCTTGTCTGGTCAGGGGGTTCTCTCCTCTGAGTAACATTCATTTCATTTCTACCCCACTTTACCACTAGCATACTCCCAAGGTGGTTTACAAATACCAAATGAAAATATCAATAGAAAACAGATTCTGCCACAAAGCCATTACTTGAATGGACTTCAGACATGCTTATGTGTTCTGAAAGCCCACCTCTCTGTAATAAAAAGGGCCACTCTATTTTGTTTGTAGCTTTGCTCCTGTTGTTACAATGCGTACTTTGAGCAGTCATCAAAACAGGGGTTAAAATCTACTCCCTTTCCAGCCCCTTCAACTTAATCATACCTGAGAAAGGACATTTAAAGCTTCCTCTGACAGTCAAAACTGTGACCGGGCCCCACAGGTGCTCTCTGTCTGTCTGTCTAAAGAGCAACTATGGGCTACAACCCTGGGCGGTTCCTTTATATACTATATATATCCTGAGATCATACTAAATAATTTGGTCCTGGCATCTGCTTCAACCACATTGTCAATGGGACAGGCTCTCCTTCCCAGAAGGTCTTCAAGCAGGGGCTGTGCAGATAGCCACTGAAGACATGTCAACATTCCTGTGTGGGTTGTGCTTGGATAATCTGGTATTTGCTGGCAGAGAGTGGAGTGCTGAGAGTGTGACTCTTGAATATGAGTAATCACGTTGGAGACTGGAAATTAATAGAAAATTTACTGGCCACTGAACTTCCACTGAGTGGGAGGTCCTGCCTCTACAGTAACACATGTGTTCACTTACACAAATGAAAGCAGTGATAATCGTGGAGAGAATCTGTGTTTTTGAGCAGTGACAGACAGGCACACAGGGATATAAGGTTTCATCCAATTTGATTAAAATGTACTCTTCAGCTTCAGTTCATTTCCATGTAACTATCAGCACACCTTCTGTAGATTTTATGTAGAGGGCAAACCTGTAGGCAGGCCTGAGTCTCATTTGTTCACATTTTCAGCCTTATTATCCACAGGACTGTAAATAGCTCTGGCTGCAGAGCCAACGGTTGGAGGCTCAATTCCCCCTCTGCACTTCCTCGACCGGTGTTGGAATTGATGAGCTATAGGATCTCCTACAGCTCTGCAGTTCTAAGATTATTATTCTAAGATATATACTGTAATTGTATAATTTGGTTAGCCACAATGTAAGGGTACGAACAGCTGAGCTTCATATTGAAACATATCTGAAGTGTTTTCACCCCGTTCTCCATTTTAACTCTATACAAAGCAAAATCCCTGTCAGCTTGTTCATTTACATCTGGCCAGTTTATTATTATTATTCTTAAAAAAACATGTATTGCCTCAAGTCTGCTCTGGTCAAACTCACTGAATTGCTAGAATTCTTTGGAGCTGTAAAAGCTGAACATCATCTTTGCTGTTCTCTATACATCAAGTGGCTCAAGGTCGCCATGACACTTGACATTCATAACAATGTATGTCATGGATGGAGAGGTCTCTTTCCCTGCCTCTTATGTTCCCCAGAACATTCCTCTTATTCTCACCCAGGAAGACCTACAGGGTACAGAATGGAAACTAAGAATGGAAACTAAGAGACGTGAGGCAATACATGTTTTTAAGAACAGTAATTATAAACTGGTCAGATGTAAATGAACAAGCTGAGAGGGATTTTGCTTTGTATAGAGTTAAAACAGGGCTGCCAAGTATTTATGTAGTTGTAGAGCTCCTGATGTGGAACCTGCCATGGCAGCCTGACAAGATGCCACTTAAGTGTGACAAAGCACACAACAGGCATCTTATCGGATTACCCAGTGAACTTCCACAGCTATGAGCATGTAATAATGAACAGCATACTGACCATTGTTTTCAAAATTAACATTAACCAAGAGAACTGGTGAACCTCTGACTCTCTTACCCAACTTGGAGGAAATTGCTTCCTTAGCAAAATAACAATGAATCCTTACTCTTGAAAGCTTCCAGGAGCACTGATTCACCAACTAAAGAGGTCACAACTTCACTACCTTGCATTGTTTAGTAATTCGAAAAACTCATTTTTTCCAAAACTATAAATACCCTTCCAGACATTTCTCATTTAAATAATGGTGATGATGGCTGTTACTGTATTCACGGCTGGGATCTGATAGCTATTGTGAGTTTTTCAGCTGATTGACTGTGTTCTGTTTTTCTTCCTGACATTTCGCCAGACTTTGTGGCTGGCATCTTCAGAGGGCAAGGAGCTCAAGGAGCAAGGAGTTCTCTCTGTGCTCCCTCTGAAGATGCCGGCGACAGAACCTGGCAAAACGTCAGGAAGAAAAACTTCCAGAACACTGTTATTGTTGTGGACTTCTAGATAACACAAGCAGCAAAAGTCATTTAAGAGTATGTGCTGGTACATAAACTTGGATTCTGAGATAAGTGAATTTAAGAAATTTCATGGAAGGCATCTTAATGGGCCTCCAAAATCCTGGATAGAAAGCCAGGTGGCTTTTCCTGAACTGTGTGACAGGGATGTGGGGAGTCAGGGGCAGGTCCCAGAGAAGAGTCAAATATATGATGTTCCTTTACATAGAATTACAGGTAAAACTCAAAAAAATAGAATATCGTGCAAATGCTCATTTATTTCAGTAAGTCAACTCAAAAGGTGAAACTAATATATGAGGTAGACTCATTACATACAAAGCAAGATATGTCAAGCCTTACTTTGGTATAATTGTGATGATTATGGCATTCAGCATATGAAAACTCCAAATTCACAATCTCAGAAAATTAGACTATTACATGACATCAATATCACAAGAATTGGAAATAGAAAAATATCAGACCCCTGAAAAGTATAAGCATGCATATATACTTGGTACTTGGTTTGGGCCCCTTTTGTGTCAATTACTGCCTCAATGTGGTGTGGCATGGATGCTATCAGCCTGTGGCATTAGTGCTGAGTTGTTATGGAAGGCCGGGATGCTTCAATAGTGGCCTTCAGCTCTGCTGCATTGTTCGGTCGCATGTCCCTCATCTTTCTCTTGGCAATACCCCATAGATTCACTATGGGGTTCACATCAGGCAAGTTTGCTGGCCAATCAAGCACAGTAATCCCCTGGTCATTGAGCCAGATTTTGGTACTTTTGGCATTGTGGGCAGGTGCCAAGTCCTGCTAGAAAATGAATTCAGCATCCCCATAAAGCTCATATGTGGAAGGAAGCATGAAGTGCTCCAAAATCTCCTGGTAGATGGTTGCGTTGACCCTGGATGTAATGAAGCACAGTGGACCAACACCAGCAGATGATATGGCTCCCAAATCAACACAGACTGTGGAAACTTCACACTGGACTTCAAGCATTGTGCATTATGTGCCTCTCCATTCTTCCTCAAGACTTGGTTCCCTAATGAGATGCAAAGGTTGCTCTCATCAGAAAAGAGAACTTTGGACCACGGAGCAACAGTGTTCAGGAGCAGCTTGACAAGAGGAATATACGACATTTGAAGCCCATGTCCAGGATCTGTCTCTGTGTGGTGGCACTTGATGCACTAACTCCATCCTCAGTCCACTCCTTGTGAAAGTTCCCAACACTTTTGAATAGCCTTTTCCCAACAATCCTCTCCAGGCTGTGGTCATCCCTGCTGCTTGTGCACCTATTTCTTCCACACTTTCCCCTTCCACATAACTTTCTATTGCTGTGCTTTAATACAGCACTTTAAAAACATCCAACTTCTTTTGCAATCTGTACCTTTTGGGGCTTTCCCTCCTTATGGAGGAGGTCAATGATGGTTTTCTGCACAATTGTCAGGTCAGCAGTCTTTCCCATGGTTGTGATTCCTACTGAACCAGTCTGAGAGACCATTTAAAGTCTCAGGAACCCTTTGCAGGTGTTATGGATTCATTAGCTGATTTGAGTGGGACACTTTGAGCCTAGAATATTGAACCTTTTCACACTATTCTAATTTTCTGAGATTGTGAATTTGGGGTTTACATAAACTGTACGCCATAATCATAATTATACCAAAGTAAGGCTTGACACATCTCATTTTACATGTAATGAGTCTATCTCATATATTAGTTTCACCTTTCGAGTTGACGTACTGATGTAAATGAACATTTGCACGATATTCTATTTTTTTGAGTTTCACCCGTATTTTAGGAGAGAAGCTTGATTTTTAATGAATTTCCTCCCTCCACCAGTAATCCCTACCCCATGCCATACTTCACAAGGATGCCTGACCATCCAGAAAATACTGGTGTTGAGGACCCACAGCTGCATTGAGAAGAGGACATTATCTTTCCATGAACTAAATGACTTCATTTTAGAGTCCAACATTTTGACTGTAGACCATTTTGAGGGCAAGTGCTTGGCAACGTGGCAGAACAACCAATGCAGATATTTCAAGAGTGAGTATATGAGTATTAATAATTGTGTTAAATACTGTTTATCAAAGACAAAAATTAAATGTTACATCTTGATAATGTCTATTTTTCAGTATTGAGTAATTCATCTTGTTTGATAGGGAGAAGGCCAAAGAAAGACACTGCTTGAAGTCGAGTGAAGGCATAATTTGTTCTTGCAAATGTACATTAGGGTTGTACAAACAGGTTAATGCAGTACAACATATTCAGTTTGCTCAGTATGTCAAGATGGAAAGGAAAAGTTCATTCATGCTGAAATTTTAAAAATCCATGTTTAAAAATATGCTTCTCTTCCAGGCATCATTGGATGGCTTGGTAGAAGCCCACATCACCACTGTACAGTACCTTGCTTTCTGCAACAACAGTGTTCCTCTACGTTCACGGAGTCCTGATTTGTGTTCACTTGAAGGTTCCAACTGGGATGCTCTTCCAAATGTCCTGCATATCAAGTGCCACAGTGCTACTCTGCCCCCATGACAAATCCCAAAGCATCAACAACATCCTTTCAGCGTGTACTACGTATTGTCTACAATACCATCAGGAGTAAATGGTGACAATGTCTTCACCTGGTTACATTAATCGTTATTTTAATTTTAATCTTCCTATTACCCCCTTCAGGTTCTGACCTCCCTGGACATCCTTTTTGGCCTAGGGAGGCTTTGGGGAGCCTTGGGACATGGAGTTGGTGGGAGCCTTTAATATAGAGACATTGCTGACAGTTGGCCAAATACCATTTGGAATGTTGATTACTTTGGATTCTGAACAGAATCAAGGGCTTTCTGCTTTGGCAAACTACCAGCAAGGGTGCATGTGGTGGGTGTGGGTTTCACTGTCAGCCAATTAAGTCAACTTTCATAGCTCCTAGATGTGGAGGAAAGTGTAATGTATAGAGTATTGTGTATAGATTATTTTAAGAGTAAGGCTTACCGCAGTTGAAGCCAGGTGGACCTGGTAATGAAGAAATGCTTCCTGGGGTGAACTGGGGGGGTGGAGCTACGAGTATTTATGGAATGTGAGTGTTTGCCATGCATCTCGTTTGTGGAATAAAGGAATCTTTCCTAGCATGCTGTATGTCTGGACCCAATACTTAATACTGGCGACAAGGGGGATTTTTTTTTTTTGCCTGCAAGCTGCTGTGGGAGAAGAAGAGCAGTAAGGAATGGCTGCAAAGGGACAATTAGAGCCTTTCGACCCGGCATTGACAGACTGGGAAACCTATATATCAAGGTTTGAGTTTTATCTTGCTGCTAATGAGATAAAAGAAGCGGAGGCAGTCAAGGCCACGTTCCTCAGTTCGGCTGGACTGCATGCCTTTGAAATAGTGAGGGCACTGTGTGCACTGACGCCACTGAAAAATGTAACGTTTGAAATCATTAAAGACAAGCTACGAGAGCATTTTGCGCCCCGGCCATCAGAGATTGCTTGTCGGCATGCATTCTATAAGAGGAACCAACAGCTGGGGGAGTCAGTAACTGATTATGTCACAGCTCTCCGACAGGCTGCTAGGCATTGCAACTTTGCAAACCTTGAGGTGGTGTTGCGTGATAGACTGGTTTGTGGCCTCAGATGTGAAAGAACACAACGGAATTTGCTGGCAAGGAATGACTTGGATTTTAAATCTGTGTATGAAGAAGTTCTGGCCATAGAAACTCCACAGAAATTTACAAGAGAAATCCGACAGGGAGAGACTGTAAGTGCCACACCTCCCTGCAAATTGGAGAGTGTTAATCAGCAGCGCCTGGGTATGGAAGAAGAGGGAGAAGGAGTAATGCAAGTCATGCATCAGAGGACTCAAAGAACAAGGCCCCCACCAGGGAATGCTTGTGTTGGATGTGGGGGGCCTCACCAGAGAAAAGCATATCCTTTTCAGAAGGCCAGATGCTATCGGTGCTCTCAGCTGGGACACCTGGCCCGTGTCTGCCGGACTACACCAGAATGCAAGACACCCAGAAGGGGAAGTCGAGCAGCTGGAGCAGACAAGGGGGGGTTGAATTGTTAAACAACTCCGGAGAAAGTTTTGTGATGACTTTACAGCCAGCAATTCAATCAAAGATTAGAGTGACTGTAAGAATTTATGGGGGACCGTGTGAAATGGAGGTGGATGCTGGCTCTGCGTCAGGGGGAAATTGGCAAGATCGATTGTCGATATTGTTGTTGCAACAGCATGCTACACCCCATTCCGCAACGGGGCGTAGTCCAGCGGAATTGTTAATGAATAGAAGGCTAGTTACAGTCCTGGATAGGTTACATCCAGATTTGGCAGTAGAAGATTCACAGCAAGTAGGGGGGAATGTGCGGGTATTCCATCCGGAGAATTTGGTTTATGCTCGTAACTATAATGGGGGCCCTAAGTGGGTACCAGCCACGATTGATAGAGTGACAGGACCAATATCCTATCGAGTGGTCACAGCAGATGGCCAGGAGTGGCGACGTCACGTGGAACAGTTGCGACAGAGATGGTCTGGGAGGGCAGTAGCCACAGGGGAGAAATTAGAGGAACTGGAGGAAGATATACCAGTGGGTACTGCACCAAATACAGTAAGCAGTATGCCTCAGACCATGACAGAACCATCAACAATGTCACAACAAGAGGATAGGAATGCTGAGGAACTTGCTGAGACATCAAGGGCAGGAGAAGTCGAGCCGTTGGAGCTGGACGGGCAGATTGATGATAACAGCCTGAGACGATCTCAGCGAATACGGGCACCACCACCACCCCATTATTTGCAAGACTATAACTGTAACAGGGTACAATGTTGTTTTAGGGGGGAGGGGTGTAGTGTATAGAGTATTGTGTATAGGTTATTTTAAGAGTAAGGCTTACCACAGTTGAAGCCAGGTGGACCTGGTAATGAGGAAATGCCTCGTGGGGTGAACTGGGGGGTGGAGCTCTGGGTATTTATAGAATGTGCGTGTTTGCCATGCATCCCGTTTGTGGAATAAAGGAATCTTTCGTAGCATGCTGTATGTCTGGACCCAGTACTTAATAGAAAGCATTGAAGAAAACCAAAGGACTATGCCAAAAAGTGAAAGAAACAAAGGTTGCACACAAGTTTTAAAAATAACTATCTGAAGCATTTAATATAGATTCAACAGCATGAAAGGCATACATTTTTTTCAAAATGAAGCTATAATTTGTTTTCCTTTTGCCAGTATTCCAATATATTGTAGAGCTTAAAATATATCTATATATATTGTGATAATATACAGATCACACAGAGACTCTTCAGATTAAAGTACATTGTAGATAGGCAATGGCAGGTGTTAATTATCAATCGAGGCTTATTTGCAACAAGTAGAATTGGGTAAAATGCATTTGAAACAGGAACAAAATTCTAGATAAATATATGCCACACACACTTGCCAATGGATGTGGACTGTGTGGCCATTTTGTACACCATGGCATTGATGTAGGAGCTTTGTGATGTCTTCCTCTCATGAAGTGCTATATTCACCTTGCAATCACATGAACTGAACAAATGAGGTGGGTCCTAGCAATTTAGTTTCTGGAAGGAAATGATCTATTTTCCTGTTGCATCTTTGATACTGGAGTATAGATATTCACAACACAACACAGGAAGAAAGATAGGGCAAGAAGCTCCTGTTTGGACATAGTCAATATCAGTTATATTTTCAGGGTCAAATTAGACAACACTTTTTATTTTTGAAAATATGCCCGCCCCTCAGTGGTAAAGGTATATGTTTATCATTATAAGTGATTTTCCATACCTACAGATCTCATGTTTAATGTACTTTGTTTCGCGATTGATCTTTGGAGAATAATAAGAACAGGTTTCCATCCCTATTTGCAAGTTTGATTGTAGAGGCATGCATCTACAATCCTACTGTGTGGAGTGAAGCAGGTTAATTTCACTGTGGGAGGGAAATTAAAGTAATAATTGAAACTATACGTCTAAGTTGATTGATTATCAAAATCAGTGTTAAAGCGCCAAAGGAATTCCATGCCCATAACTCAAGCTTTGGTGTTAAACTGCAAATGCAAGGATGGACATCATGTTGCACACAAGTTTGAGTCAGGTGTGGACCTTGCCATCCATGCTGACTCCACGTTATGTCTCCTTTACCTTGGGCCACGAATATCAAATGGACAGCTACCAGCAAGAGTGAAGGAAGCACCTCATTGACTTGTACTGCAATGGCATCTTTTTGGCAGCAAGAGAGAACTTCCATTCCACGGACCCAAAGCAAGAGAGGCTGTGCATTTGGGTGGAAGGATAGGTTCAAAATTTGCACATCAGAGCTTAGTTCCTGGTATTTCTATTTCACATTTGTTTTCTACTAGAGAAATGTGGAAAGGCTCGGCCTCAAGGCAAACTAGATGGACCAATAGTTTGACACAGTATGGTGCCAATCTATCCTTTATAAGATCGATATATTTGATATAATTGCCACCTGGGCTGTATGGATTGTGTCCAGAGCAGTACTCTTGAATTCCATCTGAAATTCAGAGCCTGGAAAATGCTGGAAAGACCTGTAGCAGGAAAGGCAAAGATCACTGCCAGGACAGATTATTCCTGGCCGTTAACACCACAAATAATTAACACATGAATAGATGAACTTGCATTATCAAAATCTTGCCAGTTAAAACACCCACTGGTCCATCTAGCTCCATTTTCTCTATCTACCAACAACTCTGCAGAGTTTTCCAGTGGAGGGAGTGTTTCCCAGTCCTACCTTTTCCAGATCATGCCAGGAACTGAACTACAGATCACTGCCAATCCATGCTTGGCTGCCTTTTTGCATTGGCAGGGCATTCACTCCAAGGGAGATTTCTTCTGGCAGGTAGAAGCAGATGGTTTGAGTGCTCTTCTACCATTATGGGCCTTGCTTCAGCCCTTTGCGTTGCCCCTGCCATTTTAACCCTGTTCGTTTACTATAAATGCAAGCTAAGAGACAAGGCAACAGTAGCAGCCAAAAACTCATTTAAAAAGGAGAACTTTGTACAAATCGGGACAATAACACTGTTGCAACACATTTTAAGTCTGGTTGCAAATATTCAGTTGAGAATCACTGCTACAATATTGTGATTTCCAAGCATTCTCTGTTGAAGAGAATTCTTCCTGCATCAACTGATCTGCTACAGAGCCCCTGTTGATCTCTCATGAAAACTAATCTCTCTGTGTTGCAAAGTATGGTGGGGCAGGTTTCAAAAAAAAAGGGACACAACCCTCCTCTTAGTACAGTATGCCCACAGTATACAAAGACCCATGAGGTTGGGCACATTGGCACCATTCCTGATGGTTGCATTTTGGAATCTTTGGTTGAGTTTCCTAAGACTCTGCAGAGCTCCTAGGAGAACAGTTTTGGAGGCTGCAGAGTGCCCTATACAGGAAGTTCAAAGGTATGGACAGGCATTGTAGTTTTAGCAAATGAAAAATAAATAAAAAAAATCTGCTCAAGCACATCAAGACTCCTATGGAGAGAAAGCACTTAGGACAAGCAAGCACCTTCCTTCGGACAGTCGGTTGCCTTGATGCTTCAGCAGTTGTTTCTCATTGAGTCCCTTGCATACCCCCAACTCCCACACCCTTTGCTAACATTTGAAAGCACATTCCAAACATAAGCAGGGAGGGAGGGCTGAGAGCAGAAACCTTTCAAAGGGGCAGGGTGAAGCTGAGCGCCTGGCTATATTAAATATAGAACAAAAAGCATAGGAGGAGGAACTGCTCTGAGCAACCTGGCAAACATAACGTTGAGAAGAAGCAAGAAAACATCACTATCATAGTTTGGTAGGGAACAGTAGGCGGCAGGGTGGGGTGTGTTTGTATAAGCCCATGTCTATGTGTAGATGTGGGGTGTGGGGGGTGTTAGGCTTACTGCATATCATTCCCAAAGCTGCTACCCTGCAGTTCCGACAGAGCTCTAAGATCATTCCCACTCAGAGCTGGGCAGCGTTGGCAAGGCGCAGATGGTAATCACATGAAGGCACAGTCTGGGGAAGAGGGCATTCCCTGGCAAGCACTGTTATGGCATGGCCACTGTCTTTCTTACGAATTGCCAACAGAGAGAAGCCTTCCCCGGCCCTTCCCCCTTATCACAGTGGACTGTGCAGAACTCTGCACTTTATGGCTTTTGTGTCATCATCTTGACCAAATGAGACTGTTCTCCCACTGCGGCTATTACAACTGTGGGTATTTTTGCAAGAAATTTGCACCACATGCTCTCTGATCAAAGCATGGTTTAGTTCATGCTCCTCATATATCTCCTTTAATGTGCCTGCTTCGGCATACTACTGCTTACAGGCAGTAAGGTGCAACAGAATGGGGTCCTTCCATAGGGAAGTTTCCCCCTGAAAATTCTTAAATGAATGGGATCTTTTGCTATCCCTGAAATTCAGTGCTGCTGCTTCTAGTAAACAGGTACCTTAAGATGTAGATCTTAAAATATGCATCTGCAAATAATGTTGAAATAGCCCTACATCCCAGCCACAACAACTTACAATGTGGTCAAAGTTGAAAACCCAATCCACAATGTTTTTAAGGAAAATTGCTTTTGAGATGGAAGTTAAGGCACCTAACAATCCTAACCAATCTTATACGGCAAGCAAGATCTTCTGTGAGCTGGTCTTTCCAAAGAAACCATTTATGATCACAATGAAAATCTCATTTACTTCAACTTGAAATTAAGGGTGTGATCAGATGGATATTTGTCCTGCAGTTCAGTCCACGTTGGGGATGGGCTGGTTCACTCCTTTTCCTGGTGGACACATGGCATACTGACAATCACAAACCAGCCTGCCCCTTATCTTGGTCTACCTACAACTTTTTCAAACTCCATCAGGAACTGTTTGTTCATTTATTACGGGTGTGTCTGGGTAGTATTGCTCCATTTTGGTTCAGTTCCAGCATGTGTGACCATTGGGATTCAACCAAACTGGATTGCTTACCTACTTCACTGGGAAGAGTAGGAAGCCACAATTCCTTGAATCCACCCTGCAGGAACAAATCCCTTATCAATAAACTGAAGACATCCTCCCATTCTCCCCCCACTGGGGAAAGTGAAAAGGGTGCAAAGTTGTTGGGGAATACAGCACTGAACTGGTTGCTGAACAAGTCAGTCCAATGCTATCCCACTTAAAAATAGTTTGCTAAAAATTGAAAACTTCCTCTCCCTGCTCCAAGGAAGAAGAGATGAGAGAGGATAAGGAGTGGGATTCCCCTCTCCTCCCCTTTAAAAAATTGTCTAAGTAAAACTGCTTGAGGTGCACTTTGGTTTCCCACACCAAAACCACCATGTCAATGCAAGGATCACCCAAATGGCATACTGCAGGGTCTATGCAGTCATAAGCAACCCTGTTTAGCTGATCCAGATCAATCCAATTTAGCTGTCTAGTCACACCCTAAGTAGACTTGCAAACTTCAGGATAGAGTGTCCTTACATTTCTTGCAGTGTAATCTTTCAGAAACATAACTTCATGCTCCACTCTAGGAGTCATCACTCCAAGTGAGGTAGTGTGAGGCAGATGTCTGAAGGGAAAGAATCTGTACCTTATTAAAGGGTACTGAACAATTCCTCCCCCCGGCTAAATTCAAGAGTGGTTTTTCATAACTTTGTTCAGTGAAATGGAGCAATCAGAGGATCTAAAATTCCTTTTCGCTGTATTTCAAAGAAAGAAAGAGCAAAGTAGAGAGAATGCTCAAACAAGAGAACTGTAATATTCATTCACAATGAAAGTAATATAAGGATTCTACTTCTTTTGGGGAAAGTCAGGTGAGCACCGAGGGGTGTTGTTTTTGGAGTTTTTTTAAATTCACCTCAGGCATGCGAGTGTCTTGTTCCAGCACTCTGTGACAGGAAGATGCAAGATAATGTTTGGGGTCTGTATGGCATAAAATCCATCAATCTCAAAGCTGCTGGCACTTGGATTCCTAAGCACTGTCAGATATGCTCCGGTCAAATCAATGTGCTGTGAAGTTCTGCTGAAGATCAGAATTAAGAAGGTAAGACCACGAAAGATGAGAAGTTTGCAGTAAATATTTGGGAGGAGAAGTACCGTATAAGCCAAATTATGTTTTATGGTCACGTCCTAGAATCTTTCAGCTGATTATTTTCTCTTTTGGTAGACAAGGTGCTCCTTATCCCAAGCACTGAATATGACACATGACTTGGGCAACAGTGGGGACAATTGCTCTCCCCCACCCCTAGACTATGTCTCCCAGACCACCTCAGCTAGCATGGCCAGCTCCACCGCTGTACAGTGGTGCCTCTACTTAACAGCGGCTCTACTTAAGAACAATTCGACTTAACAGCAGAAAACCGTTGGTGTTTTAACTGCTGTCTTACAAATTTTAGCTGCGGTCTGCTCTACTTACATTTCCCCCCCATTTTTTAAAATTTATTCATTTATTTTTATTTTTTAGTAACGGTACCTCTTCTTAAGAGTTGTTCAACTTAAAGCATGCATTCTGAACAGATTAAATTCGTAAACAGAGGTACCACTGTACTTGGATATTCCATCATAAGCCCCCATGCGCAGATATCCTACACTACATTCGCAGTCCTGAACTCCTTGTGCCAAAGAAATTTTGGGGAACTATTGCTGAATACATGGTATCTTTAACAGATAATTCTTAGCATGTTCATCAAGCTATTAATCATAGGCTTCTTTGAGTAAAGCTCTGATGACTAAACTACAGTACTGTAGTATAAAACCAATGCTATGCCTACACAAAGAGGAATGACAGTTAAAGTCCAATGTTGGATCACTGCAAGTCAATTAAAAGTCTTCTCTACTCTGTTTACATTTTGGTTTTTGTTTAACCCTGTCATTTTTTTTCTTCTGTCACCATGACTTTATAAAACTAATAAACAGTATGGATATTTAAAATCTTTTAAAGACTAACATTTGGAACAAACTGGATGGACAGAAAAAAGAAGACATCAAATCTCATTTGGTATAATTTTGTGACTAATATTTAAATGTCATATTTATCAATGTTCAGGGTATGTGGAGAAGAGGAGAGGAACGTACAATCCTGAAACAAATTAAGGGTGCCTAGATCCTGTGTTTAAACCATCTAAGACTATGGCAGATTTTAGTGGAAATAAAGATGCAATCCAGAGTCAAGAAGGCGATGCCATTTTCAACATTAACCTTTTATGGGGTTAAAAAAAGCCATAAACAAATTTCTTGTCTGATTTTTAAAACATAAGTTGTATCCCGTGGGAAATTTTAAATACTCAATTTTAATAGGGTGATTTGCTACAGCTGACCTTACAGCATTTCTATGTGAAAATACATCCAAAAAACAGACTAGCTTTCATGTCCTTTAAAATGCTGATTAAATTTCAAGATAAAGCGTTTCCAAAAATCTTGTCCCCACGGCCACTGGGTTTTTTCTTAAAAAAACGGTTTATGCCCCCTTAAGCGAGTTTTCCAAGACCTAATGGAGAAGCTGGGGATTTTTTTGCTCTGGTAAAAAATGTGACCCAGAAGTCCGTGGGAGCTCGCATTAAGAGAGGTGAAAGGTGCTAGTTTATAGTCCCTTGCTTTTGAAAAAGGAAGAGGAGGAGGAGGATAGTTTATACTTCATTTTTAGTGGCATGGTTCATCTTCTGGATGGTGAAGATTTTGTGGACAGACTGCAGGACTAGCTACTGCACAGATAAACATGGCAACACAGGAAGTTACTTTATACTCAGTCAGAAGCCTTCATCTTCACTGCTGAGAACTGTAAAATCTGGTAGTATTTCTCCATGGCTTCTACTTGGAGATCCTTGGCATTTTCTTCCAATCTCCCATCTTAGCAGTAACTAGGTCAGGCCCTACTTAGTTTCCAAAATCAGTTGAGAATGAGATCTTCAGGATTGTATGGAGGTAATAGAATGAGTATGTCCATTATGGTATATATATGGCAGGCTGTCCTGACCATCTCAAATGAATACCGTATGGAGAAACTGTTGGAATATGGCAAGATTTATATTCAGACATTATAGGGTTAGGGTCAGCTGAACCTCATTTGGAACTGTAAGCCTGTGACTTATATCTCTTTAATTAGTATGGCTCCTACAAAAGGAGGAGCGAGGCAGACTATGCGTGTTTGCCTAACGATCCTGGGCATTGCCTGAGCTGCAGTCGCCTTATCTTATGTTACTTTGTTTGGTATGTTATTGTATGTACCGCTAGTGTTTTGTTAGGAATATCCCATTTACCCTTTTCCTGAGAGAAATAGATAAAGTTTATTTTTATATACTTCACTTTTGTCTCACAGTCTTCAGCCTACAGTTTTTAACCCCAACAGAAAAAGGGCAGCCAATGTACAGAAGGTAATATAAACTAGGCCATATTTTGTCCTGCTCTGTGGAGCAAAACCCTACATGTGGAGGTATGCATACAAAATGTTTTAGGAGAAATGGATTAGCACAATCATGGGGTTTACCTTTCTTTGGGAAGTTGCCCTTGGTCCCCATGTTACATCAGAATTGGGTGAGAACTACTGCTAAATAGAGGCAAACATGATAGGGTAAACTAAAATAACCACAATCCAACTCAAGTTGTGTCTTAAACAGGTATTGACCCTTTAACTGTATTCCCAGTGTAGATAGGAATGAGCATTAAAAGTAATGCAATATGGACAGATGGGACCCACATTTCAATGTGCATTCCCAGTGTACATCCAGTTCCTAATCCAGCAAGAGATACAGGTGCTGAATTCCTTGACCATGTGGTGACTTAGGACAATGTTGGCGAAACTATGGCATGGGTGCCAATGATGGCACTCAGAGCTCTTTCTGTGGACACCCGACAACATCACCCCTTCACCGCCACCTCTATTCAGGTTAAATTGCTGTATTGGCACTTTGCGAAAAACTAGTGGGTTTTGAATTGCGGTTTGGGCACTTGGTCTCTAAAATGTTCACCATCACTGCTTTAGGAGAAACAACAGAGAGCCTTGCAATAGTGATCATAGCAATTTCACACAGCAGGTTCCCTTAATTTATATGAGCCAGTATATTCATCGAGCATATGCTCCTTGCCTACACCACAGTTGTATAAACAGTCTTCCATTTGGTAGTGATAGGATGATACTCTATTGCTCTTCCTAAGCGCCCCTGAGCCCCTATACTTTCTGTTGTTGAACGCCACTACTGGTTATTGAGTGTAACCAGGTGCCTACGTAAAATACCTGGTATCTGTCTTTCCACATGACAAAACAAGCTACAAAACACACAATGCCTGCCAGGAGGTTAAGCACAATTTGGATCAGCAAGTAAAGGCTGAAAGTACCAGTGATGTCTGTACAGTCCAACACATTTTGAAACGGGAAGGTTCTGCTGAGGGGATCCACTACGTCCAATTTGCACTGGCAGGTCTCAGGGATCATTTCACAGGTAAAGTGTGTGATCTGGGAATAACGGTACGCAGCAAAGGCCACCGCCAACACACACACAATCAGACACAGAGCGCTCAGCAGGAAATAGGTCACCTGAAAGGAAAACAGAATAACATCTCTTTAGCATCACAAACAACATACTACACCCCATACAAAACATTGTGAAGCCTGACGTTCCAATCTGAATACTGACAAACCCAGATGACTTTTATGTGTGTCCAAAACTAGATGCAGTTTCCCAAATGGCTTGGGCGAGAACTAGTATCATGATCTGAGCTTTTGGTTGCCAATTTCTATTCCCTCAGGCTTCTATGAACCTATGTTTCTTCTCACACAATCACCACAGGCTTCTAAAAGGAATAAATGAACTACACAAAAAGGAAGGATTAGGCCTGGCTTCACAGGCATAGGACTGGGTTTCACCAACTTCCCTTCAGCAAACAGACTCTGGTAGCATTTAAACAAGAAACAAAATACTCTGTTTAAAAGGTTAATACACAATATCAAAGCATACTAACTTGGATGATTGACAGCTTTCATTTCTTTTGTTCATACTTGTACCTTATTTATTATTTCTGTGAACTTTATACAAACTTATGTGCCTTCAACTTAAAACTGAATTTATAAACAAACTTTTTTTTTTAAAAAAATGGTTTCTTATATACAAGGGGTACATTGGGGAAGGGGTTAAGCTGGAAGCAAATCGGTTGAATACAAATTTGAACAAATAAATGCTTTTAAGCCTTCCATCACCTATTGCCTAGCCCACCATTACAGTGATTTATCAGATTTTCCTTCAGTAGTCCATAAAAGGTAGTTCCAAATTGGATTCTGAAAGGTCCACCTTAGCCCGCAGTTCAACATACCCTTTGAATAAGTCTTAAAAATCAAAGCCACAAACCAAAATTTTGTCTTTTCCTTTTTTTAAAACACAAAATCTAGTAGAGGTTTCCATACATTCCTAAATTTGGTCATTGATATATCCTCAATTAAAATTTATAAACAATCCTAAATGGGCTTTCAAGGTACGTGAGATACTTAAGGAGTAGCTTTACCAGTTCTACACAACAATATGTTTCCATGGCTGAGTGGAGATTTGAACCCAAGTCTCCTGGGTTCCAATCAATGATGCTATCCACAATGCCATGCCGAATAACCCTTATATAAAACACTCCCTTCATATTACGCCACATCACATTCTCTCCAGCATTCTCACTCATTCAAACCTCACCCTCCTTCTGACTTAAGACAGTCCTACTGCTTCTCCCCACAGCATTCCAAAGGTATGCTGAGCCAAAGAGAGGGTGGAGAACAATCCGGTCTGTCATTACCAGTCAATGCTGCTAGTTAGGTTTAGGGTTAGATCAGTGGTTCCCAACCTGTGGGTCCCCAGATCTTCCTGGACGGCAACTCCCAGAAGCCTCCACCACTCACTGCGCTGGAAGGGATTTCTGGGAGTTGCAATCCAGGAACATCTGGAGACCCACCGGTTGAGAACCACTGGGTTAGATGACAGTGATGGTCAGTTGACTTCTGGCATGTGGACATAAAACAGATTTTGCAGGTGTTACTAGGTCCTGCAATAAGTGAACAAGGAATATGTACAGGATGAAACAACTTTGAATTAAGGGCAGAATCAACCAAGCAACTACTCTTTTAAACAAAATGCAAAGGAACCAAATCTTTAAGGCGGGATGCATAGTTAAGGATGTGAACTCTAAGCTTGGGACCTCAGTACAGTTGGAAACACATGAAAGAAAATGGAAATAGGTGTATACTTCATACCTTTTCATTTTGTTTCTTCTTCACTTACATGAAAATCTAAACTAAATGTAGTATTGGGTGTATAATTTCATACATCTCTACTATCTCCCTAATTCTTCATGGTGGGAGATGGGGTCTGTCCTCTGTAATGAAAGGCTGCAATGTTTGGGTCTTCTTAAGTTTAGGTTAGAATATAACTAAACAGCCCCAAACTTTGTACTCTTCCGTCACTGGAGATGGAGTCCAACACCCTGATCCTTTGATTGTCCTTTTCAGAAACCAGTTACAAACAGTTTTGTTATACCCTGAGCATTAGCAAATTGTATTGTGGCACAGACTTTTGTAAGCTACAGGCTGTTTCTGCAGACATAATATGCCAAATTATTTATGTGCATTGGGTGAACACCGGTACAGTAGTTTGTTTCAGCACAGGAGTGTGTGGGTTTGATGTAACCTGAGCTACTTTGCAACATAATCAGCGAGCAGCAAGGCAGCTGTTTATCCCAGGTTTATCTCCATCAACTACAGACTGACCTAGATGGACGACTTCATCTTCTTAATCCAAGAACAGGCCTTTGGACTTCTGCTGAACTCTGATTGCCCTTTCTTCCCCATACACACTGAAATCTCTATGTTCCCTGAAACCGTTTTTCCATCATGTCACACAACTGGTAAAAAAAAAATCTGCTCCTTCCCCCTCCCCCACTTATGAAGAGCCACACAAGATCAGATCTCTGTGTGTTCTTTAAGTAGGTTTTGCTATTATGGCTGTGATTTTTCAATGTATCAACACAGAGGCTAAGCGAGGAAGATAGATATTGTTGTTAATTTTGAGTAATTTTCCTTCTTTTATGAGTATTACCTAGAACACTGGTGGCGAACCTTTGGCACTCCAGATGTTTTGGACCACAACTCCCAGAATTCCAAGCCTGTATTGCCAATGACACTTTTATAAGTTAAACACTCAAGGTGAATAACTCTGTCAAGTTTCACGGTCTCTCACACTCAGTCTCAGGGTCTTTCTATCCTTTTATCAAGACAAAGCTGTATTTGGGTTACTTCTTGCCCACTATGATCCATATAACATCTTCAGAAGTATGGAGCCTCTAAAGAAAGTGTTTAGAGGCTATTGTAGCTAATAATTGTTGAGAGGTCCAGATTTTAAACAAACAAACACCATTTAGGTAAGTAGCAGGTTAAGCTTTCTATTTAAAATGACAATATCTTGTCGGCCCTGCATCAGCAGTTACATATTCACTGGATGGCCCTACGTTTTAGTATGATGAGTGATGGTGTGTATTTCCCCCATATGCAGTATCACCCTTTCCCCATCTGCACCCCAATTCTTATGTCTCTGTCAGCAACATGACATGGATGAGAACTTGTTTCTTTAAATAAAAACAGTTCTCTTTTTTGTGGCTGCAGTGTGAGCCAGCTATCAATACAAAAGCAGTTTTTGTGACCTTGATGTTCCAAGTGTGTATCTCTTGATAAAATCCATAGGCCAGGAATATTTGTCTTCCATCTCTTGTATGACTCAGTCTTCCTGTTTGTGACTCAGTTTGAGGGGGGAAATAGCTGGGTTTATTGATATTTGGAGCAGTTGTACACATTTTTTTGCCCTCAAACTAACTTCAAATGGTTAGAATTTCACTTTGCAGACTCTGCTGAAAGCAAATCACTACACTGTACTATGAAAGCTGAAATGAAACAAAGCAAAAGCTTGAATGACATTAAATAGCTTCGGTGAAAAAGTTGCCATTGTAAAATTGAGGGCAGAGACTTTTAGAAATACACACAGAAAAGAGAGAGTAGTTAACAACCAAGAACCATGCTGGATTACTCAGGAGAAGATCTGTATCTCAGCCACTTGCAGGTTTTACACCTGGACAAGGCATCTGTGGGAGTGGAGGATAATTTGGATTCAGACTGTAGCAATGGGGGGAGGGAGGGTGACTAGAATCTTTCTCTGTGTACTGTATAAGCTTGCAATCTCCCCCTTCCCAAGAAGCCATTTTTGTTGTTGCTGCTATTATGAGCTGTCATTGCAGAAGAAGAAGATCATCAACATCATCGAACTGAATAGCTGGAAGGAATCCTATGGATCATCCAATCCAGTTCCTGTCGAGGAAGCACAGCGGGGAATCAAACTCCTAACCTCTGGCTACGCAGACAGAGACCTAAACCACTCAGCTATCCAGCAGTTCAGTCAAATCGTCTCAGACGGAAGGCAGACCTAGGAATGATCGATCTCCAAAATGTCCTGTCCTCAACTGCTCTGCTCAGCGCTTGTAAACTGAAGCCTGTGGGTTCCTTTAGGTTAGGGAGTCAGTCCACCTTGTATCTGGAAGTTGACGAAACAGTTTGGATGAGAAGCGAAACATTTTGGTCTCTCAAGAAAAAGTCCAATTGCCATGATTCAACTTCCAGATAAACTCACCTGGATGACTGAGAATCCTCACAAACATAGTCTACTTTGTACTTAGGGCGCTTTTACACGACTGCTAAAATCCGCTGACAACTTAAAATCGGACCAGAGATTGTGGGCTTTTGTTCTGCTTCCTTCCGCACCCTTCCGCACTCCATTGCTCCTGTCTGCACCCTTTTGTACTAATGCTGCATTAATGCTCATACTATTGGTGGTAAAAAGGTAAAGGTAAAGGTTCCCTGTGCACATGCGTGCTAGTTGTGTCCAACTCTAGGGGTAGTGCTCACCTCCATATTCAAGCCAAAGAGCCAGTGTTGTACAAGTCTGTGGCCGTGTGGCCGGCATGGCTGCAAGGAAACACTGTTTTACCTTCCTGCTTTTTACTGTGGTACCTATTTATCTACTTGCATTTACATGCTTTCGAACGGCTAGGTTGGCAGGAGCTGGGGTTAACAGCGGGAGCTCACTCCGCTGCGTGACACCCAGGATTCGAACTGCCGAGCTGCCGACTTTGCAGCCGACAGCTTTCGGAAGCCTTAGTCCACTCTATTATTACTGTTATATTATAGTAATTATAACATATTATAATATCTAATATTATAGTATATTAATAGTATATTAATATACTATTGGTGGTAGAAGGTCTTTAATTGCCTTACTTTCCCCTGTTTAGACTAAAATTATGACTTCAACAAAGCCTGCTCAAGTTGCCACTTGAATGATGGGGGTGCTAAAAGTTAAAGAGGGTGCCCCTGTCATTGTAGAAATGACAGTGTGGCTTAAACAAGATGTGTTGAACCTGCAAAATAACTACCCATATTATGAATGCCTGTGCTTTTATCAAGATCCTTCTCAGGCTGATTTTATGGAGTCTCTGATCTGACAACAACTATTTGCCATATTAGCTCCAACCTAAGATCTTATGTATTACTGAACTGCGATTTCTAGAGCCGAACAATAGAAGGCCTTTGTATCTTGCACAACAATGTCCCAACAACATTGTGGGAAACAAGATACTAAACTGGACAGCCCATTGCTCAGATCCAGCAGGGCTCTTCTGGTAGTATAAATCTTGGGCAATTACACATAAATTATTCCTCCACTGGGCAGGAATTTAGGTCATTAACCACTCTGAAATATCTACTGATATTTATGCAGCTCTCCAGGCAATCCTTTGAGCTACAGAGAGTCATGTGAGGGTTTGGGGTAAAATAACTACTACCCTGTTAAGGTCTGCCACATGCTTTCAGGATCTGGAGGTCCAGAACATTTTCCACACGTCTTGGTGAGGAGACAGGGGTTGCAGGGCAGACGGGGTGGGGTTGAAATCAAAGTGGTTTCAGAAGAAGCACGCGGTAACCCTGAGATCCTGTCAGCAGATGTGTCACATGACAGACCCCGGAGCAATTTTGAAAGGGTCAGAGCAGAAAGCGAGCTGAGCCCTTAGCACATGCTACTTCTCACAGTCTGTCAACAGCCATATAAACAGAAAGGAAAAGAGAAGGGTGGATGGCAAATTATATATTACCTAAGTTTCTTTTTTGGTCCCCCCCCCCATGGGTGGGATAGGTAAAAGATAAAAAGTAACTTTCAAATAATAATAATAATAATAATAATAACCATGCTTTGTTACTGTGCTATCAGAAGAAGGCCACAGATGACAAATAACCTTGATACCAAAGGCATTATGAACCAAAACACCAGCAGGTTGCAAGTCGCAGCTAGAAACACGGAGCCTGTGCAATGGCTGAGGAAATCTCCAATACGTTGTTCAAGAAAAATTGCACACTTCCAGAAAGCCATTAGAAACACTGAGCTCCCAAAGGAATTATCTTCCAAATTAGGGAGAGAAAAGAATCTGATAGCTGTTGTGAGTTTTTTGGGCTGTTTGACCGTGTTCTGGAAGTTTTTCTTCCTGATGTTTCACCAGTCTCCGTGGCCAGCATCTTCAAGACGCAAGAGTACCCATGGAAGCTGTGGCATCAGATTGAGAAGATGCAAGTTCTGCATTTGATGGCATGTCTGATCCTGCCTGATTGTGCATCTTCTCAAATAGCTACAGTCAGCCTGAACAACTTCCACGATTCTCCATGTATGCATGTGAATATCCAATTGGAATGCGGTCACTGCTCCTTTACTCCACAAAGCCTCCTAGTCTGGTAACAATCAATGGCTGCATCTTCTATGGCATTCAGTGTATCCCTGCAAGAAACTGGTTGATCTGCATATACCATCCATAGCCTACTCTAAAATTTACTCTGGCTTTGGTGTTCCTGAGGGGGAAGGGAGCACTGAGCAGCCAGCCATGGTCCACATGCTCACATCTCTGGAAATCAATTCTCCAGCTTCTGACACATGTGAGATTAATAACTGTACTGCACCGGAGAGACAAAATGAAATAAAGCATACCTTGATAGCAAACTGGATACAAGTCTTTTCATCTGGCTGGTAAGAAACGCAGAGCATCACTAGTCCCAACGAGGCCACCACACAGACCTACAAAAGTTAAATTGAAATTAAAATGTAAAGAGCAAAACCAAACCAGGGATGGAGGCAGAGGGAAAGGAAGATGAAAGGGAAGTAGCAGTGCCAGCCTAGCACCCCTCGTTTCCTACACAAAATATCAGGCAGTCAAGGTAGATGATTATTGCTTTCTGTATTATAGTTAATGTGTGTTTGTATTTATGTATTATCGATAATGTGTGTTTGCTGGAATGACTGCAAAAAGGGGCTTATAGAATAAAATAAAACAATACAATGGGATCTATTAAAAAGCAAATAATTGCAGTACAAAAATATTTTCACTAGAAGAGGAAAAGGCAAAATCAGCAAAAAAAGACAGAAAACCATCTAGAGCCACATAACCATACAATATACAGTAGCACCCCTGTATCGGCTGATTTGCCATCTGTGGATTCAGTTATCCACGGATGGCAAGTGGTGGTGTGAGGGGCAGGGGCGGCAGTGGTGCACCAGCCCGGGAGGTGCAGGGGTGGTGGATGCAGAGGCCACACAGCCCAGGGGAGCCTGCCTGGGACATCTGTGGCAGCGGTGGAGGCTGTGTGGCCTGCAAGCGCCTGCCCACAGTGGCGGCGGAGGTGCAGGCGGCATGGCCCACGAGCACCCGCCCGTATCATTGGCAATGGAGGCAACACAGCCCACAAGTGCCTGCTTGCAATGGTGGGGGTGGACACTGCATGGTCCAAGAGTGCCTGTCCACAACATCAGCGGCAGAAGCAGATCCTAGGTGGCCCGTGAGTGCCTGCCCACAACACCATGGCAGGGTTCACTGGGGTGCTGGTGGGGGTTGCCGGGGTGCCTTTGCCGCCCGGGTGCCGCTGCTGATGGTGGGCGGAGAGGCAGACCTGCCCTGCCATGCAGAGAGACACCTGAAGACCGCCACTTCCTCATTTGTTGGTTCATCCTGCCGGCAGGCCCACCAGGCCAGCATGGCGACATGAGGGAAATGGAGTTATGTACCGTACCGGCTGTCTCCTCAGCAGTTCTTGCGGTGGCAGTGGCAGCTGCAGTATCAGTGGTGGAGGGGGAAGAGGCACCCGCATGGCCGCAGGCGTCCACAAGCACGCCATTGCACAAGCAGGTTTCATTAGCTTGACATGCTAGGGCTTTTAGATGCACACACTAAGAAGGTTGAGCAGTTGGCACAATGCAGCATTACCAGAACATTTCCATGAGATAGGATGCAGCCTCCAAAATACAGAATCATGTTTCCAGGCTCTTATGCCACCCTTAACAGCCCCATCCTATGCATGTGTGGAAGCGGCATTCCCTGTTTTCAATGTAACATACTGCCTGATACTTTACTCAGAATTGTACTTACATAGGGCAATTAACCATCTTCCCACAGAAGTAAGCCCCGTGGTGTTCCATGGGCCTTATTCTTGAGTAAATACACACAGAACAGAATGGCGGCCTCTGCAAATCTATTGTCTGTATACACAGCTGTTGAAATCATGTTGAATCCTACCTGAATTTTCATCTACAATATGCTGCATGCATTTATATTCTGGTTCCACCGTGCCCTCATCCTTCCATTCATTTGTCTTTATCTATAGCTGACAGAAGCTGACAGAGCTGTCATGAGGAAAAATACTATAGAGGCTGAAGGTTCTTCAGGCAGTTGTCTATCTCAGACCCTTAAACAGCTACTCTTATTATCAAGTTTCATCCTTTATGCCCTTGTTTTGTTTTTTCCTGCTGTTTCCATGAAGCTTTTAATACAATTAACATCTGCACAATGCTCTGGTGCTAAAATGAGGTCATATCTTGTTACAATCAGATGTTAAATATACCTCAGCTATGGAACCAACTGAAGAGCTAAGCTACAGGCAACAAGGCAAAAAGATTCTGGCCAATAGCAAAGTGGAGCTAGCAAGCATGTGACCAAAGCCCCAGACTTTTCAGCAATTAATAAGGCTGATGATCTCCCCCACCATTTCCTTTAAGTTCCATGGTTCTATTTGGGCTTAGCAACAATCCTTACCAAGGTTTTGGTATCTAAAAACTGAACTTTTACGAAGAATGGGTCTTTTTATAAAAGTGCTGCCACTTCTAGTACAGATGAAAATAGTTAAAATTGGTTTCTAAATGGATCAGTACAACTGCTTGCATTTTGGATCCTTGAGGATGTACAGTAGGACCCCCGTATCCACTGATTCATTATCAACTGATTCAGTTATCCATGGTTGGCAGAGGAAAAATAAATAAATAACTCAGCAGCCGCAAAGAATGCTACCGTCACAAACAGCAGCTGTAAAGCAAGCTACTGTTGCAAAACAGCAGCTGTAAAGCAAGTTACTATCACAAAACAGCAGTTTTAGGGACACTTTGGCGTTCTCTCTTATCCACGGTTTTCATTATCTATGGGAAGGCTTGGAACCAATCCCCAGCAGATACTGGGGTCCTACTGTAGTTACAGAGCCCGTTGTGGTAAGTGTTGCACTCCAGAATTTCCTATGGCTCTACAGCAAAGGACTTCAGGGCTGCAAATAGACGGAGACCAAGGAATATTCCTACCTGCCCACCACATGCACACTTGTCCAGTGGCCCATCAACATAAACCCTTGTGGTAGAAATGCCAAGCCCTGACTGATCTGGCTGGCAGAAAAAGCACCATGTAGGAAGTCTTCTCCTCAGTTGCCAGTAACTTTACTTCTGATAAAAAGAATGCCCAGGAGATCATTTAGATGTAGAATTGGTCCACTGGAAATGAGGAAGTCTTTGAAGCAACCTGCATGTCAGCAGATCATGGAGAATGTGGTATCGCTTCCACTGTAGAAAGGACTGCAAGTGGTGAGAGGGACTTGTAACCACAAGTGGTGAGAGGGACTTGGAGCCATAGTTCTATAGGCACTTTACTGCAAAGCTTAAAAGCATACAATAGAACACCACAGAGAATCTAAAATAGTGTTTCAAAAGCACACACACACACACACACAGAGAGAGAGAGAGAGAGAGAGAGAGAGAGAAGATAAATGATTTTTAAAATCCCTTTCTTAAAAGGCTAATGCCAAAAAGACTGCCATATGGGTGTCATTTGAACCCCCGTATAGACAACTGAATGTCACCATCAAAGTGGGAGATCACCATTCAAAGGGGCACCTACCTACCTGAATTGTCAGGGCGTCAATATTTTATTTATTTATTTATTTATTTATTTATTTATTTATTTATTTATTTATTTATTTATTTAT
>JAHTLZ010003305.1:4239065-4268182 GCA_023846285.1 Phrynocephalus versicolor
TATTTATATCCCGCTTATCTTCTGAACAGAACTCTAAGCGGCGTACAATCTAGAGAACAAGCGCCAATACAAAACAATAAGCATAGTCAAAATAAGAGTTAAAATTACAAAATAGTTAACAATATAAACAGTATGAATAAATTAGACAGGTTAAAACTCTGTTGCGTCCCTAAAAGCTTTATCAAGATAGGTGTTGGTAAAGATGACGGAGGAGATAAAAAAAATAAAAAAAATATTAAATTAAAGGTCACCAAAGGCCTCTCGAAATAGGAATGTTTTTAGAGCTTTTCGAAAGGCCAGCAGGGACTCTGCAGAGCGCCCTTCGCTGGGGATGGAGTTCCACAAGGAGGGGGCCGCCACTGAGAAAGCCCGGTTCCGGGTAACCGTCTTCCGGGCTTCTCGTGGAGTGGCAACCCGCATTGAGTGCGCTCGCGCCTGCCGGACAGGTCAGGTTGAGGTGGATCGCTGGACGATACGCTCTGTCATGTAGTCCGGTCCCAGGCCATGGAGGGTTTTATAAACTAAAACCAAGACCTTGAATCTAATCCGGACTGCAACGGGCAACCAGTGCAGGCGGGCCAGGACTGGGGTTATGTGGTCATATCGACGCACACCAGCCACCAGCCTGGCCACCGCATTCTGTACCCGCTGCAGGCGCCGGAGAAGAGTCAAGGGCCTGTAATATGTTATTGCCTTCAAACTACCTGATTTCACTTGGTGACACTAAGAGATACTTCCTAGCTGTTTTTGGTAGGAAGCTATAATTGGCAATTACGGAAAACCCGAGACAGACAAGGCATGTTGGACAAATTCCACCTATTAATGAATTCAACAGACAAATCTAACCACTTATAACTTGGGATGGAGTTTAAATACTTCCAGAACTTTAAGTTTTCTGGCTGTCTTATGTCTGATCAGGATAAGCATGCGAGACACACACACACCAGCTCCTCAGTATATTTAGAGAGGCTACATTCTGTACAGTACAGATTGGATGGCCCTCCTTTTGTCCTCATAAATCAATTCTCCAGGAGCAAAATAAACATGGATTGATATGCTATAACTAATCTGAATAAAAAAGTTTAATTTTTTTAACAATGAATGAAATCTGATTTTCACCATTTTTAGTTGTTTTCAACCACAATCAGCATTGTCTCCAATTCCAACCAAGTACTGTAGCTCAACACCTAGATATTTTACTTACTGTTTTTACAATTCCCTCTCTGCTACAACCTGAAGAAGAAAAGGTCTGACCTGTTGAGGCATCATAGCCAAACCACACTTTAGGTGCCCATCACCCTAACTTCTACCTGCATGCATGCAGACACAAGAGACTGTCAGTCCTGGTAGTCCATAGTGCCAGCAAAAAGGACAATCATCCTGCCAGTGTGGAATGAGCCCTTCCTTATTGGAGTGGGTGTCTTCGGTGGCCCTCACCAAAGGAATGCCATGGTCATATTGGTTAATTCATTAAGTCTTTTATTAACAGGCCCTGAATCAGGAAAACAAAAGGAAGGAGAAGGGGGAAACTATGCTCTACTGATGGGTGAAATAAAATAGCTAGCTGCTAGTGTATCCATTAGCTAAAATACAGCACGTAACATTTTAAGATTCATCAGCATACTCCAGTACAAGCAGGTTATTCACCATTCAGGTGAAGCAATTAATTCAACTGAAGCAGTTGAATTAATTGAATTTAAACCTCCATCAGAAACTAGAGGAAGGAGGCAGTTGCCAGTGTATCATGAAGCAGATTCAGCAAGAAGGCTAACCCACAGAGACAAAAGTCAATAGAATACAGTCTTTTTTAAAATTTTCCTACAGTTGTAGGTCTTCAACCCAACAATGTAAGGTTGAGGGGCTCAGAAAATGTAGGAGGGAAACATTTTAAAATAAAACAAAACATCTGTGTTCACTCTAGGTCAGTGTTGGCGAACCTATGGCATGGGTACCAAAGGTGGCACTCAGAGCCCTTTCTGTGGGCACCCAACATCGCCCCTTCACAGCCACCTATATTTAGGTCAAATTGCTGTATTGGCACTTTGCAAAAAAAAAAATAGTGGGTTTTGAATCGCAGTTTGGGCACTAGGTCTCTAAAAGATTCGCCATCGCTGCCCTAGGTTGTAAGTGGGAGTTTTTGAAAAGTGTACAGTAGTGGTTAATTATCTGTGAGTTGGCCAAATTTAAAGGCTCAGCCCAATATTTTCCAATTTGCCATTTGTATGCCAGTCATTTCGAGAACTCTTTGACAAGCAACCTGAAAACTGCTTTCATTTTCACCCACAAACCCTGGGCACTCCCAATGGCTGCAATACTCAACCAGTTTTCACAACTGAGAGGTTCGAACAGATTTTGTACAACTTCTGTTCTGAAGAGAGAGGATTCTTTTATTTTAAAAAATATCTGAAAATCCCAGAGACTAAAGCAAAATAAGCTAAATTGCCATTTGCAGAGTATGGAAAGTAAACAACACTGTAGTTGTAATAGTAGATGGCAAACGTCACCAGTAATCATGGTAGTTCATGTTCATGGAGAGCTCATGAAGGCGAAAAATGCAATTAGATCCATATCATTCTCTATACAGATACCGCACATTTATTTTGCTTGTTGACATAAGCTAAGGAAAGGTAGTTTTGTCATGAAGAAAGATTAAAAATTCATAGGGACAGAAGGGTACAAGCAAGCTCTGAACGATTGGGGCTTGGTCACATGATGAATGCAATGGTTGGGCATTATGTCTAAAATGGCACCTGCAGCTGAAGGATGAAATTTTATTGTATTTTGCTTGCTCCTTTCCTTTCATTGTCCCATGCAAAAAAAAACCTTAAATTCTGTTATCACCCAGATTTTTATTGATAACCAGGAGGACTGAGGAAATGTATTCCAATTTATAGATATCTTCTGGTAATTTTTTTAAGGATGCCTGAATACACTCTATGGTGATACCCTTGGATAGTGCTTGAAACCTGGCAAAATTCCTTTGTCAATATTGCCTGCCTGGAACTGTCTTACTTATGGGAGGCAAGAGACAGTTAAATTATGACACAGATTTATTCTCCAATTTTTAAATCTTATTAAAGTAGTACTCCAGAGTGGTGTAAATGGTCAAGACTTACCACAAATTTTGCATACCGGGGACATTTTGCTCTTGTTGGATCACCAGCTAAATCCCCCTTCATTCATGCTAATGGGCTAAAGCACCTGCTTCTCAGTATGGGAACAGTGTCACAGTTTTGCCACTAATAAAGCAAAGATCCTTTCAATAAATCAGGCTCTATTTAGCACATTAGCTCTCTCCTGTCACTGTATCTTAGCTGGCTGCCATGGGGACAAAGTCACTCCTGGGGTAATCTCAACAGGGATCCATGGAGAAGAACTTAGTTTATTATCTCCAGCTAAACTTCTCTGTAAAGATCTTGAGAAAATGTTTCTGAGTTTTTATGAGGCTAGCGAAAGTGGAATGTTCATTACATACTGGAAGGGTGAGGGAAGCGCGCTTGAGTGGGATGTTGCTAAAACAAGTCCTTGCTGGTATTTTACACCCTGTCTCTGTGTTCTGTGTGAGACTGCCAAGAAAAGAGGGCATTGCTCATTTCTGTGTTAATGCACTAACGTCAGAAGGAAACACAGTCTCCTCCGGAACACAAACATATCATTGGGAAAGCCAGACAGAGGAGATTCTGCTCTTCCCTTTCTAACGCTGCCTGGTCCGTAAATTGGTTTCATCTGCTAAAGAGTGAGAACAATTATGCCGTTTCCTTCAAAATACATAGTGTTTTCACTATTCGGTTCTCTTGTGCTACCCTATTTTCTCCAAGGCACACCCATGTAGAAGCAGGAATAATGATCACAGGTATAACGGAAGTCAAGACTGCTACTAACCAACCAGATGTATATTGAATTTCAAGCTGGTTGGGAGGAGAGGTTACCACGACTGCATTTGCAGACACCAACATTCCTGAACCTTTTACCTTCCAAACTCCATGGACATGGAGTCACGAAGAGTCGGTCATGACTGTAACAACACAACACACACAGGACTACAGCTCTCTTAATTCCCAACACTGGCCACGGTGGCTAAGGCTGCTGGGAACTGTAGGACAGAACTGGAGATCACTAGGTTAGGTAAGACTGAGGCATACTAATGATTCTGTATTGCCCCATGATTTCTCCAAGGAAAAGACAAGAGAACATATGGAGCACTACTGCACAAACACTACTAAAAGGCTAAGGATTTCCATGCATTAATTAAGTTTACTTATTAAAGATGACTTTATGACATCTGAAGAGGAAAGTTAATAAGACAAATTCTACCAGCCCTTTCTTTCTGAAAACAGCACAAAGAGTGAGAGGGATGTATTTTTGGCATGGGTAATTTCAATATAGTGTAGTTGTTCTTAATAATCAGCCTGATTTGGAAATTACACGTTAGGTTTAACACACTAATGTTAGGGGGAAAAAACTTTTCATGAAGCAGGAGGAGCATAGCTAGTCTTTTGAAATAAGATTAAAAATTCAAACATAAAAATATAAGAGTCTTGCTGTATCAGGCCCACTGAAACCCCCCCCCGGGGGGGGGGGGGATGCAGTGGTTTGCAATTTAAATTGCATGTCCATAGATACCTTAACGTGAGAGATTACTTCCAGTCTCCACATATAGTATGTCACTGCCTTTGGATCATGTTGATTCACATAGCTGATGTGCACATGCTGTACCAAAAACTGGGTGGGTGGGGACTGGCATGTGTTTCTAGAGTTCTGTTCAGTGCAAAGGCACTGTTTGGGAATGAATGGATGCGCATTCTGGAAATGCCCAAATGTAATATGGAATCAGATCTAACCTAAAGTCAGATGAGCTAATTTTATGATGGACACAGAAGCAATAAACATGGCAGTGGCATTGAGGAAGTTAGGCAAAGAGTATCATAAATGCAACATCCAAATGAAATTTGGTCCCAGGACCAAAGAGACCCATGTTCCGGGCCTTACTGAAACAAATACTATTTCTCAACCTCATCTACTTCATAGGCTTGTTGCAAGTATAATAGGAAGAACCACGAGAACCACGTTGAACACTAAGCTAAATTGTTCAGCTTCACGGTATCTCAGTCACAATGTTTTCCAACAGGAGCTTCAGTCAGCCATAATCATTATGCATAAAGCAATCAAGCAATGCATGTGTGTGACCCAAACTGAATAGCTTTGAATCTGACCAATCTATTCTCATTTGATCAACAGTTATTTGTTTAAAACAAGAAACAGTGGCCCTTTTCACTAAAACACTTCCAGTGGTCTACTGGGACAGGGTAACATTTAACACTGGCTAAGAAGTAACAACTGATTCAAATCTGTTTTGTATCACCAACACAGACTTTTGGCATGAACAAGCGCAGGGAGGAATAAGTTCAATGTCATCTCTTGGAAAGAACCCACAAAGCTGTCTTATAGGAAGTCAGATTATTTGAGTACAGTGGTACCTTGTATAAAGGAATTAATTCGTTCCAAATGAAATTAGGTTAAGCAAATTTTCCTTTATACAAATTTCCCATAGGAATGCATTGAAAACAGAGTAATCCCTAATCACGACCATTTTATGTTGTACAAATTCACCCCACAGGCGATACTGTTAAGCAAATTTCCACTATCTCCAGAATTTTTTTTATGTTGTACAGATTTTATGTTATACAAACCATTTATTATACGAGGGTCCACTGTACTTGCTTCTGTATAGTTTGCACTGACTGGCAGAGGCTATCCAGGATTTCAGATTTTCCTAACTCTATCTCAAGTTGCCATGAATATACTTTATATTCTTTCATGTAATACATGTGCCATTCCATGAAGTTGTGGCCTTTCTCACATAAGAAAGAGGATGACAGAGATTCTGGTACGAACCTTCAAGAATGCCAATGAGGAACATCAGTTTTAATGTATAGCATGCACGAGGAATGTACAACATGCAGCTTATCTTGTGCTTCATCATTTTTATCTATATAGTATTCTCTTGTAGTCTTATTCTCCTTTTGCATACTGTGTGCTACAAGATACTTTTGTGTGGTACAGTAATGGGACTGTGGTCCTACAACATTGGGGTTTCATACATTCCTCAGCCTTATCACAGAAAGCTGAGCTTGGACATAGGAAACCTGAGTTTAAATCTCCAGCCAGTCAGGTAGCTTACTGACATTAGGCTAGGGGCTGACTTCTCCTTAGCCCAATCTGTTTTAGAGGATTCTCATGACAGTGTGTGAGGACAGAATTACAACTGGCAATTTTGTTAGCTGGGCACCCTTGCCTCATGAGCTAAGTTTATATCACAAGAATGGTACGCATGAGGAGAGAATAACAGCAGGAGGAGGAACATCTGGGTCTTAGCACATGATGGCCCTATTGAGTTCTGTGCTGAGCCCTTGCCTGTTTTGTGTTTGCCTACCCAGAGAGAAAAAGCTGGAGATGCCATGCATACAGGGGCGAATGGGGTTTTGCCCTTCCTGGGTTAAATTTCTGTACTGTACAAACCAGTGGTTTCCAACCGTGGGTCCCCAGATATGATTGGACTATATCTCCCAGAAATCCTGGCCAGCATAACTAGTGGTGAATGTTTCTGGGAGTTTGAGTCCAAGAACATCTGGGGTCTCAAGATTGGGATCCACTGCTTAGCATGATCAGGGCAGAGACAAAACAAAACCATTTCCTGTGCAAACAGAAGGTGGCTTAGTTATCAGTTTTACCCATGCAGCTCTAAAAGCTTAAGTTTCAATTCCACACTTAAAAGGCGCTGAGTTAAAAAGTGATACATTTAGTCCCCTATATATGGGTGTCCCTAAGGTGAGGCCTTTATTTTCTCGCATAGGAATGAATGGCTTCCTCCTCCTCCTCCTCAGAGCCTGCAAGCCCTAGTTAATTACAGTGGTACCTTGTATAACAGACAGCTTGTATAACAGAAAATTTGTACAACATAAAAAATTCCGGAGATAGGGGAAATTTGCTTAACATAATTGCCTATGGGAAAAATCCGTACAACATAAAAATGGGATTACTCTGCTTTCAATGCATTCCTATGGGAATTTGTATAAAGGAAAATTTGCTTAACATAATTTCATTTGGAACGAATTAATTCCTTTATACAAGGTACCACTGTATAGGGACACAGCCAAGTTTGGAAAAAGAAGAAACGTCTGTTGACACCTCTTGAGATGTCTGAGACAACTCCCTCTACGGATAAGGTTGCGGAAGGGGCAGTCAATAGGAAGGAAGGGTTTAGAGGCAGAGAAAGGACGGGCACCCACCTTCCCTTCTATCTCTCCAGGGCCATAACTAGGGTGGGGTGACTGAGGCTCTGTCTCAGGGTGCCAATTTTTTTAGGGCGCCAAGATGTATAGCAGCATCTACCTATGTCTCTGGGTGGTATTCACTTTCCTTATTTTCTTTTTAAAAAGAAAAAAAAACCACTCTGCCGTGTCTCGAGGCAGAATGGGTGGGAAATTGTACTATTTACCAGGAGAGTAAAACTCTCTAGTTACAGCTTTGCATTCCTGCCCAGCTCAATGAGCATCCCATTAGTACTGTATTAGAAATGCCATGTTCTGGGTCCTATGGACCAGGCTGAGAACTACAATGTACAGTGGTACCTTGTATAAAAGAACTAATTCGTTCCAAATGAAATTCTGTTAAGCAAAGTATCCTTTCTACAAATTTCCCATAGGAATGCATTGAAAACAGAGTAATCCCTAATCACGACCATTTCTATGTTGTACGGATTCGCCCCATAGGCAATTCTGTTAAGCAGATTTCCCCTATCTCCGGAATTTTTTGTGTTGTACAGATTTTATGTTATACAAACTGATTGTTATATGAGGGTCCACTGTATATCTGAGGACAGTGGGGAAGGGAAAATGGACCAGCTATTTATAACACTTGGGACAACTCTCCAAGTGCTGGCTAATTATATTCCTAACATGTACACTACTGACCAACAAAACACACTAACAGTCTCCATACAGAACACTGCAACAACTCAATACATATGCTTACACATGTACATACATACTCCTGTCCTCCTGCCTCTTTTGAGTTAAACAACACGAATTAATTCTGAAGTGCATTTCATACCGCTGCTGAAATCACGTGGTCCCTGGCGGATCACGTGTTTCTACATGGCCCCAAAGCAGCTTTTTTTCCCACTCTCTTTTCCAACTCGTGCCACCAGATACCAGGAAAGCGTGCCGCCTCCATCCTTTGAATTTCCTGACTCTTTCCCTGGCTGGGTCCCGTTTTGGCCAAAGGTGAAGGCTGTGGCGAATAATTTAGGGAGGGAGAATGGGGAAAGCCCAGGTTAAACCTACTCCTTATGTTTAACGCCTCACCCTGTGGGAAGTTCCATGAACATGTGTTTGCGTCCCCTCCCCTTCACCCCCGCCGCACAATTCAAAACACCTTTAATTTTTTTTTTTAAAGCTGCCGTTTCTTTCGATTTGGCCCGCAAGGCGTCTCTCCGTGTGAGGCCCCCTAAACACCCCTTTGAGCCACGAAGGACCACTCTGGCTTTACATTTGGCACAATAGGCTAAATATATACACGAAACACGCACAGCAAATCATGGGGTGTAATCCTCTCCCTCCCCTCCTCCGTTTCTATGGCGCTTGGTCTTAAAATAAGACCCAATTTCTCTTTCAACAGCCGTTTTCCTGGAGCATGTAAAGAACAGGCATTTAAAACGAGAGAAAAAAATCACTACAGGGCTTCGTTTTAAAAAAAGACAAAGAGTTAGTTTAGCTCACGAATAAACACCCGAGTGTAGTAGAGCATGCAGTTGGTTAGTCTTAAGTGCAGCCGGGCATGCAAGTTTGTGCATTCCTGTTGGCAAAGGCGCTTCGAAGGGGAGAAACAGACCGGTATGCTTACAATTATGCCCGCCCAATATGGAGTGTCTCTGACTAGCAGGGAAGAGCTGATGCCTGCCATAAGGAAGCCCAGCACTATGACCGAGGCGCCTAGAACCAGCTGACAGAAAGCCACCAGCAACGGGAACCGGCAGCCCCAGCACGTGTGAACGTCCTCTTCCTGGCCCGCTTTGGGGTCGCGTTGGGCTTTCTTCTTTTGCATCGCCGCTTCTGGCTCCTGGGCGGGCTCGCCGCTTTGCTCTCGTTCAGCTTTCCCTGCCTGGTTCACGTTTTTAGGGGACGTGGAGGTGGGCTGAGCTTTCTTCTCTTCTTTTCCCATGTTGCGAGTCTCTCTCTCTCTCTCTCTTTGGCCTATGGGCGTGTTTGGGGGGGTGTTATTTTGGTGTTGGTGGTGGCTGTTATTGTTATTATGATCACTGCCCCACCCGAAGCGTCCCTTTGGGCGGCTGGCTGAGCGGTTTCTGGTATTGGACTCGAAGAGGCTGAACAAATATGGAAAACATTTGGAGCGGATTGCCAAAGCTTCCAAAAGCCACATATAGACCCGAGAAGAGGGGGAACCGAGGGGGGTTGGAGACGGCCGACGGGCACGAACGGAGCCGCTGTTTCGTCGGGCGGAGGTCGCCGGCACGTGAGAACGGAGGCTGCTCCTGCGTGGGTGGGACTTGGCCGTCGCCAGCGGCCAGCCGCGCAATTAACGTGCCGAGATTTCCACGCTTGATTGGGGTTTGGCGTCAAATGAGGACTCCGGCTGTCGAGAGAGACACGCGCAGAGAGAGAGAAAAACCTCCCTCGACAACATATGGGCAATTAACTCAAAATAAAATAAAATAAATTTGTCAACCAGAAAGTGCTCGCATGTGGCTGAATTAGCGTTCAGAAACACCCTGCAAGGGGCGTGTGTAAGC
Organism: Phrynocephalus versicolor; assembly: GCA_023846285.1. Classification (NCBI taxonomy): domain Eukaryota; kingdom Metazoa; phylum Chordata; class Lepidosauria; order Squamata; family Agamidae; genus Phrynocephalus; species Phrynocephalus versicolor. The sequence continues at coordinate 4,248,877 of JAHTLZ010003305.1, forward strand.
ATGACAAGGGGGAGAAATTGTGTACGCGCGCGTGTGTGCGCGCGGAAGGGGAAAAGCCATTTCAGTCGAGGGAGTATGGATCGAAGCACTAATGAATACGCTCAAATTGAAAACCGAGTAAGAGAGAAATCAGCCGTGATTGCTTTTAATGCATAGCTAGCCTCCATCAATTGGCTTTTAATTTGACTTTTTAAGAATTAAAGGAAAGGAATTCTGGTGATTCCGTTCCCTTGCCTTTAATTAACATTTGCTGGATAGAAACCTGTTCCAGAGGGTTGCTTTTCACACACTAACTTCTCTGGTGGTTCCAGATGGAAGGCTCCCAATATAACCAGTCCAAAGGGCACACCTATTTTGGCTTTTGTGTGCATGTTTTGTAGATACAAAAGATGAAAGCAATGAGGGAATATGAGAGGTTTACAACAAGAAGGCCATTCTTTGTGGATTATTCACCTGCATCACAGAATTTCATTAATGAGAGTGGACAATTAATTTGCACAATAAAAGCCTCATGTGGAAGCAGGGGGCATTGAGCATCAGACTATTTCTAACAAAACAGGAAAAGGACCCTTTTAAAAACTTTTATCACGTACTATCATAGTACATGATAGCCCTGAACACATTTGGGCATCCATTGAGCAAAGTACAGCTCCGTGTCAACTGATCCTTTCCAGTCCTGGATTGCTTCTCACATCATGAACATCATTTTAGAATTGCAGAACTAGGAAGGGACTCAATGGGTCATGCCAGGGAGGCACAAGTGGGGAATCCATCTCCCAAGCAGATGCCAAAACCACTGAGCTACCATGAATGAATCAAGTCTCATCCCACTCCCTGGTTAACTCCTCAGATAGCTCAGACTTTTTTTCAAAGAAGGGGGCACCACACTGCTGATTTCTAGCTTCAAACTGCAGCTCACAAGATCATGGTCCAGTCTCTTTGGATTTGCACGACAGTCCTGTGAGTCGGGAAAGGCTGGGAGAGAGTGATTGAGCAAGCAAAAAGTAAGGCAAGTTTATGCAAGAACTTGAAAGCTGTGGGGGGAGCTAAGAAGAGACTGGACACAGGAATGCCAAGGTCATGGGCATAGGTTAGAATTTGAAATGATTGATCCCTTTGACAGCACAGCAAGGAAACTAGCAGAGCGATTTGGAGAACTGTAGTTTAAACAACTTTCCCAGGCCCTAGCATAAGGGCACCACTTGATCAGCAGCTAATGTTTGTAGCCTTAGATCTGTACCTGAAACCCTATCTTGTACACCAGCTCTGTGTAATCCAACAGCACTTGATTGACCAATTTCTTCCCCTGCTGCACACTTGCCTGTGCATGTAAGGCAAGATGCTGACTGCATCTTGGGAAATGTGTTGGAAACTTCACTTTATCTATTATCTGCTGGAGCAACGGCATAGAATCAAGCTGGGCTGGCTACAAAAACATTCGTAGAAGTTTCAGAGAGGATAGCTGTGTTAGTCTTTTCAAGAATTTTAGGCAAAAATCAAAGAAAAACAAAACAAAACAAAACAAAAGACCCAAACATGTGGCACCTTAAAGACTAACTTTCATATTTTAATGTGACGTTTCGTACACATGTGCACTTCTTCAAGACATAGCAATTAATTTATCTTGAAGAAGTGCACATGTGCACGAAACGTCACATTAAAATATGAAAGTTAGTCTTTAAGGTGCCAGATGTTTGTCTTTTGTTTTGTTTTGTTTTTCTTTGATTTTTGCCAGAAACACTCGTGTGTGTGTGTGTGTGTGTGTGTGTGTGTTGTGTCATTATAGTCGTGACTGACTCTTCATGAACCCATGTCCATGGAGATTTCTTAGCAACAATACTGGAATGGTAGAAGAATCCTAATAATTTCCTTGGACAGAAGTTCCTTCAAGTACAGTGGGAGTTACTCTAAAGCAGTGGTTCTCAACCTGTGGGTCTCCAGATGTTCCTAGACTGTAACTCCCAGAAACCCGTTCCAGCAGAGCAAGTGGTGGAGGCTTCTGGGAGTTGCAGTCCAGGAACATCTGGAGACCCACAGGTTGAGAACCACTGCTCTAAAGTAACTGAAACACCATGGATACGCATTATGTAGCCACCTCCTCTGTAGAGAAAGGGCAAGGGATACAGTTTTGGCACCACACCCACCAAATTCAGCAACACAGCAGTGAGAAAGTTTCCCAAGTTAAAACAAGATACAGTGGTACATTGTATAAAGGAATTAATTTGTTCCAAATGTTAAGCAAATTTTCCTTTGTACAAATTTCCCATAGGAATGCATTGAAAACAGATTAATCCCTAATCACAACAGTTTTTCTATTGTACGGATTCGCCCCATAGGCGATTTCCGCCTATCTCTGGAAATTTTTCCTTTAAGTGGATTTTCTGTTAAACAAACTGCTTGTTATACGAGGGTCCACTGTATATGGGGAGCGGACATCTTTTTTCTAATGAGAATGAGCTAAGGCTTTGTTGCTCTGTCATCAAATATTGACAGCAGAACACCAAATTTAGTGTCCTTCTGATCTGCCAAAGCTTCCCACTTACCACAGCGACCAGGAACGTAGTCCAAATGTCCTCAGTGTGGTGTTTACCTATGTCAGTAGTGGCAAATGTTCGGCCCTCCAGATGTTTTGGACCACAACTCCCAGAATTCCAAGCCCGTATTGCCAATGACAAAGGGAGTTGTGGTCCAAACACATCTGGAGTCCTGAAGGTTCACCACCACTGACCTATGTGATGTGATTCTTGAGAGGGGTCTATACTGATTAGTGGGTTGGTGGACCAATGGGAGAGACTGAGGAGTGGCCTGAGAGGATTTAAGGCACTGCTCAATGCCAGAAAGGGCCTGAGTGAAATACCTACACTTTCTGAAGAAAAGTCCAGAGAAGGCTAAAGGACAGATAGGGTCTGGCACCCTCTGAGAATCAAAGAGGGCTAAAGAAGAGATAGTATTTTAGAGTGTCTGTGAGGAAAATAAAGTGTTTAGAGTTTGGGAACTTAGGAACAGGGTGTGCATTTTTTCATCATTATTAGTAATCAAACTTGGTGCATTAGAGCAAGATTCATCTTTTTGTTTATACTTCAACACGTCACCATTGATGATTTGGGATTCTGCTTTGTAATCAATACACTTCTTTTATTTTTATTCAAGTTAAAAACAGTCTGGAGGCTTTAATTTACTGGCAAAGCTAGCTGGGGGCAGCAATAAAAGAAAATCAGAATCAGTGTTTGTCAATAGGCCGTGAAACGGCCAGGGGCAAGCACATTAATGCTACACTCAGTATTTTTTTTAAGACAACATTCACCAAGTGCAAACTGATACTTATTGTTACCAGGCCCAATTTAAAATGCTGGTGATTACCGTAACATCCACTATAGCTCACCCCAGAGGCCATCTCCTTTCATAAAAATCTGGCCTTTAAGCTTGGGAAGGAGGAGAAGGTCATTTCTGCATCCCAACAATGACAGAGGAATAACTCTTTGTCAGTAAAGGTCTACATTGTGGCTGTCTGTAAAGACTACAAGACTGCGTACCAAGCAAGGGCCATCTGGCTCGTGCACTGCCTTCTGCCACCTGGGTTAAGATTTTGTTCCAACAGCCATATGATTTGCCAAACCAAGGAAATGCGTTTTCTAGATAGACAATGGATATTTATTTATTTATTTATTTATTTTTATACCCCCCATCTTCCAAGGGAACTCTGAGCGGTTAACAGCACCAAAACAAAGAACAATCAGACGTTGTCACTGAACTGCTTCTAATGTGCTGTAACTAACTGCAACCTGTTCTGAATGATTGTTACTTTTATCATTTTATTCTGTTTTATTCTTTGCTGGACCTTTCACATTTCTGTTACACTGTTTCGAAGATTATACCAAAATTCTGTGTCCTGATGATAAACTCCCATATATTTGAATAAGTAGACTTACACAAAGTTAAACTTGGCTGCATTATATGCTGTGTTTGCTTCAATGAACTGGTTTTAATTGCTTGCAATTTCTTGTGAGCCAACCTGAGTTGTGCAGTTGTAGGGGAAGGGGAAGGTATCAATTTTATGTAAGAAATATTTAATTATTTTTTCTTATGAGACAGGATTTTGGCAACTGAATGAGCCTCTGAGGAAGAAACTGTTGCGACAAAATAACACCTTAATTTTTCTTTTCTTTTCTTTTCTTTTCTTTATGGTATGACATTTTTTCATTTTTTAAAAAATTCCATGCTTGTTTTAATATAATAATGTTTAAGTGAGTTTTAATACTCTAACAGTGTTGTGGTTTTGGTGTATTGTTATTAATCAATAATTTAACGTTGCCTTGGGGTCCATGTTTTGGGAGAAAGGTGTGTAAGCAAATTAAGGAAAGAACAAACAGATAAATAGGGCCAGTGATAGTAACTGTAGAGTTTTTAGCAATGCTAGTCCCACTAAGTTCTGCTGGAACCCAAAATACCCAATAAGGAATCCAACAGGAGAGAGATCCAGAGGAAAATACTGAGTTTATTGAGCCCAATAAAGACAGCAGGCGAACACTCCACCAGGACAGTGCAGAGATGTTCCGCCCCGAAGACAAAGATGGAAACCATTTTATACCTTTCCCTCCCCCCCCAAGTTGTGTGCCTCCCCGGGGTGGGCAAGGGGGATGGTCTTCAGGAATGTCCAGTAGGCACAGTCTGCGGGCTTGTCCAGGGGAGATCCTGGGCGTTCTTATTGTCCTGGAACCGGATACCTGCACAGGTGTGACGAAGTCATAACTGTCCTTTAATGGGCCATCCGGGATGTTACAATGAAAAGGAGGAAGCTGGGTATTGTCTGAGGGGTCTGGGCAAACTTGGGGGAATCAGTGAGTCAATGGAAGGACCAGAGAGTCAATAAGATAAGCCCTGGGGCTGTCAGACAGTTCCTGAGAGGTGTGGAGTTGGAACAATGGAATGCTTCTGGCTGACGATAATCCGGGGTGTAGCTGTGGTGAGACGTGCAGGAACCGAGGATGATCAATGGAGTCCGCTTCTGGAAGATGCAGCCTTTGTGTGGAGTCGCCATGATGTTCGTCTTCCCCTGCCATCATCCTTGCCCAAGATGGTGAAGGTCCAGAAGGCATAAGATAGTGTAGGAACATGTTTGAAGCACACCCAGGGAGAGTGGGGCAAAGGGAGGAAGAACGAAAAGAGAAGAGAGAGAAGGGGGGGGTCGGGTGCGGGGGGGGGGCAGAAGCCAGGGCCAGTATAGGCAAAGGGATATGATGGAGGCAAGCTTTTGGAGGGAAGGGATATCCCTGGGGTTTGGAGAAGATCACTCTTGACCATCCCCTCATGAGTCCAGAGCATGGTGGAAATAAACCATCAGTCCAGGAAGATTTTCCTGGGCTGCGTCTCTGACTGCTTTAAGGGTTTGAAGAATAGAGTCCAATTCGGCTAAGAAGGGGTTAACCAAATTTGCTAGTGAGGGACCTTGGCTATCCCTTGGTGGAAACCTTTGGAGCGGAGAAAATAAGCCTCCAAAGGTTTCTACAGAAGGGGGAAACTCTGTTTGATTCGGGAGTGTGGGACGGTCTACCGCTATAGAGAAGCAAGGGGGCAGCCTACCGCCATAGAGATGCATTAGCGGTTGAAGGCAGAATTCCCCTGGAACTAAGACATGGCTAGGAATAGAGACAGGGATCGGGGGCTGCATCTTAGCTCAAGCCGACTTCGTTGAACCGTGGGCCGGGTAAAGGGAGGTGGATTCATGCCGCTGGCGTGGCCAGATCTTAGCTGCCTTCCTGGAACCAAGGATCGGTTGAGAATTTGGATTTTCTCGGTCCAGAGACTCCGGATCTAATTCATTGTAGTGGTCTACTTACTAATCTATCGCAATCTTATCTGTGTTAAATGCCCCCCCTCCGGCTCGCAATTAACGAGACATTGACGGATGAAGGGAGCGCTGATTGGCTAAGACGCATGGGCGGCTAAACCCTTAGCACCCCTGCTGTTTTATGGACTCTCTGCGGAAATGAACTGCCGCAGTTATCTTGTATCAGCGTAAACTGACAAATTGGATACAAAGTGGCGTTTTCCGGCCACCCAAGCCCTCAGTTTCGCTGAGGGCTTGGGCATCCCAGAGCAGTGTGGCTGGAGAGCAAACTAGGGCTACAAATGAGCCCACAACCCCCCCATGGCTTTCCCGATGGTATAGCACTTAATCTGCCTCTCTGCCCAGTGCAGAGAGGCGGATGGAGTACTACTCTTTGGGAAAGCGAGGATCAAAGAGCAGGTTTCTTAATTTCCCACGGCCACAGAGAGGTTGCTGTGGCTATGGGAAATTCAAAAGCCTGCTCTTTAATCCTCGCTTTCCCAAAGGGTAGCACCTGAAGCATTTGTATCCTGGGGTACCACTGTATTCAGGTTAAACTGCCATATTGGCACTTTGTGAAAAATAAGTGGGTTTTGAATTGCAGTTTGGGCATTCGGTTTCTAAAAGGTTCACCATCACTGCTGTATTCTTCTTTCTTTCTTTCTTTCTTTCTTTCTTTCTTTCTTTCCTTCCTCCTCTTCTATCAGCCTTGTTTCTCTTTTGAGAGGACATCATATGCTGAGTGGAGAAAATGCTGCTTGCCCAGGGTGGTAAAATGGCTAGTTGTGCAGCTCTGGCCTTCATCTCCCAACTCCTCACTCAAGAAGATGCAACTGTTGTTTCCAAAAGACAGATTTAATTATACAGGCTTTAATTTCTATCATGGGGCATACCTTTTGGCTCATACAACAATTGGCAAATACATTCTAATGCAACTATCCCTTTGTGGACAATTATGGAATCAACCTACTTGGCACCATTTTTTGGCTGGACTACTTTATTTTCTGTACATTAAGGGATGAAAAATATTTCCCCTTTGCTGGTGCTTATTTCTCAGCAATTACTATCTGGCGTATAAACTCAATCTAAGCTAACTGTACAGTATAACCCGGATCCTGTGGCGGCTTGGCTGTTGCTGCAGATTGATCCTATCAGTGGTCTTTCTGTCTTCCTTCCCCTCCCCCCATCAAGTTCTCTTAGCCATGTTGAGCTGCAGAGACCTCTGGACGGGGCTAAGAAAACTTGATGGGGGGAGGGAGGAAGGAAGGAAGGAAGGAAGGAAGGAAGGAAGGAAGGAAGGAAGAGACCACTGGTGGGATCTGTAAGGAAATTAAGGATGATAGGACATAGAGTCATTTTGTTAGCCTCATACTAGCAGCACAGTTTTCACTCTGTAAGAGACATTATTTAAGCCTAAGGAATGTAATAGTAAAAAAAACCACAAGTTTCTAGAAGCTTGGACTCTAAATGCTGATTAGATATTGTACGTGGATGCAAAAGCAAGAAGTTATCGAGAAAGAAAGAAGATTTGCCATTATCATCATCATCATCGTTCTGCCTGGCGTTGCTTCACTTCATCATGAAACTTTGTTAGTTAGGGTTTAGAATTATTTAGATAAGCCATGGATTTCAGTAAAGAGTTATGTAAGTGAAGAGTTATAATGGAAAAATAAATTTTAATAAATAATTGGAGCGGTTCCAAGACCCATCGGAACTGCCCAAATACGCCCCACACTGTCACAAGCACGACACTCTTTACCCGGTCCCAAAATTCTAATCCGTTCCCAAGATATCGGGAAGAATACAAAAACTGCCGCTTTTGCTGGCTAAGAGGCCTTGCAAGCAGGAGCTCGGCAAGCGGAAAGCTTCAATTCGCACCTAATTTGGCAGTTTACATTGTATCCAAATAGCCGCGGCAGTTCATTTCCGTGGAGACTCTATAAATGGACCCAAAACCCTTGACCCAAGGTGGCCCTCCCCACCTCTCTCTCTCTCTTCTTTCCTCCCACCTCTTCTTCCCTGGGTGTTCTTTGAACGTGTTCCTACTCTACCTAATGGCTCCTATACCTGCCAACTGGGGCAAGGGGGTTATGGCATGAGAAGAAGGACATCATGGCGATTCCACGAGGCAAATCACATCTTCTAGAAGCAGAATCCATCTTCCACAAAGATCCTGGCACGTCTTCCACAGATGCTCTCCGGATTATACCACAGCCTGGGGGCTCTTCATTGTCACATCTCCACATTCACAAAGGACTATCTGGCTACCCCAGACTAATCTCATCAGCTTTCCGGCTCCCCATTGACTTCTATATTGGCATTCCCCAACCTTCTATTGACTTTCTGATTTCCCAAGTTTACCTGGACTCAAGAACAATACCCTGTCCCCCCTTCCTCATTGTCACACCCTGATGGCCCAATTAAAGGACATATTTGACTCATCAACACCTGGGCAGGTATCCGGTTCCAGCTTGCCAGGGGGCTCCCCCTGATCGCCCAGGAACACCTCCGGACGGCCCCTGGACCACACCGATTGGACCACGTGAAAGACCGTCCCCTTGCCCACCCCTGGGTGGCGCCACTTGGGGGAGGGAAGAGGGGGAACTAATAAAAATGTGGTTCTCTTTGTGTTCGGGGTCGGACATCTTAGCTCTGTCTTTGGCTTGTGTCCACCTGCTGTCCTTTATTAGGCCTAATAAACACAGTATTTTCTCTGGGATCTCTCTCCTGTTGGATTCTTCATTGGGTCTCTGGGGTCCAGCAGAACTGAGCAGGATTAGCCTAGCTGAAATTTAATTTTAAACTAATTTTAAATTCAACATAAGGATACTTAGATTAGTAATTTTTTGTTGTTTTAAAGCAAATATGCTTACATTTTGAATCTATTTTGAATCTATTTAGATGTATTTTAATTTGCACTTTTGTTTAGAAATAAATCTTCATTATAATTTAATTTGCTATCAGAGAAATCATTTGTTTTGGTAAGTTCTGGTGTTTTAAAAGAACCCAGGAATTCGTCTTGATGATTAACGCCATCGAAGACTCAGACTGGAATTTGTTTATAAATCACAGGTTCAAATAGATGGTTTCCGCGTAGATTCAATCTGCAGCAACATCAACAAGACAAGGCATTTATTCCAAACAGTTCTATATTACCAAAGGGAACAAAAGGGAACTAGAAGCTTTTGCAGTCATGCACTAGTTAGCTGCAGAAAGTGCCATAAACTTCCCACCCCCATCAAGTTCTCCTAGGCCCATCTAGTCGCCACTGCAGAAACCTTCAGAATACTGGGCGGCCAACCTCTGTGGCTCTTACTCATCGGGGGACACATATGTGTGAACATTTTTTTTCACACATAGATAACTCTTAAAATTAGGTGTGTCTTATGAAGTGAAAAATATGGTGTTTCAATTACACATAACTTAAACAGGGAAGTTCATTTGACTTATAATACTGATCCAGAAATTTATAGAAACCATGCCATCTTTCATTGAAATCTTCATAATGTCCATGCGGTTTCAGTAATGCTGAGATCTTGTCCATTTCTGCACAGATCAGCACCTTCATAATTAACTGGTCTTTTTCAGGAATCTTGTTTGTCTTCCATAGTTGTCCATACAACATTCTAGCTGCCGTGATAACATGGATTATTGCAAGTTTTTTGCCATCACCAATATTTTGTTGTATCATAGACAATAAAAAAAAACTCTGGTTTTAACTCAAAATTAAGATAGTCTGTATATGTAAATTTTAACTACCTCCGTAACTTACTGCATAGTACTAATTAAATCTTCAGAGAAAGTAAAACCAGTACCTTCAGTCTATAAATGTTTATTCGAAAGCACTACCTTTGATATTAATATAATACAAATTTAGGGGGACAAAGAATTGGACTACTCTGGGATAATTAACCAATGCAAATTTAACCTATCTTCGATATAGATCTACACCTATACTTGGTTCAGCAAAAATAATGTGTCAGGCATTCTGGACACTTAGAAACTTGCCATTTCTACCAAGTGCTAGTGATATGATGGAGCAGGATAATGTTTTGATGCAGGTATGTCCAGTGGTGGCCCCCTTGTGTTTGAATGTACTCAACTAAATAAATAATAAAATAATACTTCGGCAAATTAGCTTTTTCTTAGAAAAATCGTTAGGATTTGTAGACATGCATGAGTTTTGAAAATGGTATTTCTGGAGGTTGTAACTTAACCAGCAGTCATCAGAGCTGGATTTTACAAACTCTTATATGATACATTTATTATTTTTATTTATTTATTTATTATTTTAAAGCAGGCCTGCCCAAAGTCCGGCCCGGGGGGGGGGCGGCAAATCCGGCCCGTCAAGCCATTCTGAGTGGCCCGCGGCTGGCTGGCCCGCCCCTCCCTCCCCCTCCTTCACCCCATGTTTTTTTAAAGAAAGTGGGTGGGGCTTGCAGTGGGGTGGCAGAGTCGGGGAGCAACCGGCCCCTGACACATTCTCAGCCACCAAAACTGGCCCTCCTTACAAAAAGTTTGGGCACCCCTGTTTTAAAGTATTTTACCCCACCTTTCTACTTAGAAAAGGACCCAAGGCGGCTTACAGTAATGAGGGATAATATACAGTCCAGTACAATTAAGACATGTTCAAATATTTGAGAACAAGGAATTGAGAGACATCTTACAGCATTAATAGACAACATTACATTAACACAGATATAAGTAGTCATAAACACAAAGTCTAAGTGAACCCATAGATTTATATAAAATTCACATGGTAGTCCATCATTCAGGGAAAGCTTGCCTGAAGAGAAAGGTCTTTGCCTGTTTCCGGAAGGACAATAGAGATGAGGCAGTCCTGGCATCTAGTGGGAGGGAGTTCCAGAGTCTAGGTGCAGCAGCCAAGAAGGCCCTTTCGTGTGTTCCCACGATATGTGCCTGTGAGGGTGGTGGGCTGGAGAGAAAGGCCTCTCCTGATGACCTTAACACCCAAGTCGGTTCATATAGTGCTTTGTATGTCAAGGTCAGCACCTTGAATTGTGCTTGATAACTGATTGGCAGCCAGTGGAGCTGCTTTAATAGGGGTGTAATGTGTTCTCTGTACCGTGCCCCAGTCAGCAGTCTGGCTGCTGCATTTTGGACCCGTTGAAGTTTCCTGAGACTTTTCATCGGTAGCCCCCCATAGAGCTTTTTATACAGCGAGTAACAACTGACCAATACTTGAATACTACTTTCTGGTGCTTGTTTGTGTCCATCTATGCTCTTTGACACCTTGTTAGCACCAAAACTCTATGGTGAAGGAAACAAGACTCAAATCTAATTTAGTCAAGTGTTGCATGCATAGATGGTGAGGTCACGAACATAGGGAATGAATTCAAATAACCCTAATTCCATCAGACATGGCAGAACAAATCCTTCCTCCCTTGTTGCATTAATTTTCCTTTCCCACAATTTAGCCTTTTATTTCCTCTGAGTAATTAAATTTTGCTTCATGCAGCTCTTATCCGGTAAAACTAATATGATATGGCACAAATATATTATTTGAGTTGCAGCTTTGTACTTATACAGCACCTTTCATCTCTCCAAGCACTTTACATGTATTATTTAATCCTCTCCACTCCCCTTTGATTGGAGTGACTATTACGGTGCTCATTTTACAAAAGATGGGAATGTCAAGATTCATGCCATTATCGTGGGATATTGTCACTGCATCCATACAAATTCCCAGAAGCACACAATCCTAGGGAACTATTACTCCAAAAAAGGAACTTTCCCAGGCACTGTCAGCCTTACGTTTGTCATCTTGGCAGGAAGTGACTGGACATTATAAAGCTAGTCTCCTTAACTCTTGCATACTTGAGAACAAATAAGCTTTCTTATGGTTTGCTTTATGAGAGAACAGCAAAGATACCTCACCTGTGTATATAAACCAAGCCACACCCCACACCCTCCCAAAAGAGGAAGCCTTATTCTTTGAATTGTAAGTACCATGTAGATGTTGTCTGGTGAGAAACAGATACAGCTCAAAGCAATAACTTTTCCAAAACTGTTTTTAAAAAGCAAAAACAAAGAGCATTTTGCAAATACATTTCTTGCTGGAAAGGGCAGTATATCGTAGGCTGTGCAAACGGATAACATTGTCAACCCCTTGACAGATTGTCAAACCAGTGACAGATGACCAGAAAATGACATGCTAAGTGCTCAAGCCACGGTGAGGGAAACAAGACTCAAATGTAATTTAGTGAAGTGTTAAATGCGTAGATGGTGAGGTCATGAACACGGGCAATGAATTCAAATGGGTCACAGATAAATGAAAGGATCAAAAGTATGTGCTGCTGTTGATTTGTGTGCCCTTGTACATAAAAAAGGCAAAACAAACCAAGAATACTAAACTCCTACTGCAGATTCAACATATTTTCAGTAACTGGCATAATCAGACAGTGTTTATATTCAGTGTTAGCAAGTTCTTCCCCAACGCAGAATGACAGAAGGATGTTTTGAAAAGGACTCTGCCATAGCAGTTATTCTTGAAGAGCAGAGTAATTTTGCTTGTAAATTCACATATTGATCTTATTTGTACATGCAGAGATTTGTTTTATTATCTGTACCTGCCAAAGTATTCCCCCCTTTTCTCCCCCTTCTCATTACTGTTTAGTTGTCTTTCTAAAAATGATTTCTCAATGCTTTGAACAAGTAGTGTAGTCAATTTTTTTTTAAAAAACAATCACATTCAGTCAAACATGGATGCCACTTTTAATTACAAGCTGAATGTTTCCAAAGGTTGTTACGTTTATGATGCCCTGTTAATTTTGTGCCGAGGTTTATTGTCTGTACAGTGGTCCCCTGTCCTTTTGCGGTTCATATATATCGCGGGACTGCAGTATATGAAAAAAGCCCCCCTGGAGTAAGAGGGAAAAGGCCTGTTTCAGGCCTCCCACACTTACCCTAGGACTGGTGCTACCCAGAATGGGCCTGTGAGGGTCTTCCCAGGCCTTCTGGCGGCTACCAAAGATCACTGAAAATCATTTCTGAGACCTCCGAGGGCCTTTCGAGGCCTGTCAGAGGCCTCAGAAATTATTTTTGGCGATCCGGTCACTTCCAGTTTGCACAGAGGCCCTTTTGTGGCCTCCAGAAGGCCTGGGAAGGCCCTCGGAGGCCCGTTTGGGGCAGCGCCAGGCTGGGGGTAAGTGCAAGAGCCCTCAGCTAGCCCCGACCCCCCGGCCCGGCCTGACCTGCATCCACATATTGCAGTTTTTCAATTATCGTGGGTCGGGTCTGGTCGCTAACCCCACAATAGGTGGGGGGGTCACTGTGCCCTCAGTCAGAAGGGTAACTAGAAATTTTGGCACCTGGGCCTGTACTGCCCTTATCGGTCAAGACTGGGAGGAATGGAGAAGGCGGCCTGAATTTCAGCCTGTGACAGACATTACCAGTCCCATACTGAATGTATCTGTTTTATTTTTCCTTCTGCTGAGGAACAACTGGAGATGGCATACATATTTGAAATGAGTAGGTGGATACTTTTCCAGCAAAAAATGTTTGGGTCCTCTAAAGTTTTAGCAGCCTGGTCAAAGCCCCAGGGATTTGGGAAAACACCTTTTAAGATACTGAGGACTTCTAAACAGACTACTAGGTTCCAAATATTTCTGGATGATCTGGATCTGTCAAGCTTAAGGCTCATTTTAGGAACATATCCTGTCTTTATCCCTCTTGTTATTTGATCTGAGACATGGGGTAACAAGAATCCACTCCTGTTGATTCTTCCAGAGCTCTGTTCTATCTAAGGACTTGTGGGAGCTGCAGCCCGAGAGTAGCTCCAGTCTGAAGAAGATTGTCTTAGAAGGTGGTTTTCAGAGTCTGCTGATCCCACTGCCACCATGATTTTGGGCCTGGGGCATTCCACCAAGTGAAAAATACAATCTATGTGAAACAACTGAAAGACGCTTTCCAAGGATCTGAACTACTTTGCTATCAATACACTGGTGACACCCAGCTCTCTCCACTTCCTCTTTCATCGCATCCCAGGGCAGTGATGGCGAACCTTTTAGAGTCCGAGTGTCCAAAATACGATTCAAAACCCACTAATTTTTCACAAACTGCCAATATGGCAATTTAACTTGAATACAGGTGGCTGTGATGGGACGATGTCAGGTGCCCAGAGAAAGGGCTCTGAGTGCCACCTTTGGCACCCGTGCCATAGGTTCGTCAACACTGTTCTAGGGAGTCAGTGGAGGTCCTGAGCCAATGTTTGATACAGCACTCCCCTAACAATGGGTAAGTACTCTCAGAGAAAGATTCACCACACAATGTAAGAGTTTAGCTAAGTAGGCCAGAAGACTGAGTTCTGGTTGTTGAGAAGGGCTAAAGAAATATTCTAAGATGGTTTCTTTCAAAACACTACCTGTTTGTTAATCAAAGGAAGCCAAACATGTTTAGTAATTAAAAACAACAACACAAAATTATATTAAAGGGGTTCACAATTCAATCCTTTTTTCTGAATGCTGAAATCAGCACTTTCTATGCTGGACATCCAGCAGCAGTAACTACCTGGCTAACACAGATCAGCCATAAATTTAAAACCACCTGTTTAATATCATGTAGGCACCCCTCGTGCTACAAAAACAGCTGCTTCATCCAGGCATGGACTTCAGAGGACCTCTGAATGTATCCTGTGGTGTCTGGTATTTATCATGTTCTTCCAACCATTCCTGAATAATTATATCACAATGTGGCAGGGTGCCTTATCTGGCTGAAACAGGCTATCAGGGATGCTGTTACCATTAAGGGGTTTACATGATCTGCCACAATCTCTAGGCAGGTGGTACCCATCAAAACAACATCCACATGAATGCTAGCAACAAAGGCTTCCCAGCAGTACCTTGCCCACAGCATAACACTGCCTCTGCCCTCCTGCTTCCCTCTCATCCTCAGGTAAATGAGGCACATGCACCTGGCCAAGCAGCCACCCACCTGATCTAAAAGAGAATGTGATTCATCAGACTATGCAATCTTCTTCCGTTGCTCCACAGTTCAGTTCTGACACCCAACATCCCCACTGTGCACACTTTCCATGGTGGACAGGGATCACCATGGGCACTTTGACCAGTCCATGGCCAGGCAGCCCCATATGCAGCAAACTGAGAAGCCACTGTATGCTCCTGACACCTTCTCTGAAACAAGGCTGAATTGCACTCTTGAGAGGCAAGAACAAACAAACAAACAAACAAACAACCCAAAACCTAATAAAACGCGTAGGCTAGGCGGGCGCAGGAGAGGGGCCTGTTTCTCCCCTTGGGATATCTGCGTAGTGAACCAGGGGAATTGCGGGAAGTGTTGCGCCTCCCGCTGCAGGGGAGGCCCCCCGGGGGTGGCTGGAGACCAGGCGCCGGTTGCGTCACCGGCCGCGCTCTCATTTTACTTTCGCTTCGGCCCCGCCGAGCGCGACCCCTGCAGGCAATTCCCGGGCGACGAGAAAGAGATGAGTAACTCGAGCCCTACGCAGGTGGACTCGGCTCTGTGCGCGCCCGGCTGAGCTCGCGAGCGGAGAGGGACGTGCGTCGCCTGGCGGCATTCGGGAGGGAGCTGGGCGCCCAAGGAGGGGGCGGGGGCAGGGGCAGGGGCAGGGCTTTCGCTTTAGGGCGCGAGAGCAGGGCATGAGGCCCGCGACCGGAGGGGGGCCGCACGGCGCGCTTTTCCTCTGGGGCGGCCTCTCCATCCACCCACGCGCCCACCCGGAGCCCAGGTTGCCCGGAGGCACGTGTGTCCTCCATGGCAGCCGTCCTCGCTTCGGGCGAGGAGCAGGAGGCGCCCGCCCGGAGCGCCACCACGGCTCCCACCGGCGCAATCCCGGCGGTGGCTCCGCGCCGTGTCTCGAGGTCCAGCCCCGGCCTGGTCTTCCCAGGCTGCTGACGCGCGAGCCTCCGCGTCCGTGGAAGCCCCGGAGGGTTGGTTGCGGGCAAATGCGGCTGAAGAGGCGCGAGCCGCCCCGCACCTGGGAGGTGACGTCACGGCAGCCCGACCACCCCCCCCCCGCCGCCGCCCCGTGGCACGCGACCCGTGCGCGTGAGCCGAAGGCTTGCCCCTTCTCATGAGGCGACTCGGTTCACTCGGGCCCCGTGTGAAGCGGACCCCGAGTGAAGCGACAAGGACCAGGAGGGGAACGAGTGCGCGGCTGGGACCGAGTCGACCTCGACCTCGAGAGCGCGCGCCGAAGAAGCCCCATCCAGAACGGAGACGTGTTCCCTGCAGCAGGTCCCCCGCGCAACGCTGCCGAATTTCCTCCCTGATGGCCCTCCCCGGGGCAATCCTTGCTTTAATTCCATCACACCACCACCTCCACCTCCTCCACCACCACCACCACCATACACGTCGCTCCAACTGGAGAGGGTCCAAGGAGCCCGAGGGCGGTGGAAGGAGACGCAGGTCGGCCCCTTCGGGTGGAGGATGCGCTTCCTCCAGAGGCACCCAGCAGCTGCCGGGCTCAGCCGCCCGCACGGACCTCCCTTTTGCAGTGATGTGGCGGCGCCGGCGGCGGCAACAGCAGCAGCAGCAGCAGGTCGCGGTCACGTTGCTCGCCTTGTGCTTGTACCAGTTTGAGACAGGATTAAGGAGGAGAGCTCGCTCCTGCTCTCCCTCCTCCCGTGTTAAGGGGCCAGCGGTTGTAAACGTGGGCTGGAGGCGCGCTCGCCTCCCTTCGACCAGCGAGAAACAAATGGGTGTGTTTGGAAAAGGATAGCTCGGAGGCACCGCCGCGTACCATTGCCAGGCATAGCACTGCTGCGGCGGGGTTACTTTGACAGGGCAGGGTTAGTCACTCACCTGGCGCGGTTCTCACCTTGCTTAAAACAGACACCCGCGCAAAATAACATTGTCCTTATTAAACACAAAAAAAGGCCCGGGCAAACTATCTGGGGATCTTTCTGACTCGGCGTTTTCCCGGAAAACCCCTTTCTGAAAGCCGCTACTTGACTCGTTCTGACATTTTCCTGCTGGGAGAGTTTCAAATGTTTGCAGCGGTAGTTACAAAGGCGGAGTGGGGTGGGGGTGGGGAGTTCGGTGTGTTTGTGGTTGTTCATCGGTCCTCCCCTGCGGTTGACACAATACGTGCGATGCTGGTGGATGTCCTGAGCGGCTTAACGCAGAAGTCTACTGTACTGATTTGAATCAATTTGCTTCTAATTGTCTAGATGCCCTAAGCACATCCAATTCCCCCTGATTTCAGAAGTTAAGCAGGGTCGGCCCTGGTTAGTACTTGGATGGGAGACCACAAGGGAATATCAGGTGTTGTAGGTGCCTGGAGTAGGAACTGGGGAACCACTCCAGTATTCCTGCCAAGAAAACTCCATGGATGTGGGGTCACGAAGGGTCGGTCACAGGACACAACACACACATACACACAAAGGTGTATACTTATAGAGTTACACTGCAATCCACCTCAGTGTATGAAGTGGGCACCTAGTCACTGGATCGGACTGCAGTCTAATCGATCTAAAACTAGGAGCAGTAGACAATCAATCAATCAATAGAATAGGACACGTTCAGTGAAGCCTGCCTTGCAAAATCCCAGCGCTACGCGTCAAGTGGGTTGGGTGGGAAAGTTCCACTGGGTTCAATCGACTTCCCAGGCAGGAGTGCCCTAGATTTCCCTCTTTAGGAGGAGACCTCGGCTGCCTCGTGATCTTCAGCGGGGCAACAAGGAGAGGTGGGAAGTTTGGAGGGCGAGTCGCTTGGCTCCGGTTTGGAGGGGAGCCACCCGAGGCTTCTCCCCTTCATGCGGGGAAAGCGGAAGCCCTTGGAGGAGACGGTTCCTCCCCTCCGGATTGGAGAAGGCGATCCGTGGGATAAACCCTTTGCACAAAAGGCGGCGTGCTTTGGGGGGGGGGAATCTGTGGGGCGGGTGCATTCTGGCCCACTTCTGAAGCTCCGAAGAGGACCTCTCCAACGGAGGCACTTTTTGGCTAAAGAAGACTTCGGCCAAGTTCTTTTCCTCATTCAACCCCCCCCCCTTTTCCCTTCTCTTTTCCGGTCGCCTTGCCCGAGCTGTCCCCGCCTCCCGGCGTCCCTCCTCCTCCACCCGCGCCCTCCCATCCTCCCCAGTCCCCGAGTTTGCATGGTACGTTCCGCACGTGAGCCGGGTGCTGGTCTGGCTGGCGACGCGCGTGCACTGTGGCCAAACAACTGATCCGGGTGTGCAGCCTGCCAGTGCCCGTGTGTCTGTCTGTGCGCGCGAGAGAGAGTGGAGTGAGTCGCATGAGTGGGGAGAGAGAGAAGGCGAGCGAGAAGGAGCGGCAAACGCAGAAAGGGAGACAGAGAGAAAGAGAGAGGAGAAGAGGCGGAAAGTGCTTTCTCTCCTTCCCTCTCCACCCCACCCCCACCACCATCAGCACCCTCTCCGACAACTGCGCGGCAATTAAAAAAAAAAGATAGGACTGTATGTGCCACTGGTGTGCCCAAAGACCTTCAAAGCCGGCATCATCCCATCGGGTCCGTCAGGAGGGGCAACCGCAACCCGAAAAGCCGCGGCCAGACATGGACGAAGGCATCCCTCTCTTGCAAGAAAGAGCGTTACTGGAGCATAGGGACTTTCTAGGGTAAGGTGGCCCTGCTTGCCAGGTAGTCTCACGGCCTCCTGATTGTCTGCCAGGGGATGCCCAGCACCATAAAGGAGAGTCGTTCTCCAAGAGGCGTTTGATTCCGCCTCCTTCCCTCCAAACCCCCCACCCCGCAGCCTCTTACTGCACAGTAGCGGATCTGCCTTGGCGTCGTCGGCTGAGCGCATTGGGAATGTGCACGTGTCCCACTGCTTGCTTTTTAAATATACACGGTGTTTGTGTGTGCGCGCGCGTTTTCGTGTAAAGTAGATAGGGGAGATTGCGCCCGTGGCGACAGATGGGTCTCTTCTCTTTTGCAGACTCGATTATCCATCCCTGTATCTGTGCAAACCCAAGAGAGGCATGAAGAGGGACGAGAGCAAGGTAAGAGCAAAGTTTGACACTTCCCAAGATTGGCACTGGATGAGGACAGGGGAGCAAGAATTCAGAGGAATCTGAAAACACGACTTGATACAGAGCAGCTTTTCCTTTCTTCATTAACTCCCTTTCTTTCCTCAACAGTGGGCGATTGGGTCCTATTTATTTTTGCAAACCAGCTGGCTTGTTGGTGGATGGTTGTGTTAGAATGTACTGTACCTTGACATGAGAAATGAAAGGGGCGGGTTGCTGTCAGGACAGCAGCTGGAGTTCTGATTGACTACATTGTAGTAAGTGTTAAAGTTTGCCCTTTTCTTTGCTTTCCCTCATTAGGAAACATACAAGCTGCCGCATAGATTGATAGAGAAGAAGAGAAGAGACAGAATTAATGAATGCATTGCTCAGCTGAAAGATTTATTACCTGAACATTTGAAACTGACGGTAAGTTCCATCTCTGTATATATTTATCCATATCTTTATACTAGATAGATAGATAGATAGATAGATAGATAGATAGATAGATAGATAG
>JAHTLZ010003305.1:4268192-4326151 GCA_023846285.1 Phrynocephalus versicolor
TAGATAGATAGATAGATAGATAGATAGATAGATAGATAGATAGATAGTGTGTATGTATGTATATATGTCTGTGTACTTCTGTCTAGGTATGTCTTCTTATATGCAATTATCACATTGTCATAGTGGTGCTGAATGAAGCTTTTACAACCTTAGCTGAAAGGCTATACCCACTTGCCTAGAAGTGAGTCCCACTGGGTTGGATCCAGAGACAGTCATGCCTAGAGCATAGCGGGATAAAACATACTGAATTTAATGGTTCTTACTTCCAAGGAAGCCTGTATAGATTCATACTTTGATGCTGCAGTCCTATGGAAGTAAGTGGGAGATACTTCAAGCAGCAGTGGATATGGTTGCACATATTTGAGAAGAAAGTGAAAACATTGTTCACTGAGTCTTGCTCCTAAATAAATCTTGGCATGCAGCCTTTCAAAATAGATTTTCGGAACAGATCTTTTATAACTTGTTCATGTTTAAGGATTCCTAGCAATTCAATCTATGCATGCATTCTTCCAAAAACATTGTGCTGTCATAGAATGCAAAGGAAATTCCTAATGTTGAGGCAGTTTTGTAGGTGAGCTGAAAGAAATACCTCCATTCCGCTGTACCCCCTTGTTTTTTGAAGCTGCAAAGTGCATGGGAGTCTGTCAGTAAAGTGGTGGTGATATTAAAACATGATTGCAAATTATGCTTAGCAAGGTTTTCGAAAATAGAATGCAAAATTCTGTTTGAGAGTGACTAATCAAGTGTCTCCTTTCCTCCCTTTTGCAGACATTAGGACATCTAGAGAAAGCAGTTGTTTTGGAATTAACTTTAAAACACTTAAAAGCTTTAACAGCCTTAACAGAACAACAGCATCAGAAGATAATTGCTTTACAGAATGGTAAGTAAATGCCTAGCACCATGCAGGAGTCAATGGCTTTTGAAAAAAGAAAGAGAAAGGTGATAGTTGACAGGGATGCCCTTGGATGTGAAGGCAGTTGTAAAGTGACTTCACAAACTACTAACTTTGGAATACTCTCATGGCTGTTGTGCTGGAATCTGCCAACTGCAGTGTAAGTGGCTTAAACTGATGCAGCTCTATCACCCAGCTGTATACATACTTATGAGATGCCACTGCCCTCATTTCAGTGGGCTTACTCTCAAGCACATGTATGTAAGGCTGCAGCTGTGCAGCCTGATGCTCCGTGTGTTTACTTGGGAATACGTCCTGTGGTATTTATTGAGGCATATGCCCAAGTCTTGACTTAATTATCATTTGAAATGCAGACATCCCCATTGTTTCTCCTATTTCATATATTATAGTCCTTAATGAATTATTAATGACTTTGAACCTGAAGCCTCAGTCTTCAACATTTAAAACATTCACCATAGAGGGATGTTATGAATGTAGAGGTCAGACTCTGAGCAACATTGGCTGTAATGCAAGAAAGTTCGTTGAGATGTTTTAGAAGAGATCTGTTTTCATTTCTCTGTTATTGTCCATTACCCCCTCCCCCATTGCAGGAGAAAGGTCTTTGAAGGCTCCTCTTCAGTCTGACCTGGATGCTTTTCATTCAGGATTCCAAACTTGCACCAAAGAAGTCTTGCAATACCTCTCCAGATTTGAAAGCTGGACTCCCAGGGAGCAGCGATGCACCCAACTCATTAACCATCTTCACTCAGTTTGCACACGGTTCCTCCCCAGTGCCCAGCTCTTGACTTCAAAGGTTTGTGGGAGCAAAGGACCCTCCTCCACCTCCTTGACCTCTTCCACTTCTTTCTCCTGCACGCAGCAAGATCACCCTGTCCCAAAGCTGGAAAGCCAGCCAAACTGTGTGCCGGTCATCCAGAGGACTCAAAATACCAATAGTAGTAGCAGCAGCAATAATAATAATAATAACAACAATCTCAGCGGTCATCATGCCAGCAGTAGCGTGGAACTTGGTGGGGAGAATGACACTGATACGGACAGTGGCTACGGCGGGGAATGTGAGGGGAGGTCAGAAGGTGACAAAAGCCACGGCAATAATGTCATGATGATCAAGCGGGAGCCCTCTGGGGACGAAGCACCCCCTCTCACTAAAAGGTTGAAGTTGGACGGCGGCAGCCGCTGCAGCCCATCTACAGGGCTGAGCCCCGATCAAGCCACCGCCGCCGCAGCCCTCCTGAGACCTGACCCATCTCTGCTCAGTTCTCTGATGGCTTTTGGAGGTCTCGGGGGAGGCGGGGGAGGGGGATCTCCCTTTGGCCAACAACCTGCTGCTCCTTTCTGCCTGCCTTTCTACTTCATCTCCCCCTCTGCTGCTGCTGCTGCCGCCTACATGCAACCTTTCCTGGACAAGAGCAGCATGGAAAAATATCTCTACCCAGCTGCTGCCGCTGCTGCCGCTGCTCCCATTCCATTGATCTACCCAGGGATTCCAGCTCAGACTGCTGCTGCTGCTGCTGCCGCCGCAGCAGCAGCTGCTGCCTTTCCCTGCCTCTCCTCTGTGTTGGCTCCAGCTGAGAAAGCTCATTCGGCTTCGTCAACCTCCTCCTCCTCCACCACCATCACCACCACCACCTCCACCTCAGCCCTCCTCCGTCCTGAGATGGCATCTTCTCCAGTCCAGCACCTTCCTCGTCCATTTACCTGCAGCCCAGCTGGACTCAATCTGGACACAGATCTCCCTTCTCAAGAACAGTCCTTGCCGTCTGGAGAGGAAAAGCCTTGTGAGAAGGCCATATAAAGTTGGGCAGCATTTAGAGGGAAGAATCCCAAGGTCTATGCTCCTTACTCAACAGGAAGGATCTATCATGCACAAGAATGGTCAGCAAGCCTCTCTCTCCCTTCTAACAGAAACCTTCACAGGCCAACTATTTATTGACTCTTGCTTTCATTAAAAAAAAACAACAACCTGGGCTCTTCATTGCCCCCCCTTCTTGTCTCATTCCCCCCCACCTTTGGAAAGACCCTTGCTCATCTGTTCCCTACCACTTTTATGAACCATAAACAAGGTATTTGCAAGTTTTTATGCATTGCAGATAATATTTGTACCCACCCCTGTGTGGAAGAGAGCAAAAGACAAAAATCTCTTTTAGGTTGTTGTTTTGAGTTGAACTTTCTTTCTAGAAAGAAGAATCTGAAAGTCCAAAAACTTTTTAGGAAGTTTTTAAAAAATAAAAGGTGTAGCATCTTGAATGAGGAAGATGAGGTGTCGGGGGTGGGGGACATGCCATGCTGATTACCATAATTACTGGCACCTTAGGTATGTGTAATATCAATAATATTTATGTATAGCAGCTATTTCTAAACGAGTGGGTTGGACTATACGTTCCGTTGTCCCCAGCTGGTGGCCATGCTGGTTGAATGAAGGGAGGTTGTCATCCAGCGTAGCTGGGGGCACACCAGGTTCTGAATGCTGACGTATACTACAGTCTGCAAATAAGTGACTCAGAGAGGCAAAACCTGCCTGGAATTTTTCCTGCATCTGTGCCGTTATAGTTAATGGAAGTTGGGTGACTGTGGTTTGTGGAAAAGAATTTCCTGGCAAATTTTGCCCTTAACAGGGCATTTTAAAAGCATAAATTATTTCCTGTTTTACAATTAACATTAACAAAGGCTGCAATCCTGTATCGAGGTTTTGGAACTAGGTTCCACTGAGTGCAGTGGAGCCTGCTTCTGAGCAAACCTGTATAAAAGGGCCTGTAAAGGTTGCGCTCTGTGTTCCCTTATCTAGGGGTAAGTCTTACTGATGTGAAGGCAGCTCAGAGTTGCTGTCAGGTTGCAATCCTTAGGTACCTCAGCACAAAACTCAAGGAGATTTACTGCTGAGCCCACATGCAGCAGATCGTGTTATAAAAGTTGAATTTTCAGATCTTGTCAGAAGGTCATTCCATTTAAAGGCAGGGCCTGGCTCCCTGATCAACATATACTAGATGGCAGTCATCAAATTGTTTAACTGCAGTCCAACCAAAACCTCAGTCATTATTCTGGAATAGGTTTTGAAAACAGCAGCCGAGCCAACGTGTCTGAGTATTTAAGCCTTACTGAGCAGCATACAGGCACAAGCCAATATAATGTAAGTGCATCTAAATGCTGAAATCACTGAGACTGGCATCTCATTGGGCAAGACGTCAATCATCTGATCCAAATTATTTATTCAGAGTTCAAGAGCCATTTATTTCCATGGATGATGGGTTGCTTTTGTGACTTGGAACATTTGGAAGATCGGGTTAGTCTGTTCATGGAGGAAAATGGGAGTGAGGGCGCAGAGCAGAGGTGACAAGAGCCTTTATTTTGTACTGCTAGCACTTTATTGAGATATAGGCCATAAATGAATTGACTTTGTTCAGGTCTTGTTTGTTGTCTCGCATCCTTACAGTTGCTCTTTGGTATTAGTTCAGAAGTTGAGACAATGCAAGAATATTGTTATTATTTTTCTAAACCACGTATTATTTAGCTTGGTTGGGTGGTTTTTTCCCCCATTTTGTTTTGTTTTGCTGTGTTCTTGATTTCAGTTACCTTGCTGTGCTGGTAGGAATGCTGCGAGAGTAGACAAAAGTCATTGGTTGTCCCATTTTAAGAGCACCTTCATATCCATATGCCTCTATATAGAAATAAGTCCCACTGTTCAGCGAGGCTTATATTCAAGTACATGTCTATGCATGCATGGGGTTGCAACCTATAGTAACTGTACACTGTACCCTAAAAAGACAAATGTGGGTTGCCAGCTATTGTTATTGTTCTGTTCTTGTGCCTTTTAAGAGTCGTCCACACACTTACATGATCTTCTGCTCTAGCTGGGCAAACTAGGGTTCCAGAAAGAAACATGACAAGTATGCCTATTCTATAATTTTAATTATAAATTCATTTATAATTTGTAAAAATATTACACCCAGGATTCTGCAGCATATGTGCAGCTTGTGACTAGGGTGGGGGCCATGCCTATCAAAATCTAGGGGTGCCAAGGGAGTAACCCCCACCAAACTCAGTAGAACGTATCTCAGATATGCATCCGATTCACTGTAAAAGACAGCCAGCCTGTTCAGTGGGCTGGAAGACCATCATGTTCTGAACAGGGGATGTAGATGTCTGCCGAAGTTCTGTGGGTGTGATTCTTCCTTGGCAGATAGGGAAATAAGAAAGTGCAGCATTTCCTAGCACGGATAAAGGTCCTGGATAAAGGCACAGGTACAAAATAAGTGGAACAAAAAAGAGAAAACTAACAAGAATAATTAAGTACGCCTGTTGGTGATTTGGAAAATGAGGAAGAAGGTTTTACGGTAAGGACTTTCCGTCTGCCAATTTCCTGATTTCCCTTTCTGGGGACTGCTGCCAGACACCAGATAATCACACAACTAAAGCTTTGTTAATAAGGCTTAAGCCAAGAACCTTGCCTAGATATTTTTAGTTTGTTGCCAAGGTAGCACTGTGAGAAATCTCACTTGAATGTTATGTAAGAGGTGAGACACAAGAGTCTGACTATGAGTGAATATGCCTGGATCAGTTCGTCGTTTTGGGTGCATTTGCTGCTGCTGCTGCTGCTGCTACTGCTACTGTTTGCCTCAAACGCTGTGTTTAAACAACGTTGGTTTCCCACCACCACCACTTCTTCTTTTCCCTTTTTCTTTTTTAAAAAAATATTACTAGCCTACAACATGGCTGCGTGTAAATAGTTGTTAATACATCTGATTAATTATGTCCAACATGCTATTTTTGTAGGAAGATGTGTTGATGATATTTTGAGTTAAAATATCTCTTCTGAGGAGGAACTGCTGAAAAAAAAAGTTGCACTTTTGTTACAATGCTTATGCTTGGTAAAAGCTTATGCTGTCTTAAATTATTTTAAAAAATACTATCTGCAAGAAACAAACTGTTTTAAGAACAGTTAAGTACATGAGAAATTAGGAATTGATCTTTATATTCACTATTTTCCAGCAGTCCATGGATTCTATTACCAAAATATTTCCAAAATATTTTGTGATTTAAACAAACAGACAAAAAAAACCTTACTAAAGAATAAAACAACTTTAATATGCAATATGGGTTGTCTGATGATTGAAGCTTTTACAAACTATAGAATGACCATTCTTCAAATACTTGTGGCTACCTGAACCAAGGACATCTTCAAATGACTTGAACATAGGCATGACTGTTGGAGTTCTTTGTGGCTCTGGTGAAAATTGGATTTTCATGGCATGCTTTAAATAAGTCATTGTATAAAAGTATAGTTTGGACTGGTTTGAATCCACAATGGCATTCTTACATGTACCTTGTAAGCATTGGTCAAACAACACCATTGCTTGCCAGAGGCAGTGTTTCTACTTAGGCGCTACATGCAAGACTCATTTGGGAAAACACAGGTTTGCCGTATCTGGGTTGGGACATTGCTGCATTGACACAAATTCTTGACCACTGCCTCATGCACCTCCAAGTGAGCAGACTCAAGCTGTGACCCCCCCCCCCCAGGGGTCACTGGTAGGTGGGAGCCACCCTTGTGAAGCACATGCCACATTCTTATTTGCTTCATACCTTGTAGGCTAGGACAGTGGTACCTTGTATAAAGGAATTAATTCGTTCCATATGAAGTTATGTTAAGCAAATTTTCCTTTATACAAATTCCCATAGGAATGCATTGAAAATGGAGTAATCCCATTTTTATGTTGTATGGATTTTCCCCATAGGCAATTATGTTAAGCAAATTTCACCTATCTCCGGAATTTTTTGTTGTAGAGATTTTATGTTATACAAGCTGTTTGTTATACAAGGGTCTACTGTATATAAAAAAGGTAAAGGTTCCCCCCGCACACATGTGCTAATGTCTGACTCTAGGGGTGGTGCTCATTTCTATATTCAAGCCGAAGAGCCAGTGTTGTGCGAGTCTGACCATGTGGCCGACATGGCTGCAAGGAAACGCGGTTTTACCTTCCCACTTTTTATGGTGGTATCTATTTATCTACGCGCATTTACATGCTTTTGAATTGCTAGGTTGGCAGGAGCTGGGGTTAACAACGGGAGGTCACGCCACTGCATGGCACCTGGGATTTGAACTGCTGAGTTCCTGACTTTGAAGCCGACAGTTTTTAGTACTCTAGCCCGCTGAGCCACTACACCCCCTTGTATAGCTAGTATACAGATTAATGAATTATTTATGCCCCACCTGTCTCTTCAAGAGGTTCCAAGGTGGCTCACAATACTTCCACATTTTCTAAATTATGGGGAAATGGCCAGTTGGGCTGTACCACCTACTAGTTCTATTGCCAATGTTAGTCAAATCACATAGCCTACAATTTTCCCAGTAATAACTGCTAATATTAATCAAATTACATGGCCTATGCTGTCCTAATTATAGCAAAGGGGTATGTCACCCAAGACAAGCTCTGACACCCATGTTACCTCTACCCCTTAACTCTTTTTTAAATTCAGTGTACTGTATCTGATTATTGGCATTGGCTGACACTTCTCTGCTCTTCAGTGCATAGAAGCAATTCCTATGTAAACCCTACAGAGAACTCACCCAGCCAAACATTCTGACTGTATGATAATCTTTCAGATTAATGAGGAGAGGGTCTGCAGTCAGTGGGCTCCCTCACAACAAACCCTGTTGACATGATGGAAATTGCTTGGCAGCAGCATTTTATATGTAGCTTCATTGAAAAACTGGTGATAGATAAAACTGATAGGTCCTGTTTAGGGAGAATCATTAGGTATACCCAAAAATGCCAGGTAGGCTTGCATAAATAGAGAGTGCCTATTACAGGGCTGTATGAGAAGTGATAGGTGTATAAGAACACTGCCCTAAGGCATCTGCTGGGTTTCTTTATCAACTAAATTATAAGGAATAATTTATGACATGGGAAAGTATTTCCTCAATAGCCCAACAACTTTTGGAGTGAGGTATATGCATGCATGTGCACGTGTGCGTGCGTGCGTGCGTGTGTGTGTGTGTGCGTGTGTGTGTGCGCGCGCGCACTCTCTCTCTCTCTCTCTCTCTCTCTCTCTCTCTCTCTCTCTCACACACACACACACACACACACACACACACACACACACACACACAAATATGCCTGTGAAGATTCTCAGTCATCCAAGGTGAGTTTGCTCTCTGCTCTGTGGTTTAGGGTCCTGATGACTCCTAATTTGTTCTGTAATGGACGGTGGGAGTCAAACATTAAGTACTGATCTGTGTACTCAGAGCAGAGAGCATGCCCACCTCCACAGAAGCCAAGAAGAAGGAAGACAGGCACCTGAAGACAGCATTTAAGGCCCGAGGATATCCAAAGTGGGCCTTCAGCAAAGCAGTGGGCCATCCCAGAAGAACAAAGGATCAGTCTGAAACCCAGAACCGATGGAAGGACCTGGTCACTCCTTACATGGCTGGAGTGTCTGAGAAGCTTAAAAGGATTTTTGGCAAACACCACATTCCTGTTTATTTCAAAGCCACAAAAACACTAAGGCAGAGATTTGTCCACCCAAAGGCCCTGATACCAAAACACAAAAGGAGCAATATAGTATATGCGGTCCAATGCAGTGAGAAGTGTGCAGACCTCTACATTGGAGAAACTAGGCTGCCATTAAACAGAAGGATGGCCCAACATAGGAGGGGTAACAGCTCAGGACCAGAATCAGCAGTACACCTCCATTTGAAGGAGAAAGGGCACTCATTCAAATATGAGGATGTACACATTTTAGAAAGAGAAGATAGGTGGTTCGAGAGAGGGGGCAGGGAAGCCATTCATGTGAGCATTGAAAACCCCTCTCTCAACAGAGGTGGGGGCCTCAGGCACAATCTACTGCTACTTATCAGGGTGTACTTTCAACAATACCTAGACAAATCAAAGAGCCTTCACCACCAAGGCCATAGCTAACAACCCATACTTATGGGTTTCAGCACCTTAGGCCATTGTTCACCTTAAGGCTATGGATACTGTTGTCTACCTAACGAGCCTATTCAGGCCATTGTTCACCTTATGAGCCTATTACAGACCAGGGTGACAAGTGGTCAAAGTGGACTATAAGATAGAGGACTTGCAACTAACTTTCGTCAGACTGACAAAGCTGTTTGGGTGTTTCTATCTCTCAAGAAAAAGAAGTCCAGTTTCCATGGCTCAACTTCCAGACACACACAAAGACTGCTTATGTAAGGAGAGCTACAAAAATGATCCCATGCTCCCTCTACTGGCTTTTTGGGTTTTGGTTTCTAACACATGACTAAACAAACATGTTGCTCTAAGCAAAAGAAGGACCATCACATGATAAACATCTCATGATCTCCACTTCTGAGGCCTGAGGCCCACTTGCAGTGAGATGTGGCCACAGGTCATGCACCTGTGTAGTGTAGACATGTCTGGTGACAAAATCTAAGGCTTCAGAGGCTTAACTCATACACTGGATTGCATCTGTGCAATATTAGGCCTCCTTACATTTGAAGACTTTTTAAACATGACAAGAGTTGAATGGAATTATGACATGTGTGAAGGTTTTGCTTCAGGTTTGGTTATAATAATAGATACTTTTAATCTCTTGTAACCGAAGTCACTTCTTTTCAGAGTTTTCCAGGGAAAGGATAGTGGGCAGTGTTTTACCATTCCCTTCTTCTGGGGACACACTGGAAGTGTGCAGCTTGCCCAAGGCTACACAGGATGGCTGTCTTGACAGAAGGCGGTTGAGGACTCAAATCCCCAACTTCTGGCTCCTCAGCAAGATGTCACTATCCAGCCAACTGATCTAGTTATACGACATATAAATTAAACCTTAGTACTGGACTACTATACTAAGGGTATTTGTACACAACCCCTAAACTCCGCCGCAAATGGCTGCCAGCTCCGGAACTTACAATTGTTTCCCCACCAGCTCCGGAGTTTGCAGGAAATTAAGTGCGACCACGGCCACCTAAGCGCGTCCCAGCGCACTTTTCATGTACCTGCTCTCAGAGGGTGAAAATCCCCTCTTCGGATGTAATCTGGTGAGTGCCGGGCTCTCCTCGCTTCTGTTTTTTTTTTTTTGCCTCCCGCCCCTTTAAGAGAAGGAACCAGGATGACGACGACGGGGCGGCTTCGGAGGTGAGCCTGCATTTTTCCTCTCTTTTTTTCTCCCTCCCCTCACGCAGGCAGGAGCAAGGAAGTGCGGAGGGGTGGGGACGCAGGAAGAGCAACGAACCCCCAAGATCTCTGGTCCGAATTTAAGTGGCCAGCGGATCTTAGGGGTCGTGTGAAAGGACACTAAAAACAACAACAACAACAACAGTTTTCCTACTGAAACCTACCATAGCTTTAAAAGTACCCTATCATATCCCCCAAATCTGTTTTACCCTAAACAAAACAACCCTAAGTGTTGTAATCTGTCCTTTCCTCATAGGCGGAACAGCTCCAAACACATGATCATTGCGCATTCTCAATGTGCTCCTTCTCAGAGGAAACAACAGAACTGGAAAAAAAGGGGGTTGCTAAATCTATATCCAGAATAAAGGTAAGCTTCCCCCACCAGACACCATGTGCTTCAGGCCACATGGTTATTCCTCACAACAAAGCTGAATTCAATAACTACCAAGCAACTGCTGGGTCAAAAATTACATGGACACTGTTTATCAGATGTTGATGAAAAAGGCAAACATTTTCCATCTTAAAATCAGAGTGAATTGCGTGTATTCTGGTCTTAATTACATAGCATGGAATTCTGGAGACAAACTATTTTTAAAAAAGGCAAAGATTAGAAAGAGAGATTTACTGAGGGACATCAGTTATTTGTTGGAATGCAAAGGCAACTAACCAAAAGTGCTAAGAGGAATGAATAAATCTAAAGAATTGCCAAAAGTTAGAATCATCATCTTCTTCTTATACTTGGGTTTCTTCATGAGAGACAAAAAGTACAGATTGTCGCAGCTGACCATTTAAGTGAAAAATAAGTGAGAAAAGAAATACAGAGAAGATGTCCAGTGAAAACACTTAGAAAACGATTGGAATGCAATACATATAATTGTTCAGAACCACCAGGTGCCAGAATGATCATGATGCTGTCCAGCCTCTGTAGCGGTCAAGAAAAAGTAGTACTGTACAGTAATCTCCACATAACAAGGCTGCAAAATCCTGGGTGGCAGAGGTGGTTTCTAAATTTTCGCCTAAATTTTATTCTAACTAGAAACAGAGACTAATTAAAAATGAATCATATTCACTTAATATTGCTGATTTGTTTAATATTTGTCCCTTCATATTTGTTGGGTCTAGAGATCCTAACAAATATGAAGCACTGAATATTTCACCTTTTTACTCAACCCTACTTATCCCTTTAAAAAAAACAGCCTGTAGAAAAGGCCTATAGAAATGTATTTTAAAAGTGTAAAAATGGCTAACTAATGTTTCTGTGAAGATTCTCAGTCATCCAGGTGAGTTTATCTGGAAGATGAGTCATGGCTACTGGACTTCTTTTTCTTGAGAGATAGAAACGTTTCACTGCTCATCCAAACAGCTTCACCAGTCTGAATACAGCTAGTGAGAGTCTTCCATCTTATAGTCAGCTTTGACCTCTTGTCACCCTGGGCTGAAATAGGCTCATAAGATGAACAATAGCCTGAATAGGCTCGTTAGGTAGGCAATATTACCCATGGCCTTAAGGTGAACAATGGCCTAAGGCTAACTAATGTTGTGACTAGAGATGGGCATGAAATGTAAAAAAATTTCGTTCCATTATTCGTTATTTATTTTGTTACGTAACGAAAC
The DNA here is from genome assembly GCA_023846285.1 of Phrynocephalus versicolor. NCBI lineage: Eukaryota > Metazoa > Chordata > Lepidosauria > Squamata > Agamidae > Phrynocephalus > Phrynocephalus versicolor. The sequence continues at coordinate 4,279,869 of JAHTLZ010003305.1, forward strand.
GAATAATGAAAATTGTGATGAAACTGGAACTGAACAGAACCAAGAAAATTAGGTTCGTTACGTTTCATTTTTGTTAATGGTGATGCACAATGAAATGAGCTGTTTTTAAATGTTAAAAAACATCCTGAATATCCGTAAAAACCCAGTGATAATTATTTATTCTGCCTGATAATACCTACCAGGGGGGTTGGAGTCCTTAAAACGTGCATTTATGTCTTTTCTCAGATCGCTGTATTTTTTTTTAAGGGGAGTTAGGGGACATCGACCCAAGATGGCTCCCAGATGTCTAATATTGATTTCTTGGGAATTAAAACACCCTGGACATCCATAAAATGCAGTGATAATTATTTGAAATTATTACCTACCAGGGGGTTGGAGTCCTTAAAACATTTGTTTTTGTCTTTCTCCCATCGCAATGTATTTTTTTCTTTTCCCTTTAAGGATGACACATTCCAGCCACAAGATGGATGCAAGCCATGTGATGGGATCATGTAAATTCTTGGATAATTTCAAACAATAGTATGCCCAGGTTGCAGACTGGGTAGGTGTGGCAGCCACAGAGGGCATCAAAAGCTCTGGCAGCCCCCATCCTCCTTGCAGTCTGCGGTGAGAGTTAGGGTGGGATGGCTGTCTCTGCGACTCGTTACTTTAGGCCAGCCAGGCAGGTGTGTGTCTCTATGTTCCTGCTGGCTGCAGCCTGGCTCTTAGGGGAGAGAAAGAAGAGATTTATCTTGCAGCCTCCCTGTGTGCGTGCATACCTCTTGATGAGTACCTTACATCCATCAAAGCCAAAGGTATCAATCATAGTAGCCATATGAATAAAGGAAGCTGCTTCATACTAGGTCAGATCATAGGTCCATCCAGCACCATTGATTCTGACTTGGTAGTGACGTCCCAGGATTTTAGGTGTAATACTTTCTAAACCCATCTTGGAGATTTCTGATGCCAATTAGGATTGACCCTAGTTCGCTTCTGGAATCAGATTTGAACAGATATGTTCAGGATGTGGTACTGAAACCAACCTAGATCAGCTGTGTTTAGGTTGGTACAAACTGAAGCAGTACATGAGCATCATCTAAGCCTAAACTTTGTTTTCCTTAAATAAAAATCACTTCTAATTAGAATTAAAAAGGCATTTGGAGGGGTCATTTTGAGTTCCCACAAGGCACATTGAGGGATCCAAGTCCTGACCACTAGTTCTGCAGTTAGGTGCTCCAACTCAGTGAGTGGTAAAATTTGAATATCTCTCATACTTTGCCATAACTCATAAATTGTCATAAGTCAGAAACCGCTTGGTAGCACAGATACATTCTCTGGGTTCAGGGCTTTACTGAGCGGTAAGTCATTATTGAGCAAAATATTTAGAAACCAAGGGGATTCAACATATCTACCAATGTACACATAACAATCTCTATATCCGCTTATAAGAGTGATTAACAAGCAACCTAGGGGACAACACTTAACGTCATTCGTCTGTTTTGGAATACCCTGCATGCTAGGTTGTATAACTGCCATCTGGTAAATAGCACACTTCTACCACAGTAACTGGAATAAGGAACGGAAGAAGGTGGAAGCTGAAAGGTGTTGCTTAAATACATCTGTTAAGTGACTCTTATGTGTACTGTATATATATTATAATGATGAACCTCATCCCACACATAGATCCAGAATAACTTTGATTAAGGTGGTATGTTTAGCTCTCATTATCTATCCTGCATATCCAAATCTGTATCTCTAAACATATTTATCCATTAACAAATGGGTAATACAATCATCTGGATGGGACCCTATGGATCATCGAGACCAGCTGCTGTCAAGGAGGCACAGTGGGGAATCGAACTCTCAACCTCTGGCTCCTTAAAACAAAGAACTACCCAGCAGTTCATTTGTGAGAAGGAAGGTGCGCCCTCCTCTCCAAAAGAAACACCTGGGCAGGGAAAACAAGAAGGGTCAGCCTGAAGAAGAGGAAAGGGAAGGTGTAGCTGCAGAGGGAGAGATAACAGGAATTAAGAACCAGGAGTTGGCACTAGGAGGATGGGTGGGAGAAGAGAAGAAGGTGGTGGAGGAGATTGTGGAGATCATGAAAGAGGACACCTGGACGGGGGAATGGGTAACAATCAAACTCCCGTGAGAAGTGGCAGAGAGTGGCGGGAGAAAAAGGTGGTGAAGGCTCCATTGTGGGGGCAGACGGCAGACATAGAGTGGAGAGAGGTGTAAGAAAACTTTGGCCACACAGCATGCCCTTGAGAGCAGCAGAGGGCTCTTGCCAATAAATGGCAGAGTACCCATGGAACCGAGATGAAGACGAACCCGAGCGAGAAGAATTAATGGAGCCATTTGAGGTGACATCAGGTGTTCTGGGTGAGAGCCCCACCGTTATAAAAGGTATAGCCAGAATAAATATAGAACCGGAAAAGGTATAGCCGGAATAAATATAGAACCGGGCCGTTCAAGCACTAAAGACCAGCCTGTTTGGCGGTGAACAGTAGAGCCGGGCTTAACTCCTGGACAAATAGCTGAGTTCTGGTCGGAGGCCGAGCCTTGATACCTGAAAAGGACTATCGTGCAAGTGAGGACGAAAATGTTGATGTAAACATTGTTAATAAAAGTTGGAAGTTTGCAAGAGATCCCGTGTCGTCCTTGCAGGCCCAAATTGGGCTGGAGAGGGAGATGGATAATGGGGGCAAACCCCACATCATTTCCCCCCAGAATTCATTTACTTTTGATAGAGGTGCAAAAATGCCAAAAGAAATTTCAGTAACTGTATGAGAACCCATGCAACCCCTTCAGATTTCCACATATGTCCTATTAGAGAACATGTTTGACATTCACATTATATTTGTATTATGTTGAAATCTGGTGACACCCACAATATCTTAGAAACATATGATAATCCACAGAGAAATGTTGGCTTTATTTACAGCCTGTTTTTCTATTTTATTTTAAATCTGAGATTTTTTTTTAGTATAATATTTTACTGCTTTGGTAAGCTGGTGGGCTTCCATATCAATAAAGTGCCAACAACCCCAAACTAATATACTGTACTCACTAGCTACCCAAACGGAACAATGAAAATGAAGAACTAAGTGCGAGAGTGCACTCTGCCAGGAGTGAGCCAATCATTTCCAGCCACAGATGCTTGGGCTAGACAGCAATGGCAGATTTCCAACGACTCCCTCTGACTTCTCTGGCTGTTTCTCCCCACGGGAGGCCCGAGTTGTTGTTTAAGTTGCAATATCTTCCCTAAATCAGGCTGTTGTCATTAGAACTGGCACAATACTGTATCCCAGAGCCCATCCTAAAGTAAAATTTAACTGCCAGTCTTGTTTGTCTCTATAGAACAGGAGTCTTGTCCTTTGTCTCAGGCAGCAAAAGGTCTTAGGCCAGTCCTAAAGCTGCCACACAGCCTGGTTCAGTCAGGAACTTGCAGCGCTTGATCACCTCAGGGACTCCATTCAGTTGTTGTCAAACCAGCACCGTCAACACGAAGGTGATGTCTAGCCCACAACTCTGAGCCATCCAGTCACTTAAGCAGAATAACCCCATTCAGTCATTACAGAACTAGGATCAACACAGAAGGTGTCCAAACTTTGACTTACCAGATGTTTTGGACCACAACTCCCACTGTCCTTTGTCACTGGCAATACAGGCTTCGAATTCTGGGAGTTGTGGTCCAAAACATCTGGAGGGCCACAGTTTGAACACCCTGCTCTCATTTATGGCCTTCTCTGTACAACTAGCAACAGCTCTGATGAAATTCCTGCTCTCAAGCAGGGTAAACATGCCAGCAAGGACACTAGGGAATCTAGGTTCTTGTTGGGTGTGTAGAGCTTATTTGCAAACAGGAAACTCTCCTTTTTGGATTCATGGCTGCTTGTGAAAAGAAAGTGAGGGTGAAGCCGGCAGGGCCGAATGGTCCCCTCTAACCCCATGACTGAACTTGGATTCTACCAAGGCCAAATAGGGTGATTCTGTTAGGAAATAGGATGACTTTAAGACCTGGGTTTTGCATGGTACCTTCTCACCAGGCAATAACAGGGGTTCAGGGTCCTCACTGATGGCCAATAAGGGACGACCCGCCACCCATGACAGTCCATAACAGATGGGAGAGTGAAGAATTCTACTGTTGTCACTGCAGCAAGCCAAGACACCGTCTCCCTTGGCAAATAATTCCCAAAGAAATTTTCTCAGAGCATCCTCCCCAACCCACGCTGCCCACCACCAGCTCTTAGGGGAGACATATCCAAACTTGGCCCTCCTGATGTTTTGGACCACAACTCCCAGAATTCTAAGCTTAGACTGCCAGTGACAAAGGACTGTGGGAGTTGTGGTCCAAAACATCTGGAGGGCGAAAAGTTGGACATGCCTGTGACTTCTCTAAAATGGAAACAGATATCATAATAAACCTCCATTGCGGAGAAAGAGGCGGCGGTGGTGGTGGTGGGGAGCCCAGCATACAGGACGTCCCTGTGGAGGCAAGCCTCCTCCTCTTCGAAGACACATCTCCCTTCCTTCGGGAGGGTGCTTGCGTCCAGCACAAGGGAAAGCCAGCGAGCCGAGCCGTGACGCGGCCCTTGCAAAAGTCTCGCCAGCGACCCACCCGGTGGGCTGCTCGGCTCTTTCCTCCAAGCTTCTGCCGCCGCCGCCGCCTTTCCGGCCAGCGGGGCCCTCCTCTGTCAGCAGGCTGGGCGCCCTTGTTTCCTAAAAATCTCCTCACGTGGACCCACCCGTCGTGCCGCGGAGCGTGCAGAAGAGATCCGCTTAGGAGAAGGGGATCTTCGCCAGGGACGCGTCACCGAAGCCCACGCGCCCCGGAGAGAGGGGCGGCGGCTGCAAGGGAAGCAAGGGGCCCGCTCCCATGAAGGGTGCAAATAAGCCCCCAGAAAGCTGACGCTGGCTGACAGGGGCTTCTTCTTGGTTTGGGAGAGCCCGGCTTGGGTTGCTTAGCAATAACATCCCCCACCTCTCCCCGCCGCCCCGGGCAAGACAGCCTTCCCCCGCCTCCCAACCTCGTTGGCGGGCAGCGGCACCAGCAAAGAAGCAAGCAAGCAAGCCGGAGGGGGGAATCACGGCGGGCGGCCCGGCCCGGCACGTGCGCGCTCGCCTGCTGAGGCGCTCCCCTGGGAGGGAGGAAGGGAGGCAGGCGGGCGGGCTGTGGAGAAGCGAGAGAAGGGCAAAAGTCAGAGGTGGCTCCCCGTGGAGTGAAGAGAGCCGGGGCCGGAGGAGGAGGAGGAGGGGTCTCCCCGGGGAGGTGGCTGCCTTCTGTGTGCAGGATGCCCGAGATCGGGAGCCTTTTCCTCTGGGGAGGAAAAATACAGTTCCCAGAGACCTGCGGCGAGTGGCTCTACTACGGGGTGGGGGATTTGGGGAGATGTAATGCTAACGAGAAACTTTCCCCAGCTCCAGGAAGGCCAGGAGCTGTCGACGAAATAGGCCAATAATGGAAGGAATCAGTGGCCAGCTTTTTCCCCTGCATGGAGGTGGAACGACAGAACTTCGGTGTAAAACCTGTTCGCTCCTTTTGTCAGGGTTGACAAACCTAGGAGTCTAAAAGGCTTTGGAACACTGTTTTGCATTTGCCCTTTTCCCGACTGACAGGTTATTTGCGGTGTTGTTTCATGCCAAAGCCTTCCTGTGCTTAACTTCCACACGATAGACCACCTTCCTCATCAGTTTATTCCTTCTACACTAGGAAAAATAGCTCCCCTTCATTACATCAGATGTGTGGAACATTGGTAACTCTATTTACTTCCCCCCCATTTGAATAAAAACAGTATGTTCCACAACAGCTCAAACTCTCTCCAGTCATCTGAGGTGGGAGAAGTGCCTCAAACATGGATAGAATTGTTGCTCCACATAGGGATAAGCTCCAACACATAGCTGCTCTCTCTCCTTGTCTGTAAAGCACTGGAGGCTGTGTTCCCTTTTCCTCAGCACAGGAAGAAAAAAAAAGTGATCATCAGGATTGCAGGGGGGGGGCTGAGGTAACCCTTTCCCCCCAGCTGGCCAACCCTTTTAGCAGGGGTATGCGTGAAGCCCTCCTCATCACATTGGCCCTACTTGCTGTCCTCTTAGGTGGCTCCTGCAGTTATGCAAGACCAGTGTGGGTCCTCTAATCTCTGAAAGGTGGGCTAATTTCATTTTTTTTGGTCCATAGGAGGCAATTTTGATTGAATTTAAGATATCCTCTTTGCTTTAAACAGCATTTATCACCTAAAATCCACAAGTTGCTTACTCTGCGTTAACGCATTTGATTTTAATTAGATTTTAACTTTCTCCAGTCCTTGAAGATTCAGGGAAAGCACTCACATTGTCAAAACAAGCAGTTAAAACCGAGCATATAAATTAAATGTATTCAAATAAATCCGTCTTTAGGGGGAAACCCTCCCATCTTGTGCCAAGGCATTATACTGGAAAGAATATTGTACATTTCCAAGGCTTGTGGATTATCAAAACACTTGGAGGAAGGAAATGTCAAATTGCTGTCTGGTATTTTGGAACCCTTTCCCAGTGCTGTGGTCTACAACATCAGGCATGGATGGAAAATTCTCCTATCTGTTCAACATGATATTGTTCTAGTTCTCTTTCTTTGTACATTAGGGCAGATACCTGAGAAAACATTTTCTGATATACCATAGAGAGGAAGAGCAGAAGTGGCTGTAGAATGTTCCTTTATTTGTCTGATATGATAAGCCTGGAAGGCTACACTAATGGGAGAGATCTTAAATGCCAAGAATCCTCTGATTTTCCATAAATCCAGCTTCTAGAACAAATGTGGAGTTCTGAAAAACCAGTAACACCCTGAGTTCTGCCTCTGACAGGAAACCACCACTATGCATGGTATAGTTGTCTTGAACTCATGAAAGACTGCAGTCTGGCACTTCTGAAGTCTTGACCCTATAGGGTAAAGGGCCACTGTGCAACAGTGAAGAGGTAGAGGCTACTGAAAAATATATCCGTTATTTATTTATTATTTCTATTTCTATACCTCCCAACTTTCCTGAAAGAACTCTGGGTAGTGAACAACTGGAAAACAACATGCATGGCTATTCCATTTCTTGACACACTCACCAAACAAAATGTGCTGTGCAAGATATTGTACCATACCAACATAGACCATCTCTCAAATCCGAGCTGTGTTATCAAGCGCAAAGCAGATGGGAAATGCCAAATAAAGGAACATCTATGGAAGCTCTTATCTTAAATAAAATGAGTGCTTCCACACCTAGGGTCAACCTGTGCAATCTAGCGGCTACATGAAATTAATCTGTCTTGGGCCAGTCATTCCCCCGCATCTTTATCTACTTTACCAGTTTGTTATGGCAATAAAATGAGCAGCCTGTGTATCATCTTGATCTTTCAGGGGAGGGGAAGGGGAAGTGATACAATATTTGAAAAAAGAAATCTACATGGGCATTGCAAGATGAGAGTCACATGTTTCAAATGCCCATCAAAAAGAATTGTTTGCTTTAATCTTGCAAATAAAAAAACCTTTAAAATATTATTTCAGTACATGAGGAACTTGTGCAGTGCAAGTCCACCTATAATTCAGAAATACTGGAGAGCATTACTGCCCTCTTGTGTAAGTGATCTTGCATTTCAATTTTACAAAATCTGAGCCACAATGCTTTTTCATCCTCTTTTACTTCCTTCCTAGTCCCTAGTTTTCTCACTTTCTTATATTCGTTCCATTACAGTGCTGTTGATTTCTTAATTACATTTCCTCTTAGGTGCTGGAGGGAAGCCCTATTGACAAGTCTTTCTTTGCCCTCCTTTCCCAAGTCAGCTCCCCTGTAGTAGAGAGGATGGGATTCAGCTTTACGTCTCCTCTCCCTTGGCCAAGCCATCACCAGGTGTCCAAGGCTCCCAGGATGATGTCAAGGGCCTTCCTCCTAACCCAGCCCATCAGCTATTCTGAAGAAGCTCCTCTATCCCAGCTCTTGGGTTTGTGAGTCGTGGCACCATTGGCAATATCATCACATGGAGTGATGGCTTTCAGTCAGTTATTGTGTTGGCAATGAAAAACTTTATTTAAAAAAAAGTAAAGCAGCCAAAAATACTGAATAAATAAATCGACAGAAGGGTTGTTTTTGTCATCTCCACCTAATTGATGGCCTTCATTCAAAACATTAAAATACTGGAACAGACAGAATAAACGTGCATGAATCAATGGTCTAAAATAATAAGGCTAGAATATAAAAGTAACACTTTTGACACTTTTTTTAAAAAAAGTACAGCACAGAATTCTTCAGTAATGGAAAATAAACATAATACAGTTTTGCTATGTACATGAATAATTAAGGCCCAATTCACATTAGGTAAAGCACACTGGAAATTTTTGTCATGTTAAAAGCTCACGTAATTTGTTTTAGAAAGGGCTATTTCATTAACTGCCCCATAAATGTGCAATAGCAGGACTGCAAGCTGCAAATCATTTTAAAAATCTAAGCTGTTACATATTAAAAAACAACTCATGTCCCTTGAAAGATACTGTTCTTCAAAAGCATGACAATGAAAGAGAAGGACATCATACAACCATGATGGGTAGCTGTGTGAACAGCGAAAAGAAGTCCAGTTGCTGTGATTCAACTTCCAAATAAACTCACCTGGATGAATGAGAATCTTCACACACACAATGTGAACAGTGTTTCTCTACTTCACTGATCTTGTTTCCAGATCTACATTTATTAACCTCTCAAGACATTAAATGCACATGTATTTTAAGACCCCCTAAGCACCCAGTGCTAGTACCACCTCCCCCACAATGGGCAGGGAATCTTTGGCCATCCAAATATTTTGGATAGCAGCTTCCACAATCACTACCAATGGTTGCCCTGGGTGTGACTTGGGGAGTTTCTCATTTACCACCTGTCACATAAAGTAAAATAACTTTCTCCACATTACCTTTCATGAGCACAAGATGTTGGCATGTTGAAGTGCCTGCATTCAACTTCAAAAGGAGCTTTACTGACACCAATGTGCTCATTATCTCTATTTTCATTAAAGGTCATATAGTGAGGCATGGGATAAGCTTATTCTCCACATCTGAAAATTAGTCTTTCGTGCATTTTCCTCCCTTTTAACAAGTCTCCCTGATAAGAAGCTTGCAAGATAGGCTAGTTCCTCTCAGTGTAGTGATGTCCAGATGCTGCCGGGTTACATTTCCCATCATCCACAAGCCACACTGCCTATGGAGTTATAGCCTGTCCAACACATCTGGTAGTGGCAGATTAGGCAAAGATAATATGGGTTGGAGTGGAAATCATGTGGTTTTCAAGATACCTTTGGACTGCAATTCCTAACATCCAGGGTTATTAGCTATGCTGGTTCTGGGTTTTCGGAGTCCAAAACCATTTCAAAGGCTATACATTTTAGATATAAGCAGTATCCTAAAAAGAACATTAAAAGTGTCTGTTGGAGGGCATGTTTTTAAACAAGTCTTTGAGTGCTGTGGCCATGTAAAACTGATTGCAATTATTTCATTTCCCCGTGTGAACCAGTTGTTTTGGCTAATCTAGGCAAAATCTGTGAGGGTGTGCACACGGTTAATTCAATAGTATGGACACCAATTGTAATGAGCTGGCTTTGTTAGTGGTCAGGGCTCAACTGAATTGAGTGTATTCAGCTTCTTCTAATGAACCATACTAAGATATCTCACACTTTTCACTATGCTTGCAAGCAAAACTGTATAGGTAACGGTAAGAATGTTTGCTTCTCAAAAGACTGAACTGCTAAGCCCTTTCCATAATCATTTTTGCACCAAGGAATCCCAACACCTACTACACAACCCTGGCCAAGGAACATTCTAGGATATGTGCAGAACTGTCATGCACATGCCATAAAAGTGTTGACCCTGGAGCCTAGAGGATATCCTAAAAGGCACCACTACTTTTTCTGAGGCTATATGACACAGGGTAAGATGCATTTGGTTTTTTTCTCCCATCACCCAAACTAATATCAAGGAATCGCACAATCATAAGTTCACAGAGGGAAATGGAGGATTAAACATACATAAACCACCAATTCTGACAGCAACTTCCCTCATGTAGCACTTCCTAGTGCTAGAGGGGCCCAGAAGATCACATGTTCTGTAATATGGTTGCTAGGCGAGGGCAGCAACAAGAACAGGTGGGATGTGGCTGCAGTCCCTCAGTACTAAAATATGTTGAGGGGAAGTTTTGGACTGAATAAAATGGTGAAGCAAAAGCTTGAGTGAGTGCAACACATACAACAAATATACACACCCTTTTACCTTTAGGGTAAAACAATGTTGCTGTCCCCACAGCCTAGAAAATACAGCTTTTTAGTTTCAAAACCCTTGGGTCTTAAAACATGCTGCCTGGATGTTTTTCAAAAGATATCTCCTCAACTCTTGAAATAAAAAGGGGGGGGGGAAGGAGGACTGAAACCATGGCCACAATAATCCATAATATGCAAAAACAGTAATTTCAGAACTTAAATGAATGAACTTGGAGATATTAATTCTATATTTTTAAAATATATATATTTAAAATAGTGTCAATATATCTGTATTTCTTAAAATCTCTTTCATGTCTTATGTTTTATAACTAGACATAGAACCCCCTTGCAAGCATGATCCTGATAAGCCTGTTTGGCCAGGAATAAGTTAGCTAACAGTCAGATAATTATGACCTTATTGAGAGGGCCAAAATTTCAGATTATCCCAGATGTGCAGCCAAATTCCCCTTTGAAAATATGTGTGAGGAAAATCCTGAGATAATGTTTACTGAAGATACAGTACATGGCAAAATACCTGCCCTTCTTTAAATCTGTAAATCCATTTTTTTATTTAAAGCAAACCAGGGATGTTTTTGTTCTTTTTATTTTTTAAAGGAAACCAGTCTTCTTTGTTTCTGTAACCTTTCTCTCTAAATATCTCCCTCCTCTGCCTATGAACGTACAGTATACACTTTTTTCATTTTGCAAAGCTCCTGCTGGTTAGCCTGTACCATACATGCTCAGTGTTATAACAAAGTGGCTGCTTTTCTCTTATGAAAAGGCCTTTTTAAAGGATCAATAATTCTATCCCTGCAAGCCTGGATTCTTTCCAAATTAAAAAAAATGGGCATGGCTGACCATTTTACTTCAAGAGAAATAAGACTGGTCTATTTGATGTATGTGATCCGAGGAGACTTCAAATTGCCCATTTTTGTATGGTGCAAAGTTTTTTTTTTTTAAAAAAATCATAACAAATCTGTCCAAACTTTCCCAAATTTGGCACACAGCAAGAACAGACTACCTGCTATAAATGTGCCTAATTGACTGCTGATCAAAAGTTGGATTTAAAAGTTATAAGCTTTTTTTTGGGGGGGGGGCTAACCTTATTTTTAGAATTACCTAAGAGAATGTTGATTTGCTCTGCCAACATCTTATTGCACTTTTGGGCAGCAAAATATGGATCGTACATTTTGGGTGATCCTTCATGTTAGGACACAACATTTGTCACAGTACTCCTTCCATTTTTCAAAGGAGCTCTCCAGCAACAATGCTGCCACTACAAGGTTACAAAAAGGACATGCCCCCGTATGTAAAACCTTTGTGCCATTTACATATCGTTGTTGCAATCCCTTGCCAGCACAGGCATTCTGCCTCTCTCTTTCTCTCTGTGGGTAACAACAGATTAATAAAGCCTTTTGTCTCAACTGTGGGTATGAAAAAAGAGGAACAGTTTCTTCTCTTCTCTGGGGTATTATTAAGAGAAGGTTTATATTTGTCACAGGCTTACTTGAAATGTAACACTTCTAGAGAAAATGCTGGGGAAATAAAACCTTTCCCCATGCGCTTTACAATTCTTTCACCTTAATATTATTCATCTACAGTAGGGCAATGGTAGCCACAGGGCAAGGGATTGATCCAAGTCAACATCTTGGAGATAAAAAAACATGGGCATAGAAGTGGTATATCTAGCCTAGTCTCTAGTTTACTCTAGTGCCCAGTTCTGGTAATACACCTTGGAAACAAATACAGTGGTACCTTGTATAAAGGAATTAATTCGGTCCAAATGAAATTATGTTAAGCAAATTTTCCTTTATACAAATTCCCATAGGAATGCATTGAAAACAGAGTGATCCCATTTTCATGTTGTACGGATTCTCCCCATAGGCGATTATGTTAAGCAAATTTCCCCTATCTCCGGAATATTTTATGTTGTACAATTTTTATGTTATACAAGCCGTTTGTTATACAAGGGTCCACTGTATATTTTTTGGGGGGAGGGGGAATTATTTAATATTTTCAAGCAGTGGATAAGCAAAATTCTTCAACTGTGATGGAACCTTGATTTCTGTATGGTCTACTTGGATTTCTTACACAAAATAATATATATGTATATATATTTTATTTGCATTCTGCTTTGAGAATAAAAAATATTTTTCTGTAACCGGATATCTCCTGAGAACTCCCTAATCTAACAATCTGATCCTGCAAAACAGTGAAGGACTCAGAGTGGAAGACAACCTGAATAGACCTTCTGTTGACTGTTGCCTATGGACACAATCCAAACAAGCCAGTCTGATTAAATCTCACAGAATAATCAACATTTTAAGTATGAAGTCCTGTTTAATGACACTGGGATGAAAATCTAGAAGGCTGGCATTAATCAGCAGGAGGAAATCGCCTGTCCCACCATCCTCCATCTCCAAGCCCCTTATGATGACCTAAGGCCATGGTTCTCAACCTTGGGTCCCCAGATGTTGTTTGATTATATCTCCCAGAAATCCTGGCCAGCACAGCTTGTGGTGAAGGTTTCTGGGAGATGTAGTCCAAGAATATCTGTGGACTTAAGTTTGAAAACCACTGATCTAAAGCATCATCCAGAGGGTTGGAAATGCTAAAAAGAATTCAAATTTCAAGGCAAACCCCTCAGTTGATGGAATGATTCAGGATGTTCATGCTTCTAAATTTGATGTTTTTTCAGTGAAATGTTTATTTAGACAGGTTGTATCCATTTACCATATTCTAGAAGAGTAACCTACCCTTTGGTAGTAATAGTACCACATATTTATTTTAGAGTCTGCAAGGGACTTACTAATAATTAAACAATACATTGTAGATAATCAGCAGAACTGGATTTAGCTTTAAATTTGGCAATTTTAAGTTCAGCAAGTGAGTACTAAGCTGCTTGCAGAATCAAGACCTAGAATTCTGCTTCCAAATATCCATGCATAACCCTATTGCAATCAGAGGGTACATTACACAACCTGAAGGTAACCTTTTTGCTTAGAAAAATTAAAAACAACAGATGAGGCCTGGAATCTGATAGGTAATATTTTGAGATAACACAGAAATCATTGTGATTTTGGCATTGTGTTTGGAAATATGAGTCAAAGACTCCAGAAATCCAAACTGCTTTGAAAGGTTTTGCCATGAGCTGTGAATTGGATGCTTACTCCTAGTTCTCTTGGACATGCAATCTTTTCTAAACCTACATTATTATTTTGGGTTGTATTTGGTAACTGAAGTGATTTCTTTCCTTAGATCCTCTCACATAACACATTTCATAGGAAATAATCTTGCAAACATTTACATCATTTTAAAAATATCATATGACTACAGTACTGTTTCATGCTGTAAGCAAGTCAATCTATACAGTTTTCTGATCCCACCCAAAGGCTGAACATTTTCAACATATTCTGGACATGGGAGAGCCCATCACATGGCTTGAAACACCTTCTGGAGTTTTCTTCTCACTTGGCCCAGGAGGAGTTGGGAGGTCAAGCAATGGTAAGGAGGTGCAGAGGAGGACAATGGTCAAACAATGGAAGCTGGCATATACACGTAGTACGTTGTATTTGGCTTAACGAGTCACAGGTAGCACAGGCCAACATTGACACCAAAGGGTTCTGTGTTTATTGGAAAAGCTGACTACAATACAACAGCACTATCATGGTGGTGCTTGTTTTAAAAAAATCTTGCTAGACAGAAAGAAAAGATAGAAGATTTTTTAAAATATCAGTGACAAACTCCTTTGGCAAGATACTTGATTGAAGATATCTCATAGTGTTTTGTTCCTTAGTATGCATATTACTTGTGGCAAAATATCTCAAATATAAATTTCAGATAATAAAACGTCTAGTAGAAGGTCCTCAATCAAACACTAAACACATCCTTACTAAGTGAGGATCAAATCCCGTGGACCTTTAACGGGATAAACCATGGACTGCAAACACCCTGGAATGGTTTTTAATACAACTTGAAAAAGAACAAAAAAAAATCAGAGACTATTTTTAAGACTCTGAATCTTTCACCCTTAACAACACTAAGTCCATCCTTACAGTGATGAACCCACAAGTTGCTTGTGCACTCACATCCACTCACACACCGGCCCATTCTCTCTCTTCTTCTTTCACACATATCTGCCACAAATATGACATTATGTCCAACACAAAACTGCCACTGAAAATGGCATCCTTAGGTTAAGTTCTCCCTTCTCTGCATATAAGTTTAGTATAATTCACCATATGCTGTGACATAAATCTGTGGCTTCCAACCCTGAGTCCCCATAAGTTCCTGGACTAAAACTTCCAGAAGTCTTCACCACTAGCTGTGCTGGCCAGGATTCTGGGAACTGCAGTCCAAGAACATCTTTGGGGGGGGGGGGGGAGGCGACGACGGACTCAAGGTTGGGGACCGCTGACAACTGATTTGATATGTGTGGATGGTAAGGGGGAGTACTTAACTTGGGACACCATTTTAGGCAGCAGTGGGCTGGCTTAACGTGTAGTCCTGGCAAGAAGTGTCGGTAGACATTTTACATGTCAGCATTCATACCTCTACTGATTTAATGTAATAAATTAAACCCTAACTCAGTTGCACACAGTTTCTTGCACTCTGGTCAGCTATTTATGCCTGCTAAGGGATAATACTTCTCCAAATACTACAGAAATAGCATTTTTTAAAAAGGAAGCTATTTGCACCATAGCTGTTTGGCAGCAATTGCAACACGTTTGAAGAGTGCCTCCACAGTTCCTTTAGTTCTTTGTATCATCAGTGCATGAGGCAGGATTCAGAGCTTGTTGCGGATCTGATTTTAAAAAAATGAAATATCAACACTGGGTGACCTCTGAAAGGAAGTGTTTTTTTTTTTTTGCCCCTCCACAAATTGCTGAGAGGACAGATACAACAGGAGGGATGTTTATATGGTCCGTGGTACCTTCATAGGTCCTCTCCAGAAGAGGTATATAATATTATACATAAATGCCCTCTGGGTTAAAACCAGAGGAGAGTGGGTTCTGCAAGATCCGAAGATTGCTAGGAAGTTGCCTTGATGAACTTGGGCGCTTCAGGGATCCAGTCTGAAATGGTGCTTCTGTGGGAAAAGACACTTGTTAGTAAATTGGAATTTCAGGCACATAAGCAATCTTCTACAAATCTTACATTGGTGACTGTGTGCTTTACTGTCAAGATTTGTCTCAAAATGGCATTCTATTCCTAACTCAGCACAACACAACCCCTTACCCCAGTCCACTAATATTGGATTCAAACATTTATCATTATTACTCCCTCTCTCTCTCTCTCTCTGTGTGTGAGAGAAAGAGAGTGTGTGTGTGTTCTTTTATTTCCATTTTTTCTCATGGAATCAAAAGGTGGACTTCCTTTTGACATTGATTTAGTTTGCCACCAGGAGCTGGTTCCTAAATAACTTAAGCAAATCACTTTTTTATGACTATGCCAAACATTCTGTTCTGTAAGTGGCCAAGCAAAGATGCCTACAGGGAAGCCCATGAGGAAGACATGAATGCAATAGCACTGCTTCCAAGCAACTGCTTCTCCCTCTAGCCCTGGGAGCAATCTGCAGTAGGGGTCATGGTATCTAGTCACTGAGAGCCTCCATCCTTCATGCTTTAGACATATATTAAAAATATGTTTTTCAATACGCATTACAGAAGTACACAAAAACATAATAAATATTCATACAAAAAGAACTGTGTGGTCAACTCAATGAGATGAAGGCTTGAACCAAGTGAAAGTGCTAATGAGAACAAACCTATCAGCTGAAATCCTATTATCCATCTAATCATCTATTGATGTCACTTCTGGAAGCAAAATGCAATGAGTTAAAAAAAAAATCTCTGTGAACATTACATGCTACACACTGAGCCACACAAGTCCTTACAGAGACTTCTTAACATGGCAATACAGGTCTAAAGGTGGCTCTATTTGCACAACAGGATTTCAGCCACTGAACTAATAGGAGCTACAAAAATACCGACACTCCCATTCAGCAGCTCATTCAGTGGGTCTCCTCTACTTGAGACTAGCAATTGGATTTACACTATACAGCATAGTTGTTGTGTTTGCTTTTTAAAGCTTTTTAATGTGTGGTCTTAAACACATGGAGAGAATTTGTCAGGTTGCTTTTATATACATATTTTGAGAAACTCATCCTGATAGTTTTCTTGCATTTTTCTATCGAGTTTCTAGCTACCCTACTATGAAGCAGGGATTAAGCAGATTTTTGAGTTGGGGTTGAAGGGGGTCAGAATGTTATCTTTCAGAAGGCAAGAAACGCTGCCCTCCTTGCAAACTGGACCATGGATTGTGCTGGGGTGCATCAGGGCCGGTGCTAGGTTTTTCTGCGCCCTAGGCGAGGGGCAGGGGTGGGGTGGGGCTGGCAGCGGGTGGTGGGCGGCAGGGGTGGGGTGGGGCTGGCAGCGACGGGTGCGGGGGGTGGGCAGCAATGGGCGCAGGGGGCAGACGGGGCACGGATGGACGGTGGTGGCCAGCGGCAGGGGGGCGGGGGCGGGAGGCAGGCTGTCCAGCGCCCTCTCTCCATTTTGGCGCCCTAGGCAACTGCCAAGTTCGCCTTAATGGAAGTGGCGGCCCTGGGGTGCATCAACCCTGAAGCAAGGTTTGCCTCCAAACCTAAAGAGAAACTGTATGAAGTGGCAGAGGGAAGAATGTGATCCCACGAATCATGCAACCTACCCCGCTCCGGCTCTGGGTGAGAAGCCTCCAGTTCTGTGGGTTCAGCAGGCAGCACGGTAACCTTTGTCCCTGTTTGCTGGATGAACTGCTGCAGATTAACTTGGCGCAGCTCTTTTGTCAACTGCTCTAGTTCTTGTTCTTTCTCCTGAAAAGAATGCAAACAAATGCAGTCTTTCAAAATGTAGGCTTTTTTATTTATGTAAAATAACTAAAACATGATGAAATTATGGGCATTCACAAAGGAAAGGCATAATTTGGTTCACATCCATCCTAACACAAACCACTCTGTGCAATCATTAGATGTTGAACAATGATGAAAACTTTAAAAATGGGGAAATATTAAATTTTCATATAGCAAAAATCAGAATATGATGCACTACAACTTCTGAAGAACATTATGGATTCTGCAGTGCAATCAGTGAAGAAGCCTGCTACTCCAGCAAGCAAACCATATTGGGTCTCAAGAATCTAAGAAATTGGAAAATGTCCTTTCTTAGAAGAAATTTACAGCCTAGCAGCTGTAAATTCTTACAGCTGCTAGGCTGTAAGCTTTTGAAATACCTTTCTTAAAGCTTTTGAAATACCTTGAACAGCATGGTCCCTAGCGAGGAGTTTTATTTTCAAAATGTACTTTTTGAAGATCTGTTATTCAATCAGAGCTTGGGATAGTTATATTCAGACCACCCATATTAGCTAAGAGATGCTAGGTGTTGTTGTCTAAACAAGTCATTCCTTGAAGAAGCAGTAATTCTTTCAACTTTCTGCAGGAAAAAAAATCAAAAAGGAAAAAAATAGAGATGGGCACGAAATGAAATTTTTTGTTCCGTTATTCGTTATTCGTTTTGTTAGGTAATGAAACAAATAACGACCCCCAGAGTAATTTAAGAACAAAACGAAACAAACAGGAAAAAAATACTTCAGTTAGGTTCGTTTTCTTCTTACCCGCTGGCGATGGCAGCCCAGCTGTCATGCACTCGTGGCGGAGGCGGGATTCACAGTCCCCTCCCCAGGGATCTCTGCTGTGGGTGCATGACAGCCAGCCCGGCTGTCATGCATTCGTGGTGGAGGGCGGTCCACAGAGGGCTGCTGTCTCGCCTCCACACGCAGAGGTGGGATTGCGGCCCCCTCTCCAGGGATCTGCGCCGCGGGTGCATGACATCCGGCCCAGCTGTCATGCACTCGTGGCGAAGGGAGGACAAGAGAGGGCCGTGGTCTTGATTGCGGTCCCGCGGCCGCGGGGAGCCCTCCTGTGGCCGGGCGCCCAGTGGCAAGCCTGCCAGGAGAGTGTTCCCGCGGCCATGGGGAGCCCTACCAGGGCTAGGCGCCATGCCGGGAGAGCGGTCCCGCAGCTGCAGGGAGGCCTCCTGGGGCTGGGTGCACGGCAGCAAGCCTGCCGGGAGAGCGGTCCCGTGGACCACTCTCTCGCAGTGCTCCAAAACAAAATGAATACGAAATGAATTTTTTTATTAAAAAATTGTTTCGTATTAAACGAAACAAAAGGGGGCCCAGGGCACGAATAATGAAATGAAACGCCTTTTGGTGTTTCATGCCCATCTCTAGAAAAAACCAACCCTCTTGCCATTTCACCACTATTGCATTCCAGAATATAATTAAAGATGCAGGAACTCTATATATCAAGGGATGTATAGAATGCAATATCCCCTCTAATTTTCACCCCTAGTGGGTGGGGCTCTGCCTCTCACACATGCAACTTCTTGCCCACATGTGACCAGAACCAAAAAGGCTGAAAACGACTGCTGTTGGAGCGTGGACGAGAGAAAGGCTGCACAGAGGGAAGCCGAGTTGCACAGGCAAAGCACTTAGAAGGATGCTTGACAGAAAGAGAAAGGAGTTTGCTCTGGAATAGCAAGTACAAGTACAGTAGGACCTCCGTAGCCACTGATTCATTTTCCACTGATTCTGTTATCCATGGTTGGCAGAGGGAAAAAATTAAATAATTCAGCAGCCACAAACCAAACTATTGTTACAAACAGCAGTTGTAACGCAAACTATTGTCACAAATAGCATCTGTAAAGCAGGCTACTGTCACAAACAGCAACCATAAAGCAAGCTACTGTCAGGAAACAGCAGTTTGGAGGTGGGTGGGCAGGTGTTCTATCAACAGTTTTCATTATCCACGGGAAGGCCTGGAACCAATCCCCAATGGATACTGGGGTCCTACTGTACTGTACATCATCTTTTAGCTCTAGCTCAAGGATGGATCAAGTGAAGCAAGGCCATTATGGAACCCGACAACTAGACCAGCACACATGTGTCACGAACAATGTGCCACACACAGAAAAGGATTCCATGCAGGCTGATGGTCTTACCTGTAGCCTTTTGGTGGCCTGGCCCAGTGATCTTTCCACTGCTTTAATCCCATTTTCCAGCCTGAGACTTTGCTGTCCCTGAATGTCAATTTCTCCCTTCACTCTCTCAATCTTCTCTTTCACTTCTTCTTCATTTATTTTTGACTCCTCCACTTCCCGATGCATCTTCTCAGCCTCGAGGCCACTCTCCATGCCATGGATCTGAGCCACGTACTCCTTCAGCTTGCTTTCGCAGTCCAAAATCCTTTGTTTGATCTCTTGGAGCTGCTCCTTCAGTTGCTTCTCATTTTCTTGCTCGATCTGGAGCTCGTTCTCCCAGAATTCCTCCTCTTCAATCTCAACCTCATTCCGTTTGATCTTCTGCTCCAGTTTGACAATTTCATCTTCCAGGGTGTAACTGAATCTCTGCTCCCAGTATTTGATCTCGGCGTCGTTTGAGTCCAACTGTTTCTCAATAGACTGCAGCTTCTCTGTCTGGAGGTGGATGAGTTTCTTCAGCTCGTCAACAGTTGCCTTGCAGCTGATTACTTTCTGCTTGAACTCAGATTCTTTGCTTTTCCCAAATATGTCCATTAACCCTTTGGCCCCTCCTGTGAAAGTCAAAGATTTTCTTTTGGGTTCCCTCCGTTTTATTGACTTGTCATTCTGAGGCCTTAGCTTGGCCAGTGGTGGCAAACTCTGCCGATACAAAGTTCTTTCTGGTATCCGGGCAACACTGTCTGAAGTAGGCCTCTCACTGAGGGATGGCCCAGTCCGCCTCAATACTAATTGCACGTCGCTTGCATATTGGCCCCATTTGTTTAAGGAAATTATAGGGTTTTCATGAGGTGCCAAGTGTCTCTCTGTATCTCTCCATTTTTCTATTAAGGTATACCTTCCAGTACGCCCTGTAAGAAAACGAACAAACACCATGCTTAAATGTTGATGGGAAATATTTAAAGCAACCACTAGAGAGAGCAATTGTATAGCAAGAGAAGATTAACACAAGATGTATTCCAATACCTCGTCCAACCACAGAGTAGTTATGTGTGGGAGCCGCTTGCTTGTCCAGGCAGAGCTTGAGAAAGTTGCTTTTTTGGATTGCGATGCTCAGAATCTTCCAGCTAGCATGACTACTAATTATGTTGGCTGAAGATTTCTGGCAGTTCTAGTCCAAAACAGCAATTCAACAAATACTCCCATGTTCTGGATCAAAGGCTTGAATGCTAAGAAGGCATGTGCACATGCTTTCCTTACAAATGTATAGCTTGCTGAATCATATTATTTAGAAATCTCATGTTGGTACAGATTTGTGGCCTATCAAATGATTTGCCCAACTCCTTATTGTTCCACTGGCTTGGTCGATCTGTAAGTTTCTACTTGCAGACTTTCCCCTTGATTGCTTTTTAAGCCCTACAGTTATTTTCTAAGCAAAGCTGGGTGATGGGGTGGGTAAGAATGAATGGCTGGGAAATGATTATGATACCTGTTATAATGTCAGTCAATGTTTTTATCATTTGACTGTGACTATGCATGGCATTTTTGAATAATAATAACAATAATAACACAGTGGCTAGATCAATAATAGCCAGGAACTGGAAATCCAAACATGAATTCTTTATAGAGGAATGGTATGACAAAGTAGGGGATATTGCTATACATCAGGGCTGTTCAACTTTGAACAGGCTGAGGTCTACTTTTTCTGGCCCAAAGTGCCCGAGGGCTATTACACTAAAACCTCAAGTTACGAATTTTATCCGTTCTGAGCACATACTCATAAGTAAAACCTTTTGTAAATAAACCAGTGTTTCCCATAGGAATGCATTGAAAACCAATTAATCTGTTCTGGAGGGATCAGATTTCAATGCACCATGGCCCTTGAACTGCCCTGCTCGGCTGAGACAATGGGCTGACAGACCCAGAACTTTGCTGGGCCAGTGGTGGTCCTTGGGATGGGGGAGGGAGGGGTGGAGAACTTATCGCCTTACTTTTTATTGATGGCCAGCGGGCTACTTTTGAACCCTTCATGGGCTACTGGTAGCCCGCAGTCTACCTGTTGTGCAGGCCTGCTATACATGATAAACTGACTTGCAATTTAAAGGTTAAGAATGGAGAGTTTTACAAATACATGTTTTACTATATATGGGGTAGATTTATTGAATATGTGGTTGTAAGAGATAAAGGGAAAGCTCCACACAACAATCAATTCAGTTCTGGCGAGGACAATAAATAAGTTTTCTCATGAGGTCTGGCTGGTGGAGGGAGCACAGTTGTTTTCTTGACAGACAGTAATTAGAAGTAGTTTCCCATTGTCTTCTTTCTGGGAGCAGCCAGGGACTGTGCACGCTCCCCAAGGCCACACCAGTAAGAGGTAAAATTCAGTTCTCTTCCTAAAGAAATGACAAGCTAAACAAACAAACAAACAAACAAACCGCAATGCAGATTCAAAATCAGCATTCCTAAAGGATTCAGAAAGATATACACAGACTACAAGTTCATTGTTTCATTTTGAACCTCTACAGTCAGAAAGAGGTTAGTAATAAGGAAATCTTTGGCTATGGAATTTGAGGCATACTTTCAGCTGATGGTATTTCATTTAACAAAACATGCTAGTTAGTCCGTATATGGAACACATTGTTCTCACAGAACTAAAAGCAGGCATTTTCATCTGAATGTATTTCACGGAGCTCACACATACAAAAATTCACTTTTTGCCTCTGTAACTTGCCACCGAATGTAGAAATAGGCACTTGTGAGCTACTTGTGCCACACGTCAGGTTTTTACAAAAGATCATTCTATTGAATCTGAAAGATATGACTAGGTATGGGTCTGATCCTACAATTTAAAATTATGAGCACAAACCTCAATATATGTGACCCCACCCCACCCCATTTTCTGATGCAGCTTAAAGTCAGATCTGCTTTCAAGTAACTGCAGTTTAGCGTTGCTTCTGACTGTTAGGCTGAGATTAATATGTTCTTAATGAGCATTCGAGTCAGAATCAACTTACTGTGACCCTAACAGACGCTACCGTATAAGATGACCAACAATTTTCCAACACAACATTACACTTTCACAACCACACAGTCCTCTCCTTGGCTTACTTCCATCTATCAGACAACCCTCAATGTTAGTCTACCAATTATGGACAAAAATATAGTCTTATACATGGAAAAATACTGTAACTAAGACATTTAATGAGTAATTTCACCAATTCTACACCTCCAAGTGAGCTTCATGGAGATTCACATCCAAGCCTCCTAAGTTATAGTCCATTACTCTACTACACTACACTGAGTGATTAATATTGCCTATCGTTTATTCAAGCAAGTCTATTTCATAGATGAGAGTATGAAAGCAGCATGCATCAGTATATCATAATTACAACCAATCACAGTCTGTGGAGATTTGGGCCTAATATTAGATTGCAGCTAGCTAGAAATAGAAGGAAAAGCTTTCAATCTCACAGCTGTGTAAGAGAAAAGGGAAGGAAATGAGCCCAAAGTTTGCTCATTTAGGGACAAATATGGGTTCTGGAGGAATGCTGTGCAGCCCTTAAATTCAAGGATTGCCTTAATTTGCTAATTTACTCTAGGCCACTATGTGAAGACGTTGGAGCAAGACAACATGGAGGCTGTGCATTCCTTCTCTTCCTCTACAACGACAGATGACGACTTCAACACTGTCTAGCTTCATTTTATAGGATGTGAACTTGTTTTTACAAATGAACCAGAGATCAGGGTTCAAAAACAAACAGTTTGGTTAAACCATGGGTGATGAAACTGGCCTGTTTGAAGTTGGTTATGTTGGTGACTTAACACTTTAATAATAACTTTTGAACTGCAGAGCTGGAAGGGACCCTATGAATCATTGAGTCTAGCCCCTCTCAACAAGGCACAGTGGGGAATTGAACTCCCAAACTCTGGCTCCGCAGACAGAGACCTAAGCCATTGAGCTATCCAGAATTATTTAGTATTATATGCTAATGTGGCTTGCATGAAGACTGGTGCAAAAGCTACTGTATATACTCAAGTATAAGTCGATCCGAGTATAAGTCGAGGCCCCTAATTTAATCCCAAAAAAACTGGGGAACATTGACTCAAGTATAAGTCTAGGGTGGGAAATGCAGCAGGGCCTGGCAGCTCCTCCTTTGTGAGCTGGGGGAGAGGTGTGTGATGTTTAAAATGACTTTTAGCCACCGAAGCAAGCACTTGCCTCAGTGGCTAAAAGTATTGACCCGAATATAAGTCGAGGGTCCCCATTTTCAGCCCAAAATTACGGCTGAAAAACTAGACTTATATTCGAGTATACGCAGTAATTAGAATTGTGCTAGGAAACACTTTCCAGTTACAGTATCTATAAATTTAGCAAGACACCTGAGTGCTGAAACCAAACTGATTTGAATGGGCAGTCTGATTTGGATTCAATGAATGTTCCTTTCAAAATCTGGTAACATTTTTGAAATGAAACTATACCTGGGAAAAAGCCCTAAATTCTGCACCACTGCTGGCTGGTGCTGCTGCTGGTAGTGGGGATGATGTTACTACCTCTAACTAAGATGATTTAGGGGGCCCACTTTTGTTTTGTTTTTACAGAATAGGGACAACATCCTATGCATGATGTGTCAGAGCTAACAATATTGACAACAAACTTGACTAAAATGATTGAGTGACATACGCTGCAACATACAGACAAAAATCCAATGTATCTTCTGTCCAGCCAAAATATTCATGTTTGGGTTGCACTGCATATCCTTGGGATGTATTAGTAGTAAAATTATGTGTGCAGCCTACCCTGGCAATTTAAACCTCTTTTAAAAATCCAAGACGAGAAACAAAAAAAGCATTATTCCATAACTGGCGGTTGAGACTAAGACTTTAGCTAAGAGTTTTAGGGGTTTTTAGACTATCAATAATGCTATTAAAGACTTTTGGTGCCAAGCAGTGACAGATTTAACTATAAACTGTGTTTCAGTAGGCAAGCTGATTAGTCTACAATTTCAGGTTGGTTTGTTGTTCAAGCTGTTAATAGTACTTTCAAAATACTTTTAAAAAAGGGATAACTACATTCACAGAGAAAACTGAATCAAGGATTTAACTAAATGCAGAACAAATAAGCCACTGTTCGTGACATGGATTATAATTTTGTGTACTGGATTTGAGGTTTTCATAAGAAACTTTTTTATAGTTTTGTAGAATTGAGAGATGCAAGCCTGTAACTGAAAGTTACTAAACCAAACTGTTTTGAATGGTGGTGGGAAACACACCATAGAAGATTCTGATCTCTGTGGCATGAGTTCTAGATTAACTAGCTTTTATATATTTTTGGAAGTGAAGCAAAAATGAACACCTAAGTACAAACTACCTAAACAACAAGGATGTTGAGTTGGCAGTGATGGCTGTACTTCCAGGTAACACCCTACTGTCCAAGAAGTCTTCTGGATTCCAAAATTAGTCAGCTGTGTAGAACAGAATCATTAAGCAGTGAGGTGTTCACAGTTGTACAACAAAAACTAAATGATTCAAAACATTTCCTATTATGTAATATTCATTAGTGAGAATTAACACGCGATACTCTTGCAAATTCAGACTAAAATCCTGTTGCATCTCCCTTGATGCAGTGGAAGAACATCAGCAGATTGCCATTAAAGAGTCTCTGCTTTGATTTCAGCTTGTACATGAATCAGGTAACCATAAACCAAAACAGGGACTGTTTAATAAGCAGCAATCTGTTGCTACTATTGCTGGCGAGATAATTCCTGTGTCATAATAAAGTGCTGGAGAAATATACCACGTGCTATGAACTAGCTCAAACATCTAGATGCATCACTCAAGACAGAATGAAAAAGCATGCCCCACTGATTAGGGAGTGTGAGATGGCTGCCTTGAGTGACACAACATAGAAGGGAAGGACTAAGGACCAGGGTCTCACCTGTTATCTTCCCATCCTGACCAACACACTCCCATACACAAAGCTTGGAGAAATCGCCAAACCTGACTCCTTCTTTCATGAGTTAACCAGTTCTCATCCAAAAACAAGTTGTCAGCTACAGATAAATCAATCACTACCTGGAAGAAATTGTAATCACTACCTGGAAGAAATGGCATTGAGTGCAAAAGAATATTCTATAGACCATCTTGACTACTGGCAAGGGGGTCATCAACAGCGAGGCAGCCTTCTGTTGTATAAAATGTGGCATCCTTTTCCCTACTCCAAACATGGGCATGGTACTGTGCAGTAAACTGTTTTTTTTTTGGGGGGGGGTTGTTTTAAGACTTGAATTTGTGTTATACATTTTGTTTTGAGGCAGAATTGATATTTATGCAGAATACTATTTTTCTGACACAACATTGCTGCATAACATAATGCAATTCTCCAAAAGCAATCATATTTATCAGGGTGTTGTGGAGGACAGGCCACAAAACAGGAATCTGGAGTAAACAGTTCTGTCTCTTCCTAGGATACACAGAGGCTTTGACTGAATATAACATGGGAGAATATGATTTTCATAAGGCTTCAGTGATGACACAAAAACCACTGTGGGCCTTTTCACACGACCCCTAAGATCCGCTGGCCACTTAAATTCGGACCAGATATCTTGGAGGTTCATTGCTCTTCCTGCGTCCCCACCCCTCTGCACTTCCTTGCTCCTGTCTGCATGAGGGGAGGGAGAGAAAAAAGGAAGAAAAGAACGTGGTTCACCTCCGTTCTGCCGTCTTGCTCTTGCCCCAGCAGCATTCCATTCTCTTAAGTAGCTCTTAAAGGGGCGGGAGGCAAAAAAAAAACAAAAAACCCAGAAGCGAGGAGAGCCGGGCACTCACCAGATTACATTCGGATCTGGGGATTTTCACCCTCCAAGAGCAGGTACATGAAAAGTGTGCTGGGACACGCTTAGGTGGGCGTCGTCGCACTTAATTTCCTGCAAACTCCAGAGCTGGTGGGGAAACAATTGTAAGCTCCGGAGCTGGCAGCCATTTGCGGCGGAGTTTAGGGGTCATGTACAAACACCATAAGAGACAGGAGAAGCACATGGATGATTAAATAGCTAATCCCTGCAAAATTATTTCCTCCAAGAGTTCTTTCACCTTGCTCCTTCACAGTATTTAAACAATCCCCTCTCTGTGTTTACACATGTGTGCTTGTTAATTTCATCCAGCTTTACTGATTTTTCTGTTTTGCAACCTAATTTTAATCATAACTGGCACTGGATTTTTTATGGCAAACTCCCTTGAGAGGAGCTGCCCTAAAAGGCAGGTTAGAAATAACTAAACAATTATTGCATGGCCTCCTTATTTACATACATTTGATAGAAAAGGGGTGAACAAGTACAGGAACACAAATGAAACAACTCTGTTCATGAGAACAAAAACTTGAATCCAAATAACATTAAAAAGGCAGAGCATTCTTAGTGCACTGGATTCTTACTTGTCTGTGATCATTTGTTCAGATTTGTGGAGCAACTACTACATTGTCAAGTTGCCAACCTTCCCTAGCCTTCAGAGGAATTACAAATCAACTCAACACGCCCACTCACGCATTCTTAGTCGAACCTATTTCACACAATTTTAACCTCAGAGTAAGCCTCCCTTCCATCACATGTCCGGGTACAAGCTTTAATACTGCTAGAAAACAAGGAATGAATAAGCAATTGCATCAAGGATTACTGATCAAAGAGAAACACTAGCCCTGATGTACCATAAATCTAATGTTCTCACTCTCTGCTGTCTCATATTTCCAGAATGACGTCTACTTGGAAGGTGGAAGCCCTCTTCCTGCAGAATTTAAAATTTGGTGTACACACAGTAAGAAAGCCCATGCTCCAGTTATATTCATAAAATGACACTTGTGCATTACTATATACTCAGAGAGAACCACGGTTCCTGCAAAGGCTACGGCATTTTCCAATCTCCTCTTATCCATCTCTACAGTATCATAAGAAGCCACCTGACCATGCATAGAGCACTTCTGAATGAACACATGGCACATCTGTGTGCATTTCAAACAACAGCACTGGGACTACAGTGATTTATCCCAATGTTAAATCTAAGGCAGAAAAACAGAAAACTATGAGAAGGAGCATCATCAAGGTTAAGGGCTTTGTGTACGCTTTGGTTTGGGCCACCAGTGGGCACAGCATAGCCAATGGATTGTGCATGCTATTTTGGGGCTGGGGTGGCATTTTTGCCCCATCAGGTATCCTGATGCTCCTTGCCACATAGAGACAAATGAATCAGCTCTATTAAACCAGGTTTTCCAACCATTAAAGCTTCCAAAAGCAGGAATTTGGGCTAAAAACAGGTTCAAGAAAGGGAGCTATCCTCACAATTCTGACCCTCTAGAAATAATGGGTTTGGTTTGATTTTTTTTCCTATTTCAGGAACTGATGTGGCCAATTACAGGGCTGCTGGTGGCAGGATTTGCCCCCCCCCCCCGCCTACAAAAGTTGTTCATTCCACTTAGATATATGCATTGCAGAAATTAAGAGTTATATGATAGACAACAGTTGTTGAGCAACTTTTATTTATTTCCCAAAGGACCCATTCTAATGCTCCTTTTAAAGAACTCTTGCTTTTTTGGTGCTCTGAGACATGCCAAGGGACAGCAGGACAGAAATCCAGGATCTGCTACAGGTAGCAGGGACGGCTGTACATTTTGCCCCATTTCTAACACTCATCCTCCATGTACCAACAACACCCTATTGTATGAAGCAGCACGCAAAGAGAATGAATGAATGAATACTTTATTGCGGTCAATGACCAAATCCAAAGTACATATATATAAAAATAGCACCAGTTACAGCAAAACAAGGAAGAGCAAGGGAGGGGAAATATCATACAAATTGAGCCAGTTTAAATTGTGAGTGCTTGAGCAATTGTTGAAACCTCCTGAGCACGAATTATAATTGCTGCCGCACAAAACTTAGCTACATTCGACAGCATGCTTGAATTAGGACATTCTGCAGTGTATATATTTTGCCCTGACAACAGGAGGCGGGTATAAAATGCCTCTGGCCATCCAGGGAATTGCTTTAAATAAGGAGCAATAAGTTTTCCCCTAATTTCATCATATAAGGGGCAGTGCAGGAGAACATGTGTCAATGTTTCAATTCTATCTGTCCTGCAGAGGCACTTACGATGAGAATAGGGAATCTTTTGGAATTTTCCCTCTTGTATTGCAGATGGCAGAGCATTCATCCGAGCAAGTGTAAAAGCTCTGCCTTGATTCTTTGTTAAATGAGCAAAGAAATAGTTAGCTGGTTTGAAGGGGATCAATGCTGGATCAATTGATATGTTATTAGAGATAGCCCCCAAATAATGATGTCTCTCTACCTCCAAGATGCGTTGCTTGAGGATTTGCTTAGCCATCTCATAGCCTACTTGTATAAGGCACTCCATTGAGAGACCATAAATTTTAAGTTTAAGGGATAGGGCTCTCTTCCATGTTGAGTGGTAATTGTCTACAAATAGTAAAGAAGTTAGGTTTCTTGGGAGAAAAATTAATTTCAGCCAAAAATTGAAGATGGCTAGCCAAGCCCTAACTTCCACTTTCATGAATCCCACTTCTAACCTCAGGGCTGTATTAGGCACCCAACGGGGTACTTGTAGGATAGCTCTCAAAAATTTTGATTGAACCACTTCCAAGGATGTGAAAGAAGGGTAAGGGCCCAATTGTGCTCCATAAAGAAGTTGGCTGAGTGGTTTAGCTTGAAATAGTTTCAAAACTGCTGGAATATTTTGCCCCCCTCTGGTATAGAAAAATTTTATTATCGCAGAGGAAGCTCACTGAGCTGATTGCGCGACATGTGCTGCATGCTCCTTATGTGATCCATTGCATTGAAGGACCACTCCCAGATATTTAAAGGTCCTTGTCTGTTCAATGTTATGGTTATCTATCGACCATTTATAGGCCTTTGGTCTTTTAGCAAAAACCATAACTTTTGTTTTTTCATAATTTATTAGGAGATTTTCTTCATGGCAATAACGCGCAAGGGCCCCTAATGCTCTCATTAAGCCGATAGGAGTCTGAGAGAGAATAACAGCATCATCGGCATACAGTAGCACTGAAATATGTCTGCCTCCTAGCTTGGGTGTGTGTGTGTGTGAAAATCTAGTTGAGAAAGTGTTGGGACCATGGAGTTAATATAAAAATTAAATAACAATGGGGCAAGTATGCAGCCTTGCTTAACACCCTTGAATGTATGTACTAACTTTGAAAGCTGACCTTCTGGATTGCACCTTATTTTTAAAGATGTATTTTCATGCAGTTTATACATAAGCAGCAACAGACGGCGGTCAATAGTGGAGTTGTTAAATTTGTGCCACAATTTATCTCTAGAGATTGAATCAAAGGCTTCTTTGAGATCAATGAAGGCTGCAAATAGCTGTCCTTTTGGTTTACCAGTGTATTTTTCTGCCAGATGCTGCAGAATCAAGACCTGGTCCATGGGAGATCTTCCTGCTCTAAAGCCCGCCTGCTCATCTGCAAGAATGTTTTCGTTGTCCATCCAGTCTAGTAATTTCCAGTATAGATGTCTCGCACACAGCTTACTGATTATCGATAGTATACTGATTGGGCAGTAATTGGAGGGATTAGCCTTCGGCCCTTTCTTATAGATAGGGATGACTTTGGCTGTGTTCCATTCTGAGGGTATGTGGGCAGTTTGATCTATATATGTAAAGAGCTTGGCTAGTACTGGAGCCCACCAATCTATATTCGCCTTGATCAGCTCAGGTGGAATGCCATCAATGCCAGGTGCCTTACATGGCTTGAGCTGGGATATGAGATCACCTATCTCAGAAACTGAAACTGGTAGCCAATCTGTCAAATTTTCTGTGGCATGGTTCAGTTGGAAGGAGGAAATACACTTGTTACTATATAGCTCCTGAAAGAAACTTTCCCATATATTGGAGGAGATTAAACAATTTGCCCGTGCCACATTATTATTTAGAGCTGGAGAAGTGAGACGCCAAAAAGTGCTCATGTCTTTAGTCATGACTGCATGGATAAGTTGTTCCCATAGGTGCTGCTGTTCTTGGATCTTTTTTGCTTTAATTAGCTGCTTATACTGAGACTTAAGGTGCATTAAGTCATCAGCTTTCACTGCTGTTGGATTTTCTTTCTGGAGCTTAAATTTAGAAATAAGGTTTTTCTTAGCATCCCTGCATTCCCGGTCAAACCATTTCTTTGAATTCCACTTGCTAGAGTGAGAAAGAATCCCTGAACGCTCAGAGGGAAAAAGACTTGAGTTCCTCCTTTCAGATGCAGACACAAAGATCTCCTTTCAAGTGGCTAGATTCTGTGATGATACTTCGACTACGGAAGTTAAATGCCAACCAGCTGTATGTATGCTAACATGTTTCAATTTTATTTTTAATCCATGGTTTTATATCTATGTGTAACTTGTCTAAGGACTGTAAATAAATAATATTCTATTATATTCTAAGTACCAACAAAACAGAAGCAAAAAGAGGGCTTCGTTTTTGGGGTGAGGATAGCACACTTAGCAGCTGTGTTAGGCGAGGGATGCTGGAAGGACAGAACAGGGCAAGGGTTGGTAGTGGGTGGTTGATGTGAACAGCTGCTTCCAATTCCCTCCTGTAAAGTACCACTGACTTTGTAGAACTGCTTACCAGTGGGTGGTGTATAGTACTGTTGAGGACAGTAGGTTTCACTAATGGTGCAAATGTTTCTCTTTGCTCAACTCACTGAAAGCTCAACAATAGAACTGGGTAAATTTAAGCTAGGGGTGGACAAATGTGGTCCCTTCCATATGTTTCTAGACTGCAAGTTGTGTAATCCATCACTAGTGGTTCTGCTGCTAGCACTGATGAGAACAGGGATCAGCCATTTGGTGGTTGTTGGGCTTTCTGTGCTATAGATCCCACGATTCTTCATTCTGGGAGACCCACCTGACAGATACCTAGAGATGGAACTCTCAGAATGACTTATCGTGGGATTGGTGGCCAAAAAGAGGAAGGGAGGGGGGAGGAAAGGAAAGAAAAGGAAAGAAAAAGAGAAATAAAAGAATAAAACAAGGAATGACACATCCCTGGATGGTGGTTCTAGTTGAAAAACACCCGAAGTTCACAGGGTTTTTTGTGTGTGTTTGTGTGACTTCTTATAATCTGCTGACCTAGGCACAACTAGATTTAAGTGGATTTAAACCACACACACACACACACACACACACACACCCAGAGAGAGAGAGAGAGAGAGAGAGAGAGCCAACAGAGAGGAGGGGGCAAAAGCAAACTCTGAAGAATAAAATACAGTAATGTGTTTGCCTTGAGTCAATAGGATTTGTCTGGAACACAGACTTCTGGGGGGTTGAGCTATTTAGAAGAGAGCCAGTTAAGCTGAAGGCTCATGGAGACTGGCCCATCTCCTCTTTCGAGTGCCAAATGATCTTGTCCGACCAAAGACTTCCATGAGAAGCTCCCAGCAAGGAAACTAGAGGCTTGCCAGATTGATACAGATGGACACCTCTGCAGGCCGACATCATCAACGGTTCATTACTTACCTACTTGGCTGGAAGGGAGAGATAGTGGTTCTGGTTGCTTGAGCTTTAGAACTGTAAACTATACTTCCAGACAGGTCAGATGTTCTAGTCTGGGATTTCTGGACAATTTCTCAAAAATTACAGTAATACAATTGTCCCATTTTAACAGAAAGCCTATGTTTGTGGCATCTAGACATATTAAGCTATATATAGAAAACGTAAGAGACAACTGTCCTAAATGCTAGCTAACTACAGGCCCACCAACTGCCAAATATCAAAAAGAATTACAATTTGCCTTACGAAAAAATTCCTGGAAAATGTATGTGGACAAATCCTGATTAACACACAGTAAGAACCTCAAAACATCCACCTGCTACCAAAAATACACAAACCAGGGGACCCTAGGAAACCAACTGTACAAAGCATTAATACTGTCACTGTTGGAGCATCTGGATATGTGGACTCAACCCTCAAATCATATGCCACCAACACACCTAGCTATGTAAGAAGTATCATACACCATCTAAGCCAACTCCTGTTTACTCACAATCTCTGTGACAACACCGTAGTAACCATGATGGGCAAAGAAGCAGTTGGCACTACATTCCAACACAGAAAAGGACTACAGGATGCCAGGATGAATAGAAATCACGTGGTGTGACTTGGTGTTCGCACACAACTATTTCACCTTGGACAATATAAAAATGGCATTAGTTGGCACTCACCCAGGATCTGACCTGCCTTCTTATTCTCTTTAAGAACAGGCTATTACCTTTGCCCAGCAGCACTGTGAATAGCCATAATGTCCCTCTTGCCCACAGCCAACAAACCAGGACAGTCATCTGTTTCTGCACAATGCTACTCAAGTCCCAATTGTTTGAGGAGTTATGGGGGTGAAACTACCATCAACAATGCAATGCAGCAAAGAAGGGTGGAAGTCCTGCAGATGTTTCAGACTGCAGCTGCCATAGTCCCTTACTAAAAGCCAAAGTTCAATACGTTACATTTTAAAAGGAATTCACTGGCTAACATCCTATAAGGATTTTATGTCAGTTCAAGCAAAATGGTCTAAGCCACAGGAGCAAATTGATGCTCACTGACAAGCTGTCAGCTGCGCGCCTGGTCATGGCAGGCAGGTTAATAGCACCTTATGAACTATATTCAATGAGTTGCCACAATTTACTGTATATAATTTTACTTGCACTGCTATAACCATCCCAAAAGGATTTTGCCTTTTCATTACTTTTAACTTTTTGACAGCCAGACTGCCATTTATTGTTATGACTTCTACAATCGTCAAAGTAGTTCATTTTATTGCCCATTATTAGGTTGACGGAGCTTAGCTGCCTAGATGCCCGCCTAAACACATCCGATCTTACCTAATTTTAGAAGCTAAGAAGGGTCGGCCCTGGTTAGTACTTGGATGGGCAACTACCAGGGAATACCAGGTGCTGTAGGCACCTGGAGTAGGAACTGGCAAGCCACTCCAGTATTCCTGCCAAGAAAACTCCATGGACATGGGGTCACGAAGAGTCGGTACATGCAGGGAGATGTATTCACATATTAATATTTCAGATTTGCTCTACCAGCAATTGAAACATTTTTCTAATGTTTTTACTAAACCAAAATAGAGAGAATTGCCTATTTTACAAACATGCCACAGACTCAAGATGACATCTGAATGCATGTATATATAAAACTATTTTTAAAAGCACTGTCAAGAATGTTTGAAGAGTTGACAGAGAATATTGTATCCACACTCCCAGTACAATAACTTTCTTCTTTCAATTTCTCCCTCATTGTTAAAAGTAAAAGAATTTAAATCCTTTGATATATCACAATACATTTTGAACTGAATGTTAGCAACTCCTTGTACAAAAGTGCTATGTAAAACATGCAATAATTCTCACAGTAGTATTAAAGCATTACTTCAATATTTGAAAGTGAAAATGGTATGATTATCGTGTATGTAAATATCTGAAAGCTTAGCAGAAGAGCTATTTGAATTCAGTATGAACTGTTCACAGTGTGAATTATGCATAGCTTGAAATACGACTTAAAGCATTTTTTCCATTAAAATGAATTTTGCTAGAGACATCATTTTATACCAAGTCACATTATGCATCTCAAAAGATGTTTGTTGTTAACAAGATGTACAATTGCAGCAGCTTAAATCTTGCTCACATTTTTGCAAGTTAAAAAAGGGAATGCAAATACATAACCAGTTTAATTTAGAATATAAATAAAGATATGCATAATCTGATGATAGTGCACCATTATTTGGGAGGGAAATATATTAATGATCTTGAAGTTTGCATTTAAAGTCTTTCTCTGTCTTCCCAGAGGGCAATGAAAAAAGTTGATGATCCAAACAGCTACCTGAAGCTAAAATGGAAGTGGTGCTGATTAAACAAATCATAGTATAAGTGAAGGTAATACTGAAAGTACTCAGAACGTCAGAGAACATCACGATTTGTGGCACAGGGCATCAAGTGGTTCAGTACTATTCTCATACTCAGCATCCGCCTGCTGAATCTGTAGCCTCCAAGTTCAAGGGGAGCATCACATGAGCTATTGCACAAATGGCAAACATGGCCATGTTATTACTTTGTACAGTTCTGTGCACCTCAATTTAAAAAGGATGTTGACAACTTTGTATGGGTCCAGAGGAGGGCGACCAGGATGGTTAAAGGTCTGGAAGAAATGTCTCACAAAGAGCGGCTTGGGAGCTGAAAATCTTTAGCCTTACAAAAAGAAGGCTGAGAGGGGATATGATAGGTATGTTTAAATATTTGAAAGGATGTCAAATTGAAGAAGGGTTTGTTTTCCATGGCTTTGGAGACTAGGACTCAGGGCAATGGTTTCAAACTACAGGAAAAGAGATTCAATTTGAACATTAGGAAAAACTTCATGATGGTTAGATCTGTTCGGCAGTGGAATATGCTGCCACAGAGGATGGTGGAGTCTCCTTCTTTGGAGGTTTTTAAGCAGAGGGTGGATGGCCATCTGTCGGGAGTACTGTGATGGGGGTTCCTGCATGGAAAGGAGTTGGACTGGATGGCCCTTGAGGTCTCTTCCAACTCTATGATTCTATGATTAGACAGATTACATCTTTCAAAATACTAACAGAAATTCTTCCATGCAAACTACATCAAAGGCACACTCAAGAAGCAGAGTCACATAACCCTTTCCCCATCAGAGTCTTGAAGTATATTTAGCCAGTATTTACTGCCTAGAAATTTAGGTATAGCAGCAAGAAGCTTGAAAAGGTGAAAGCAAATTATTGCCTGTATCAAAGGCTCACAAACATTGGCCCCTCAGCTGTTTTGGACTACAACTCTCATAGGATACAGCTATGATAACCAATTGTTATAGATTCCGGAAGTTGATGTTTAAATACTTGGCAGACTATAGGCTAAGAATGACTGTATGTTATACTGTTCTTCCTACAGGCAAAACCTACCAATAGTCATTGGCAGGGCCTCCAGGATGTTTTATAAGGCATTTACACTGCTGCCAATACTGTTCTGGAAGTGTCCTGTGTTTGACAGGTCATTGACTAAACTTCCAAACTGTATTTAAGTCCTTCCAAATGTATGAAATAGCCAAGGAACTGGTGAAGGTAGTTCTGAGATGGAAGAAAAATGTGACAACCTACCATCCCACCATAAATGCCTGTGGATTAGCGATTCACCTTGGGGAAACTGGGAGCAAAAATACACAAAGCAGATCCAGATTCTGGTTTAGCTGCCCATAACCCCAGCCTGGCTCGGATAGTAAGAAACTGATAAAATATGGGTAGTTGAGCAGTGATCTCAGCTTTTTTCCTGATCCACAGAACACCTGGATCTTGGCCTTCAATTGCAGCTAATAGTGTGGGGAAAGAACATAAGGATATAGCAAAAAGAAGAGACTTATTATAACTGACCATTGCCTGGCTGTGGTTCTGGAATGAACGCAAGCTAATAGGATGAGTCTGAAGCCAAACAGAATGCAGATCTTTCTTCTGACTCCTCCACGTGGATAGGCTAGAGAGTTGTCTTCCCTAGATTGGATGGTGTAACCCTCCTTCTTGGGGACGGACTGCATACTCTGGATGTTTTGTTGGGCTCAGTCATGTTATGGGAAACCTGGATTGTGGCTGTAGCCAGATCAGCCTTTAATTATTTGAGGAGGATTGCTCAGTTGTGCCCTTACTCAGATGGAGATGGCCCTGAAGACATTGGTGCATGTGTTGGTAATCTCAAGGATCAACTGCTGTAATGCCCTCTATGTGAGATTTTGGTTTTGTTTGGAGCTGGCTTGCAGACTCCGAACAGATGCAGAATCCAGTGGCCAGACAGGTGCTGAATGTGAATACAAACCAGCACAATTCCCTGATTATGGCCTGCCTGCACTTATCACCAATGTTATGCTGAGCCAAACTCAAGGTGCTGGTTCTTGCCTATAAAAGCCTTCATGGTTTAGGACCACAGTACTTCTCAGTCTCTTTCCATAGAATGTCCATCTGTACCACCATACTCAACTGGGTTGCCACACAAAAGGAGGCCAGGAAGTAATCAACCAGAAATACAACTTTCTCAGTCATGGGAGTGAAGCTACATCTGGCCTCCTCTCTTACAGCCTTCATGAGGATGAACAAGGATGTTCACTTAAGTCTTTGAGAGCATCTTTTTTTGATGATTACGATTATGTATTGTTTATATGCAGTGTTTGGTTTTATTACATTTTGATTGGTTTTGTTTTACATCTGCCTCACTCTGGGTGTCAACTGCCTAGAGTAGTGGTTAACACTACTCAAAGTGGTATGCGAGTTTAATAAGCAAGTAATTATCCTATTGTTGGCCCCGGCCACAAGAACATCGTTTCACTTACCAATAGCCTGAGCAAGCGCTATAACAACTTCCTGGCATGTGGTAACTTCAGTGACACCACAAACGATCCTTTGAACTCCATCGACCCATACCTTCAGCTCCATAGCTTATCAGGTCATCCAATGGCCATGGATGCAATCTTCAAGACATCAAGTCACATTTACAGCTATGCCAGATGACGACAACATAGTGGTTGCAATTATTACCTGGAAAAGATTTTAAAATGATGTGTTGTTTAAAACAGGACTAATAGATTATTTTGCAGACTACTGAGAGCAAGGTTTTTCTGCTATGTGAAACAATGATTCCTAACGTATACAGGAATCGAAGGAGTGCAAAATGTAGCCTTCTCTCTTCAAGGAAAAAAGACATTTCTGCAGGCTGTGCTCTCTGCCCTTCCCATTTCAGACATTACAGCTATCATCAAGTCCTCTTCTTCCTAGCATTTTCCCACAGTTGGCAACAAGTCTCTCTTTTAATTGTTTCCTCTTATGGACCATACATTGAGCATACATTCCAACTGGAAAGAACAGTGAAACAAGCTGTTAAAAAAGGCGATGTCAACACACGGGTCTTTAGAAGTAGTTGTTAGATATAGACATTTTGATTTTTTAAAGAAAAATTAACTTCAGCATTATTTTCCTTTTTTCTGATTTTTTTCAAATGCCCAACAGATCTCTCTTCTGGCTGTCAGGGAAAGGGACTGATGAATGAGGCCATCTCAAATCCTTGCCACATTTTCAAAGTGAAAATAGTTGTGATAACACAAAACCAGTTGGAGCAGGAACAAACCTATTCACACAACACTATCTGAAGGATCTAACCTATCAATTCCTCGATGGTATTTTAATCTTGCCTTTTCTCCAAGAAGTAAGGATAGCAAATGTAGCCTATCTGTGTAACAGACCTTGTGAAGCAGGATCAGACAGTAAACCTAACACTGACTGGTGTGACATTAAAGTTCAACAGAGAGTTTTACTTCTGAAAGAAATACACTGATAATAGTACATCCAAGTCCATCTCTTCAAGCTTCAAGGAAGAGACACACTCTACAAGTAATGATCACCTGCTACATGCACTAGAAGGAAGACCCAAATAATTCTTTTTAAAAAAATATATCAAGCATTCAGATGCTCAATTTCTCAATCACCCTTGTCAGATACTAGTGAACTGAACAATACTTAACATTGTCTTCTTCCTGACTTCTAACCATCCCATCTGTGATGATTATAGAAGTGTTACTGGGCAGCCTCAGAATCTAGAATCAAGAAAACCTAGCCTAGTGTGTCCCCTCTGTACGGGTTATAGAAGACACCACCTTGGCTGAATACGACCTGCATGCCAGTCCAAGCAGGGGGATTTTCTTTTTAAAGTGGCTCTTGGATACAGAGCATAGCCACCCTTTCCCCCCAGGCAGCTGTAAAAATAAGTTAGTGGCTACTAGAAAGAAAAATGACCATTACCAAGAGAGAGAGATCCACAAAAGTGAAGACTAAAGGCCTGCTGTGCTAAAAATAAGTCCCACGCCCTTGCTGCTGGCAGCTGTGCAGAAATAAAAAAACAATGATCCACAGTGAAATTTCACAGTTCACAATTGTTATCACACTGCTTACATAAGCTTTCATAAGCTCAGGCTTGAGTGGAGAACTATTGTTTACCTGGCCCTGTCCAATTACATGAAAGAGATAGGGCTTGAGGGAACCATTTCCCTTTCCCAGTGGGTACAAAACACAAACACACCCACCAGAAAAGAAAGGAAGAAAGAAAGAAAGAAAGAAAGAAAGAAAGAAAGAAAGAAAGAAAGAAAGAAAGAAAGAAAGAAAGAAAGAGGCAACGGTTTCAAAAAGGAGAAACAAGAACCGTGGTGCTAAAAGGCAGTTTTTGGTATCAAAGCTTAGCAAAACCTAATTGTTCCCAAAAACTGCTACCATGTGCAGTTGTTTGGATGATGCCAGCTGTGGGACACTGTGGCCCCACAGTGAGAATCAGCATGTAGCCCACATGTTGGATGGGGGCTGCTGCACAGTGTGGTTCAGCCTCATTAGCACTCAATGCAGACTAACTGCTAATCCCTGTTTTATACATTGAAAAGTAAGAATTTTGACTCACTCAGTTTACTAGCTGATACTTTGAAAAGTAAGAATTCTGACGCATTCAGTTTACTAGCATGCACTGAAAATCTAAGTACAACCCCCACCTTTTCCCTTCTAAATTATTGATACAAAACATCAACTGAAATTGAAGAGTATCGAGACAAACAATACTACAGTGGTACCTTGTATAAAGGAATCAATTCGTTCCAAATGAAATTATGTTAAGCAAATTTTCCTTTATACAAATTCCCATAGGAATGCATTGAAAACGGAGCAATCCCATTTTTATGTTGTACGGATTTTCCCCATAAGCACTTATGTTAAGCATATTTCCCCTATCTCTGGAATTTTTATGTTGTACAGATTTTATGTTATACAAACTATTTGTTATACAAGGGTCCACTGTATGTAGAAAAGTGTAATAGGAGAAAGGAAGTGGCAGGTTAAACAAATAGAGACAAACAAATAAACCCACTTTCAATTTCTCCTTTGTGAATCCCATGGTTTTTTAAATTGCTCTCTCTCTCTCTCTCTCTCTCTCCCCCCCCCCTTCCTTTCATCCCATCACTTAGTTACTTTACAGGATATGAGTTGACTGGATCTCATGCCTAACTTAGCTCATCATTGTCAATTTGCTTCTTCAGCTTAAAGGATGAAAATGTCCATTCAGTTTTCCTTCCAGCTCCTGTAACTTTCTGAAATGCATCAGTTTCTCCTCTTGTGACTAACTGGTCCGAGTTCTTCATAAAAGCAAGTCCAAGACCAGGAAGGCAAGACCCAGAGCAGCACTTTCCCATCTTCAGAAATGTTAGCAAAGAGGTAGGTAGGACTTCAAAAGCTAGGACATCACCAGGAAGACAAAATCATCTGCTCCAGAAACCACCTTGAGCAAGCATCCCAACTATATTCCAATTACTGCTCAACATTTCAGAACTCTCTTGTGTAGGGTCACCATTCAAAGGAAATTAAAAAAAACCCAGATAGCAAACCAATGGAACAGATGGCCTACCTAATTCCATTTTTTAAAATGCCACTCTTGGGCTTAAAGTCTTAGCACTGTGTGTCCAATGCCTAGCAGCTTAATGAAGAAGAATTTTAGGGTTAAATAATGTTCACTCTCTCAATGCCAGATGCAACTGTAGGAGCTTAAGTGATGTGCCACATTCTATAGAACTCTGACACAAAGGGAAGAATGGTCTGGACCTCACTGAAACCAGTTACAAGTAGAAGTCCATGAAAACAGGGTTTCAGGGCTAAACGCACCACCACGATCCTAACCAGATGATACTTAATGAAGGGAAGTGTTGATTTCCACAATGAGGTTACAGGTTCTTGAGCTTGCTACCTCTGTATGGAATTAGGGGAGAGCAGTATATGATTTTATCTACCCTATGAATCAGATGGTCTACCCCTCCACATGTTCCATCTCACGGAAAGAATGCATGCTTCCTATTGTGGCTTGAAATGAAACAATATCAAGTCATATATAGTGGTACCTTGTATAAAGGAATTTGTTCCAAATAAAATTGTTAAGCAAATTTTCCTTTATACACATTTCCCAAAGGAATGCATTGAAAATGGAGTAATCCCTAATTGAGACCATTTTTATGTTGTATAGATTCGCCCCATAGGTGATTCTGTTAAGCAAATTTCCCCTATCTCCGGAATTTTTTATGTTGTACAGATTTTATGTTATACAAACCATTTGTTATACTAGGGTCCACTGTGTCTGTCTATCTATCTATCTATGCTCTGAAATGGTGAACACAGTATTGGTTACTTGGTTGGCATTTCTATGTTGCCTTTGTCTGAGGGGCCCATGAACAGAAGAAAGTATCAGCATGGTATTTACACAACGTGTTTGTGCTGTTTAAAATGTAAGGTTCTTCATTATTCTAGGATTGCCACACTATCAGAAGAGCCAGCTCACCTAAAATTGCCGAGGTTCACAGATGTGCAAAGAAATACATCCACACAACAGAGAACTATTCTTCAGAGCAGCTTTTATTAGACCATAGGGGCTGGTTATCAGAAGTCTTCAATCCAACCCTGGATAAATGGCATCACTTTTGTTTATGCAGCAACAGCACTATGAGCTCTTACAGCCTTGCCAGACTTCCTGCCCTTCCCCTTCCTGGATGATGTGGCAGGCTGGTTCTTGGGCAAGGTTTTCCCTTGGGAGAAGGCAGTCGTTCCAAGCAGAGAACAGAGTTCAGAATCATTGCTGACCGCTTGCTGTATGTGCTGGGGGGAAATTCGCTGCTTGTGTTCCCCTGCAGCAATGTTTCCGGCAATATCGACTATGTCGTAGGTCAGGTACTGAAGCACAGCCGCCATGTAAACGGAGGCTCCTGATCCAATGCGCTCTGCGTAGTCTCCTCTCCTGAGGAATCGATCAATGCGGCCCACGGGGAAGATCAAACCAGCGCGGCAAGAACGTGATGTTTTGGTTCTCCTTGACTGGCAAGGTGGCTCAGCTTCCTCCAAGCTCTCCGTGTCACACTGGCTGTCAGACATGTCACTGTGGGTTTTGCCGCTCAACCAACAGTCCCCCTTGGTCTGTTTGTCTTGGACACTGGCTACCTGGCTGGAAAAAGTCTGCTTGGGTTTTTACTGCTTTGGGTTGTCTCGATGCCCTGCTTCTTGGCATCTGTTCTTCCACCTTGCCCTTCTGTTCTCTTGTTTTTTCAGATTTCCTCCTGCTCCGCAAAGGTTGAGCTATCATTTGAAGGGCTGCCAGAAAAAGAACCGTGCACGGTCTCCCAGAGCCTTTTTATATTGTTGCTAGAGAGAGGCAATACGGCTCATGATAGGCTGGACACCAGCCAATAGGATGCTGTGTGCATTGTTACCCAGGCCAGAAGACAGGAAGGGGCTGACTTGCCAGATCATCTCTACCATCTCTACCAGCACTGCACCTGAAATGTTGCCTTCTTTATTACATTTTTACAATAAAGACAACAACAAAACAGTGGTGGCATTAGAAAGACAAACAGATTTACTTCCATGTGCCCCTTCAAGGGATTACAATCTACTTTCTCAGACGTGTAACTGACGAATTGGATTGTAATACACAAAAGCTCACACAACGATACCTCTATCTTATATGCTGAAAAAGACCAAGATGGCTACCTCTTTGAAAATGTATTACATTTTTCTCCTACTTATTTATTACATTTTACATCTGCATAGGACTTCTGTGTGTCCTACTTTGGGCACATCATGAAAGGCTGAAGGCAGCAAGAAAAGATGAAGACCGAACATGAGACAGGTTGGTTCCCTAAAGGAAGCCACAGATTAAAGCCCGTAAGAACTGAGCCGGGCTACTGAGGATAGGACATTTTGGAGCTCGCTCATTCATAGGACGGCCATAATTTGGGGAAAATTTGACAGGACATCATAACAATAACTCTGAAGTCACGCTGTGAACCTGTCCTACTTTGTATCTGACCCAAATCTGCAAAGTATTTG
This sequence comes from Phrynocephalus versicolor, assembly GCA_023846285.1. Classification (NCBI taxonomy): domain Eukaryota; kingdom Metazoa; phylum Chordata; class Lepidosauria; order Squamata; family Agamidae; genus Phrynocephalus; species Phrynocephalus versicolor. Next base: position 4,322,063 of record JAHTLZ010003305.1, read on the forward strand.
ATATGGCACAACAAATCAAAGTTCCATGTCCAGCCTATTGCATCCAGCTTAATGCTACAAAAGTTGGAGATTGTCCATGTATCTGGAAGTTGAGTCATGGCAACTGGACTTCTTTTTCTTGAGAGACTGAAATGTTTCGCTGCTCATCCAAACAGCTTCATCAGTCCAAAAAGAGCTAGTTGTGAGTCCTCCATTTTATAGTTCATTTTGACCTCTTGTCACCGTGGTCTGAAACAGACTCATAAGATGAACAATGGCCTGAATAGGCCCATTAGGTAGACAACAGTCTCAATAGCCTATGGTGAACAATGACCTAAACTCAGTGTTTAATTCTATAAAGTACAGGTCATAAGCTATGGCTTTGGTGGCGAAGGCGTGAAGTATTTTTGATTTGTTTAGGTATTGTTTAATTCACAGCCTGATAAGCGGCAGATAGACTGTGCCTGAGCCCCCCACCTCTGTTGAGAGAGGGGGTTTCAATGCTCACATGAATGGTTTCCTTGACCCCTATCTCAAACCACCTATCTACTCTGTCCAATATGTGTGCATCCTCATCTTTGAATGAGTGCCCGTTGTCCTCACCTGGATGACTGAGAATCTTCACAGACAGCTTGTCCATGTAACACAACTCTTAGCTGTCTTTCAAGTTTGCCATCTTCCCAATGAATAATACAATAACCCAGCAAGTTACTATGATAAGGGGGCAAAGAACAGACCAAGGAGGGGCGTGCCACAAACCCCACCATTCTTGCTCCCTGAAAAAACAAGGATGCCCATCAAGGAAGAAGCCGCCAGAAGGATACATTTGCTACAACTTTAAGACACTTTAATCATCACAGTGAATTGAACTAGGAACAAACAGAATGCCAACCAGATGAATCAGGCAATCATGTTCCAATCTGGACAGAAGATAAATTATACAACTCTTTTCCAGATGCAACTCACAGAGGGCAACAAGACTGACATTTTAACAAAAGATCCAAAAATGAGGAGCTGGAAAAAGAGAGTGAACATGAACACCTTGGAAAATGTGTAGGATACTTTAAATAGAATGACTTTGGCATCCAACTGTTTAGGAATAAATAATTTGTTATAACATGTGCACTGGGAAACATTGGATCTGATAGTAAATTATGATTTGCTGTGATCGCTGGACTAGTAAACTGCATTGAGTGGAAAACTGAAAATCATCACAATCATTATGGGATAAAAATAATGTTAAGGCCAGTGGAACAAGTAACCAAGAGAAGTCTGACTACAGATATTTTGTAACACAAGCTGGACAACCATCCACCTCCTATATATATTACTGCTCCTTAGTAGTCACAATGGATGGGCATCTGGAAAAAATAAAAGGAGGAGACTGGTTTCAGTACTGGTTCATCCTCTTCCTTCTTTCCTTCCCTACCACTCCACAGCACAACTCAGTTAATGGCAGAATGCAGACATATGCACTCTTTTTCTGGCTGCTGTGAGTCCAAACTGGTCATGGAGATACTCTTATTCTTGATAAGAGTTGCCACCTCACATGATGTGATCAGGAAATGTGCATACACAGTCAATATTGTCAGCTGAGAGTGCATCATTTGGAGTTCGGCAAAGTGTACCCTTTCTCCCAGAGGGTGTTGGTTATAATTTCTGGCGTACCCCAAGGCAGCTGCACATATTGAGCTACTACATCTCTTCCATTAATACATTTACCCTTAACAAAGTTGTTGATTTGCCTTGTTTTTCCTGATGCCATGGATGAATTCCCATTTCTCTCTTCAGGAACTGCACACTGACCAAAACGGGAGAAAGCCTTTGATCAGGAATTAAGGAATGTGTGGTTTATCCACTTTGGATAACAACTCCCTAAGCCCTAGCTAGCATCAACAAGACTGAAGAATGGTGTAAGCCACGTATTTCCCCTCCTTGCCTCAAACTGAAATTCACATACAGTATTTTTTCTACACCTATTTTTAAATAAATAATTCCAAAAAAAGGCAAAGGCAGAAAATCTCATCACTCTTCCAAAGATTTTCTGAAAAACAGAGTAGATCAACAGAGAGTGGTCAATTATTATGTTATAATCAACATCCATTCATTGCATTCTTGCCAGTCTCTTACAGATACAAAATAACACCTTGTTCCTGAACAAAAACTAAGGGATAAATGACATTTTATTAGTCACATTTACAAGTGATGTAGAAATGGCAGATGAGATTGTTTTAATCATAATGCCCCTAGTCCCCTATGAATACCTCCTCTTCTCTCTCTGCAAAAATGTGCAAGATTTTAGCAAAAATGTGATTGAAGACATTTGTTGTGCTCTTGGACAGTTCTCCCTCTAAAGCACTAACAAAAGCATCTGCTTTCCTTCAGCAACAAGTAATTTAACTCCTCTCTCTTAAGCCAAAATTTATCTTAGTCTTTTCTTTAAGGAGACCTGCCAAAAGTTTTAGTCAGCTGTAATACAGTTCTGACTTCAAATGCTAAACTGAAAAAGAAGCATCTAGAAACAAAATGCAAACTTCAATACATTACCTCGCTCTGCATGGAAAGCATTATTTTTTTATAAAAAAAAAACAAGTGTAAAACCAAATAAAGGATGTTCTATAGAACTCAGCTCTAAACAGACTCCAACAAATATATCCAAATGATTTCTCTTTTGGGATGGGGTGTGTTTGTTTGTTTTGATATGGAATGAACACAGTTGTTTCTTAAGTCAAAATGTTCCCAATTAAGTAACATAAAAAAAGACTATTAAAAAGCAGTACATATTTTTTACAAGGAGGAGGTGGCTTCAAACGTTAAAAGCTGGTTTAATGTTACTATATTAAATCAAAGTTGTTTATAAGGTTTGTGCATGTTGCCATTAGTGGGAACACAATCAATAGGCAACAATGAAATAAGCCCAGCTTTTGGACCAGAAACTCCCAATTCAACATTTTAAGAGAAACAGCAAGGAAGAGGAGCAGCCTGTTATACTTAAACAAAATGGTTTTCAAATGAAGTTATCTGGAACAAGATCAGACTGGGCTATGTTGACTTCTGCAATACATCTCACACGTCTCTGAACAAGCCTTCAAAATGTCTTGAATTGTGCAACATATGGCCTCCATATTTCAAAGTGGTGGGATAAGAACGGTCTTGACTAACAGGCAAAGAGATCAGCAAGGCACTTCCCCCTGTATGGACACCCTCTTGCTCTTCTATTCATAGCACGAGCGTATATGGATTGCTCTGTGACAATAACACTGTGACAAAATCCTGCTGCACAGCTCAATGTGGACCAAGGGAAACAATATAATCAGCAGTGGCAAATCACCACTTCACAATTTTGGGACACACGAGTTATATGAACCTCAACATATGTGAAGGAAGCAAGAACTTGTTGCTACGTCATTCCTTTTGTGCATGGGACCTACACAGCGGAATTTCAGCTACTGGTTAATATGAAGCCAAGATATTAAATGTCGGCACACATCTGAGGTTGGTGCATTTCTCTGCTTATTAAGCCAAAATACAGTGGCTGCCAAAGCGGTGAGTGTTTTTGTTCAGATTCCAGGTTATAAACCCTCTTGGTGCTAACTAGATGTTGGAACTTAAATCTCTGTTTATGTTTCCACAGGAATCAAGCAAGTACCACTTAGAGTGGGGATGGCACCTTTGGTGTATTTGTCCCTTCTCCAGAAGTCTTCCAGAAACACAGTCCTTTGCACCCCTCTCCACCTTTTGGTTGGCCATGCTTTGCTAACATATACAGTGGTACCTTGTATAAAGGAATTAATTTGTTCCAAATGAAATTATGTTAAGCAAATTTTCCTTTATACAAATTTCCCAGAGGAACTGAAAACAGAGTACAGTAATCCCTAATCGCGACCATTTTTAGGTTGTATGGATTTGCCCCATAGATGATTCTGTTAAGCAAATTTTCCCTATCTCTGGAATTTTTTATGTTGTACAGATTTTATGTTATACAAACTGTTTGTTATACAAGAGTTCACTGTACTGTATTTAATCTGGTAACATACATACATACATATCTATCTATTTACCTACCGACCTATCAACTTACCTACCTACAGTATCTATCTATCTATCTAT